>CM046337.1:29465960-29681391 GCA_025403435.1 Artocarpus heterophyllus
AAATTACTAAAAATATAATAAGACCTATTTATAAACTTAAAACACACTACCAAACACACTAACACTCAAAATAAAATAACCGCATTACTTTTACGGCTTTGACTATTTACAGACTAGACACTTATGTAACACACCGAAATGACTCTAAAGATTACTACAAATTCTATTAAACATAAAAACATACTAAAAACATATTTTTAAACACATTTTCACACCAAGACACAAAAATGCTTATTAACACAAAATGCTATTAATTAGAGGATTTTAATGAGAAATAAAAGCGTAAACAAATGATTTAAGCATTAGAAAATGTACACTTTTACAGTCTCATCACTTCCTCATACAGGACATGAGCTGGAAATCCCCATATACGAATATAGTTTAAGGATTTCTTTTACCCTATCCACAACTCGTGGGGAGTTTTAGGAACCAATTTTGAAGGCACATTGTGTAGGAAAAAATAATACGCAGTGAAATTTTTAAAATTTTTATATCAGAGTATTTTTCAAAGCACAAGTTTGGCATGTTATATGCATAAATTAACCAGATCTTACTAACCTTTTGCATACAGAAAAGCTCCTGCAATCAATGAAAAGAAGTAACGTTCCATAAGGACCTCAACCAACTGGCCTTCTTTGTTATTCTCTATCCACGATCAGAGTGAGTGTGGGCTCACACGTACAACTCTTCCACCAAGCGACTCTCCTTCCAACCAATTAAGAGAACCCAAAGCTAGTGTTCGTGATTTGTGAACAAGAGCTCTTAGGGAGTTTCAGATTCTCACCAACAGAGTTTTACTCTTAATCTCTCAATTAATCTAAATAATAATGAGACTTACTCCTTTTTTTACAGAGGTTGAGCCCAGGAGTCAGTCCTTATCAGATAGGGTCTCAAAAATTCAAATCAGAATCAAATTCGGATCAATATCTGATAAATCTGCGTGAAAATGCATGATCTTTTTATTGCACAATCGGCATGCCGATCTGTTTAATCTGCATGCCAAATTGCCCCATCGGTAGGCCAAACCTGAGATCGGCAAACCTACGATAAAAATCTCAGTGAATCTTTTATTCTCTACTCGAGATTCTATAGGATAAAGTCTCAGTTTTAATTCAAACAACCCAATAGAGAAGTTATCTAATTAAAAAAACTTTATCTAGATAATCTCTAGGAAAATAAATAAATTCCTGATAATTCTACAAGTTTATCTTGATTTAATTTATTCAAAATTAAATTAGCTGATAAACAGACAAGAATTATCCGATCCGAATAATTCAACAAGTTTATCTTGAATTAATTTTGTCACAAAATTAATTTAACTAATAAGCAGACATGAATTATTTGATTCTTATGAATTTCAGCCAATTTGATAAATCTGACATAAGTAACCAATTATTGAAAAAACGCGCCGTATCGTTACAAGATTTTTGTGAGCTAGCAAAGGGGACCTGATGAACCTATATAGTTCTAGCTCCCAATAATTATAAAACCCAATATCTTAGATATACATTTTATAATTATCAACTCTAATGCTACTCCACTCAAAAGCTTAGAGCTATACTCTAGAACCATATAGAATTACGAAGCCCATATAGCTAAGTCTCCATGACATATCATAGTGCATCGTATCCCTATAGAATTATCCATAATAGGCTTAAGGACAAGTTCTATCTTACCTTTTTTATTATTTTTATCTTACGTTTTATTATCTCACCATCGAAAACTTATTATCCAAAGACAGCATACCACTTGGTTACACCTATCTATCTAAATGGTTGAGCGCTTTAGTTTTTCAATTACAAGATAACGCATATAAGATGATATCACTACTCCTAAAGACGAGCTATAGATTCCATATCTATGAATAACAGGTCTACATTATCAAGAGTCATGCCTCCAATATACCGGCATGCATACCACTATAAAAATATGGGTGTCACCCTTTGGTACATCAAAAGACACAAGTCAAGACAACGCACCCACTATTCATCTCAAGATTAAGATACAATACAATTGATTGTCTAAAGTGAATTGATTTGTCAAGACAGAATTATTAATCCAAATCAATCCACTTTATATCTCGATCCAACACATCGTCATCTATTACAATGTGTCAATGTTTCTATTTGTGGAGTTCACCTTCAATGGTCAAGACAAACTATCTCCCAATAGGAATATAGACAACATAACAATCTTTATATAAATAAAGCGCCCAACTTTATTCCCTCAATTGTGGATCTTATGATTTAGACTGTCACCTTAAGAATCATGTCTTCCGCATAATTTGTCCATCACATGCCCAATTCATAAAGGTTTAGGCCAACAGTCTCAGACTTTTGTTTGCTTAACATGCATTCAACAAATATGAACGTAAAGAGGACAAGATTTGGTATATAAATAATAAATAAATTCTTTATTGATAAAAATCTCTCTAAAAATACAATACATTTTTACTCCTTAAGGCATACATGTCTAACACATTGTTCAAAAGATAACACGTAGTTTGTAGTGTATATCCTTAAAAAGATAAAGGCAATGATGAATAACTCATCATTGACCTAACCATATCCAATAAAGTCCTATTCCTCATCTCAACTACACCATTCTGTTGCGGAGTGCCCAACGTAGTCAAATGGGATAAAATCTCATTCTTTAATAAGTGTTCCAAAAACTCATCGGAGAGGTATTCACCACCTCGATCATATCGAAATGCCTTTATGGGTTTACCTAATTGCTTTTTCGCTTCAGCTCGAAACTCCTTAAACTTGTCAAAAGTTTCGCTTTTATGATGCATTAGGTAGACATACCCATACCTTGAGTAATCATCAATAAAAGTGACGAAGTACTCACACCTTCCTCGTGCCCGAATGTTCATGAGACCACAAACATCACTATGCATAAGTTCTAGAACTCTTTGACCCTATTGTCCTTAGACCCGAATGGTCTTCTAGTCATTTTGCCCTCCAAACAAGATTCACACTGTAGTATAGATTCTACCTTTAAGTAACTTAAAAGTCTATTCCTTACTAACCTTTGAATCCTCGTTAGGCTAATATGACCTAATCACAAATGCCAAAGATAAGTGTTATTAGAGTGAGAAGTCTTAAGTCTTTTAGAATTATTATCACTAACCTCAGTGTTAAGCAATAAGTCCATCTTAGGTTTGATAAAATATAGATAGTTTTGCATCCATCCATTATAGGTAAAAGATTTGTTTTTATGAATCACTACTTTAGTATTAAAAACCTAAATAAGAATATTTAAATAAACAAGATATAGATATTAAATTCCTTTTAAGTCTAGAAACATAAAAACAATCTCGCAAAACTAAAATCCTATAATTATCAAAATAAGGATGGACGTCTCCCACTGCTTCAGCCAACACCAAGGATCCATCGCCCATTCGAAGTATAAAGTCTTCATGCAGAAGACTTCTCATTTCTTTGAACACCCTACAGAGAAACACAAACATGATTAGTTGCTTCAGAATCTATGTGTAACACCCGTCATTTTCTTCTACAGACATTTGTGTTAATCTAATGCTAGAATGCGATATCTTAAGTTCTATTATTATTTATGTTAAGTAAATTAATTTTTTTTAGTAATGTCATCGATGACAGCTACGGGGGATCGATGTGCTAGAAATGTTCATGTCAAAAACTATAAATATAAATTATTTATTTTTTTAACTTTCAACTTGCCCTAAATTTATGATTTATAATACTCTAGAGTTATGTATGCCCTAGAATTATATTCTTGATGATTACATAAATTTTGTTGTATATATATTTTTTACTTTTATGACATTTATGATATCATGATAATTATATGTGTAACATTTTTTTATTATGGCATTAAGAAAGTAGATAATATAAAGTGCCCAAAAGAATAATGTGTAAATTAATATTTTTAGGGTCATGAAAGTAAATATTATTGTTGTGTATATATAATTACATATTTATAATTATATGATATTATATTATATTATATATAACATTGAAACGTAAAGAAACCAAAGGAAAGAAAAAAAAAAGGCAAGTTGCCGTGCAAGAGGAAAAAAAAAGAAAGAAAAAATGAAATTGAATTATATTAGGATTACACGCATTTAAAAAAGGAAAAATCTAATTGGATTAAGAATATACTCATTTAAAAAGAAGGGAAAATCTAATTAGACAAGGATTAGGGTTACTTATGCCAATAAATATATGGCTTTAAGCACACATATTATTCCTATCTTTTTTTCTTGCCTCCATCTTTTCTCATATTCCTCCATGCTTTTATGTTCTCTTTTCTTCGCTAAACCTCACATGCCATTATTTTGGAATTTTATTTTCTTCAAGATTTTCTCTTTCAAAGAATTCATTACTCTTATTTTCTTTCAAGCCAAAGTAGAAGGAATTCTTTTTGGAGATTTTGTGTGCAAGTCTTTGTATTTGTTGAAGAAAACATAGGAATTTAAGGTATGAGTTTTCATGGTTTTTATTTTTAATGATTGATGTATATGTTTTTGTGATAAACTTTGTTAGAAAATTGTTCTTTTATGATTATGAATGTGTATGCATGTATGTTTGTATGAAAAATAAATTATTTTGTGTAATACTTTGATTATAACAATATTATTCTATGGTTGAAAGCATTTATGTTCAAATGATATCATGAAATTTCATGAAAGTAAGGTTTAGTTGTTGGAGTGTGATAAGAGAATTCTAAAGTTTTTGCTTTATCGATAAGGTGGCTGGTAACGTTTTGAAATCAAATAATTTTATTTTGCTATGATTTTTGGATATGATGTGTATATATGTTAGGAATGTTTTGGATTTTTTATAAATTTTTGTTCAAAATATTTTTAGGGTTATGAGCTTTCAATCAAATGTTGCTCACAAAATTTTAATTGCTGGCAGATTTATATTTGTGTTTTGTACAGTCTGCTTTACAAGGCAAAAAGTATCTTTTAACCTTGAAAAAAAAATTATAAATCATTGTTGATATAGTAGCTAAACGTCTGTAATGTTTTAGCTTCATATACTTATTATGTTTTAAGGTAAAATTTGACAAGTACTTAGTGGTTATAAATGTCTGCCTGATATGCCCTATATAATTCATGAGATGATAAATCATATTTTTAAATATATGTTGCATGATTTATTCTTTTTCTAACTTAATATTTATTTGTTAACCATATCACATAAAAATTTCAGAAGCATATCATACATATTTGAAAGGAACATGTTCGCTGTGTAGCATGTCTAATCTTAATATCAACTTTGAATACGAACTTGTGTTTTGAATTCTTTGAATTTATTTGAAGCTAAATTTTGGATATGTTTTTATTTTATGTGTCTATTATAGGCAGTAATTTTTATAAATTATTTTATGGCATAAATAATTTAATACATGAATTTTAATTAGGACTACTCACTACCCAGACTTTACTCGCAGATTTTATGGTATTGATTACGTGATTTATTTTAATTATCAAATAAAATTTTTATAGCAAAAGAAAATATCTGAGCATTATATATATGTGTGTGTTAGCTTTATTCTTGAAAATTTTCATGTTCTAATTGAATGTGAATTGAAAGATAAAGGGTTATGAATCCTTAAAGGTCAAGCAGTTTTTATGATTGGCAAATTTATTTGAATGTTTTAAAAATTAGAAAAAGATATTTTGGATTAATGTTTTCAAGAGAAGAAAATTTGAGTGATATTTATATGTATTAGCTATGTTATAGGATAATTCTTACACTTTATTCATGCTTATAAGTTGAGATTAATTTCTCCAAGTCATCAAAGGTCATGTTTCTTGACTTTAAGTGCACGTTTGTGACTTAAAGATGCTTTGTTTTGTTAAGAATGATATATAATGATGTAATATGATATAAAAGGATAGTGTAAAGATGAATATTAATTTTATGTATTATACGAATGATTAACATGAACACTCCAAAAGGCGAGCACACTGAGAACTGCAGCAACATCACCCAAGTTAAGGTTTAGTTAGCAAGCAAGACAAGTAAGTACATTCTCACCTACGACATGATAAAAGTTTACAAAAAAGTTTTGAGAACATGTTTTATGATAATTTTTAAGTTTGTTTTTCTATGTTGTTTTATCATAAAAACTCTTGTTGCAACAAGAAGGTTTAACGAATGTTTCAATGACAATGTATGTTAAAAGCGTACCTATATATATGTATCACTTAATTTAGTGTTGCACACCCTATGTTTATGTTTATCATGTCCCAAAAGTTGGACTTGTATGTTTGGTTTGGGATTAGCTACCTCACTCCTCTCTACACTATGTTTATGTTTGTAGTGCAATGTTTGGGCCCCCAAAGATAAAATGAATAATGTTTTAATATGGAAGTTTAAATGAAAAAATATGTTCTATATACACTTGTATCTCGTGTACTACTATGATTATGATTACGATATTATATAATGATTTTTAATAAATGTTTTATGTTGTGAGATAAAAAAAAATGTACTTACTAGGCTTATGCTTACATAGTTTATATCATGTTGTAGATAAGGATAAGATGTAGGTTGACTAGGATGGAGGAGAAGGACAGGCGTGTGTACAAGGAGTATTGGATTGGAGACGAAGTCATGTCATGAAAGGAATTTAAACTCAAACAAAATTTAATATATTATGTTTCACATTTTTATTTGTTTGAGACTTAATTCTATTTGCAATATGTTCTTATGAATATATGTTTTATTGAATGTGAATTACATTTTAGATTTTTGGTTTCTTAGGTTATTTATTAAAGAATATGCTATATAGTTTTTTTTTTGTAATGAATATTAATTAGTTGTTTGATTAGAAGTTAAGAGTGCTTGCACTATATGTGTGAGTTTATATTTGTTAAACATTTGTTTTTTATAAACTAAGTTTTTTGTTGGTGGTTGGTTAGCCAAATGCCTTAAGGGTTTTATCGGGCTAATCAAAGAGGAAAAGTTAAATCCAATAAGTAGTTTTTTTTAAATAGATGTATTTCCTGGGATATTTCTCTGAGTGTTATTGATTGTTTCAAACTTCTTATCGATAATTATTAAATATTATTTTTCAAAACACAAGTTTGACATGCTCTATACATAAATTAATAAGATCTTACTAACATTTGTATGTCAAAGAGCTTCTGCAACCAATGAAGAGAAGAACGTTCAAGAAGAGCCTCAACCAACAGGTCTTTTTTGCTATTCTCTATCCACGACCAGAGTGTGTATGGGCACATGTCGTTCAGCTCTTCCCCGGTGACTCTCCTTCCAACCAATTTAGAAGACCTAGAGCAAAGGTTAGTGATTGTGAACAAAAGCTCTCAGGGAGTTTTAGAGTATCTAACACTAGAGTACTCACTCTTAACTTCTTCATTGACTTGAATAACTCAAAAAACTTACTCCCTATTTATCAAGGTCGAACCCAAGGTTGGTCATTATTAGAAGAGGCCTCAAAAATTTGAATTTAGATCAAATTTTGATAAAATCATGTCAAAAACACATGATCAAATTATCATTAGATCGGCTGGCTAAACTAACGGATCGGCCTACCAAACTTGCTCCATTAGCAAGCCACACTAACTAATCGGTCTACCGAACTTACGATAATATGATCCTTGAGAATCTTTTATTTCCTACCCGAAGTTCTTTGGATAAAGCCTCAGTTTTAATTCATATAACCGAATATAAAAGTTATCTAATTAAAACAATCATATCTGGATAATCTCAAGGAAAATAAATATTCCCAATAATTTAACAAGTTTAACTTGAATTAATTTACAAAATTAATTTAACCAATAAACAGACATGAATTATTTGATCCTATCAAATTTCAATCAATCTAATAATTTAACATAAGTCACCAATTTATTAGAAAAGCATACCGTATCGTTACAGGATTTATCATGAGCTAGCAAAGGGGACTTGATAAACCTATATAGTTCAAGCTTCGACAATTATAAAATATAATATCTCAGATACATATTTTATAATTATCAACTCTAATGTTACTCCACTAAAAGCTTAGAGTTACACTCTCGAACTATCTAAATTATGAAGCTCCAAATTAGCTAAGTGTCCATGACATATCATAATGAGTTGTATCCCCATGGAATATTCATAAACGGCATAAGGATAAATTCCATCTTACCTTCCTGATTATTTTTTATCTTACGTCCTGTTATCTCACTATTGGAAAACTTGCCATCCATGGACAATATACCATTTGATTACATCTATGCATCCAAATAGTTAAGTGCTCCAGTTTTCCAAGTCTATACTATCAAGAATCATATCTCCAACATACCGGTATACGCACCACCATAAAATCAGGATGTCGCCCTTTAGTACATCAAAAGATATAAGACATAATAACGAGGCCATTAATCATTTCAAGATTAAGATACAACACATATGATTGTCTAAAGTGAATTGATTTACACAGATGGAATTATTAATCCAAATCAATTCCACTTTATGTTTCGATCTAATGCATCGTCACCTATGACAATGTACCAATGTTTCTACCTGTGGAGTCCAACTCCGATTGCCAAGATAAGCCATCTCCCATCAGGGATGTAGACAATATATCAATATTAGCATGAATAAAGCACCCAACTTTATTCTCTCTATTGCGGATCTTATGATTTAGACCATCACTTTTAAAATCATGATTTTCACATAATTTGTCCATCATATGCTTGATTCTTAAAGGTTTAGACTAACAGTCTTAGACTTCTGTTTGCTTAACGCACATTCAACAAATATGAACATAAAGCGGATAACATTTGGTATATGAATAACAAATAAATTCTTTATTGATAAAATATCTCCAAAAACATATTACAACATTTTACTCCTTAGGGCATACATGTCTAACAAGAAGTCTATCAAGATTAGGAAATAATTTTCTATCCCATTATCTGATAGTTGGCGCTTCCCATAGAGGAAAATTATCTGTTGTACATGCCTTGCCACACAGAAGAGTTCAAAAATTCTAACGAATCACAATGTAGGGATTTGTGATTATTTGCATCCTACAAAATAAGTCCAATTCAAACAATTCAAGTTAAATTAGAATTCCATTATTCAAGATAATTATCTCATTTAAATAATTGTGAATAATTATGCATTATCTATAATTCAAATTCAACTAGTATTTAAATTAATTATTCAAATACCAAATTTAGATAATTAATTATCTAAAATCCCAATTACCTATTTGAATAATTATTTTCTAAAATTAATTAAAATAATTAATTCTTCCAAAAAAATTATGCAAAGATATTGGCGCCTACCCCAACAGGCCTGGGCCCACTAACAGTCCAACCGAACTGAGGCCTACGTGTCTAATCAAGTTCGATGGCCCGACTCATATATACTTCTATCTTACCCATAGTAGCCCGACTCATATATACTTCTATCTTACCCATAGTAATCAATATTTACTCGATCTATGATAAAGGAATTCGTGAGCTAGCATTGGGACCCAATAAACATATATTATCAAACTCCAATAATAACAAATAAATTAATTCCTAATTAATTACCATATAATTATTAACTTCAGTGTCTCTCCACTATAGACCCGAAGTTGCACTCTTGATAATATACTATATTACAAGACTCATAAAATATAAGTCTTGTCCATGACCTCTCATATTATGTGTATCTACATAGGTTATCCATAATCAAATAAAAGACTTAGTTCTATTTTATCTTCCCATTATTTTATCTCAAACTTCCATTATTTCACCAACAGAAAATTCATTCCTTTTATAGCACATACAAAAGGAATTATCCAGTTATCATATCTATCCAAATGACTGAGGCCTTATTATATTTTCTAATGCCCAAATAATGCCTTTGAAAAGATAATATTGACTCTTTGTTAGAGACCTATGGATTCCATGTCTGTGGAATATGCTCTCATTGAATACAGGTTGCATCTCCAACATACCAACAATGGAGCCTTTATTCAGCAGAACTCCTACTTTTGGCATTTCAAAAGATACAAGCTATAAAAATGGAGTCATGAATCTACCTTAAGATTAAGATGGCATATAAATGATTATCAAAGAAAATTAATTTAAGTTAAACAAAATTATTATTAAATCAATTAAACGTTGTTCCAATCTAGTGTGCGATCATCATTAGGTTTACCACACTAATGTATCTACCATGAAGTCAATCCAATCCAACAGTCAAGATAATTTATCTCCCCAATTGAGCATAGATCCCCATTATAGCCTTATCATGTATAAAGTGTCTAACTCTATACATAAACTGCGAACTATATAATTTAGATGATTAATCTCCGAATCGGATCTTTCCACATATGAACTCCATATAGGCCTAATTCCAAGATTTGGTTTAAATAATCATGGACACATGTTTGCTAATATACAATCAATAATATGGAAGCAATATAAGGACCATTATCAACACATGCAATATTCAAATTATTATTTATTTCACCAAAAATGTCATAATTACATGTAAAGTATTTATTCCTTAGGACACCAATCCTAATAGTCACCCATTGCTTAGACTTTTTTATGTCATTTCTAGTTGTCCGTAGTCCTCTGAGACAAATTTTTATTTAGAGATCCTATCATGCATATTTTGTAGGATTTTTATTAAATATAAAGGTCATTTATATGAACGTCTAAATAGAGCACCTTGAAATTTAAAATATCCAATAATTGATTTTATTACACCATATCTATAATAAGACATAGAAGGACTTTTGTAACCTTATATAATGAAGCAAATAAAAATAATAATGAATGTATAAATAGGAAAGATAATTAGCAGAAAATGAGAAAAAATTGTTTCCTTTTATAACATATGGATGTTAAGTGCTTCATTATTAATATTAATGAAACCATGTTCACAAAACAAAAAAAAAAAAAGGAAAGAATTTTTTAAAACAATGATATTTTATAAAAAACTCATCCATATAAATTGACAACTCTACCATTAGGAAACCCTATGAAAATGATGCCTCCACATCTCCCAAACGTCATGGTACAAATACAATCTGTTAAATAATTTTCATTATCAAAATAAACACAAAAATTATAATAAAGAATTAAAGCACATTGTAATTTAGAATTCTTCATAATTTAATAATTTCATAAGCCTCCATTGCACAAAAAAACAAGTTGCAATTTAACAAAATATTTTCATCATTAAATAAATATGAAAATTGTAGCAAACACTTAAGACAAACACCAAATAATACTATTTAGGTGTAGGGACTTTTTTGGTATTTTAGGAAGGGTGTAAGAAATAAAATAAGGGTGGTTGAAGAAAAGATGTGTGAAAAGTAAAATAGAAGGTTCAATAGAAGCACCCCTCAATAATTTCAATGTTATTGAGAACATGTAACAATGCATGTTTTACAAGGTTTTAAATCATTTATTTTGCATTTTTATTGGTCATTCAATTTTCTAATTAAGCATTTTTGCAAGTCTTTAGCATTTTGGTCTGTTTTTTGCAAAATATGTTAATTTTATGTTTTTTGTTGTTTAATTATATTTTTGGTTATTTTTTAGAAATATTTTTTAAGTCTTTAGTAGAGTGTTTGATGTAACCAAATTGTCTCTATATTATTGAAATAAATAATATTTTTAGAGAGTGATTTTATTTTGTTAAATACAAAGAGCGTTATCAATGTCTAGATGGAGCCACCAAACATGTAAAAATTCCAGGTCATTTTTAAACTCTCTCTTTCATATTTTTTTCCATTTTTATTATAATGTTTATGTTGTATAATTTAATTATGGTTTATTACATTTATTTTTGGTTAAAGGTAAATTCAAAACCTTAGACATAATTATGTAGTTGATTATGTAAATTATTTTTGAAGTTTCTAGATGAAATTGTTTATGTGTCACTAAAATTAATGTTCATGGTTATTTTCTAGTTTTGCTTAGGTGGCCAACTAAATGAGACTTGTAAATTATCTAATGCAAAGTTAGAAGTCTAGATCCATAATTGTCTAGCATTTTTAACCATTAGTAGGAAATTGTTATACATGATTGTGGCGAGCCTTTTGTGTGATTGTGATGTGAAACATAACATAGGTTGAATGAACCCAACTTTTGCATATCTGTTGCCTTGATCTACCTATCTTTCTTAATGTATTGCTTCTGTTAGATTGAACTTAATGAACTTTCTCATAGGTTGTTTGATGGAAAGAGATTTAATAGAGCACTTGTCTTATTAAGTCTACTCAGTAAAGAAAGATTAGGATAACAGAGCTTGTTATTATCTACAATTGGTAGTTTCGAAAGAAAATTGGGAAATAATTTTGTGATTGATTGCATTGTCTAATAGTGGAGAATAAACCTTTAACCAATTTAATTATTATTTTAAAATTTTATTTCCCTTTAAATTTATTTTTACAAGTTTAATTTAATTTCAACATTAGTTTTAGTTTTAATTTGAAACCCTTCCCCCACCCACAATAATTAAATTAGTTTTAGAGTTACGATTAAATTTGATAATTTAATAAAAATTATATAATCCTCATAGGATTGACATCTGCACTTTAGAGTTATGATTAAATTTGGTAATTTAATAAAAATTATATAATCCTTGTAGGATTAACATTTGCACCTTTGTGCACTATACTATTTAAGAGGACCGCGTCTAATTGTGCGAGCATGAAAAATCCTCATCAATTATAACAAGATGTCTTTAACAATGGTAATGAAATACAAAAAAATCATATTATATTAATTCGTCAAAACATTTTCTATAAGACAATGAAAGATAATGATTTAACAATGATTTAAACAAGAAATTAACGTGTAAGAAAACGAGAATTAAAAATAAATGACTAAAAAACAATTACTACGAACATAGAATGACTAGAAAACAATGAATCTCTTCATAAAAAAAAAAAAGAACAACGTATCACAAGAAACATGCACCATCTTAATGGAACAGAAAGTATAATCGCATCAAACAAATGGAAAATCAAGTAAAACATGTAATAGATAGAAAGAAGAGAATACATAGTTCTCAACAGCCAAAATTTATTGATTCTCACCAGCCGAAAAGGTAAAAAAAAAATGTAAATTTTTATTGATTCTCACCAACGTCCAAAAATGGAAAAAAAAATATGCTGGAAAGAAAGAGATGTAAATGGCAGATGAAATTTAAAAAATGAGTGGGAGGGAAACTGAGACAGCAAAATCTATGATCGAATTTCAGGGGGGGAAAAAAACAAGAAATTGATTTTACAACATTGTTAATGGTAATAAAATCGACAAATCAACTCTACAAAAATATGCTGTAGAAAAACCAACATTTATAGAAATAAGTATGTAATGAAATTATATGCACAAAATAGATAACAGGAATAACCGTTGTCACAAATGGTATATTTTCAGATTCTAGATATTTTTGTAACATTGTTTTCGTAGACATTTTTAGACATGAAGCTATTAAAATGAACAATTTGTATAATTATTTTACGGCAAAGTTATGGTAGAGAATGCATTTATTTTCCATCAGTGGAGAATGGAACAGATGTCTAGATCCATCTCTCTCTCCTCTTTTCTCGTGTTTCTTCGTCTACCTTCTACCATGGGTCTCCTCCGAGTACGGCGGCATAAGGTTTCTCCTCCTTTGCCATTACCACCCACGACGTCCCACCCTCGGCTCGGCAATCTCGCCTCCTGACAGCAGTCCTCTCCCGTCAATGGTGCGATCCCAAAGATTTCCTCGTCTCCAAGTCACTGTCATCCCAGAGATCTCCTTGTTCGACTGTTTTCTTAAAAGCAAACAAGGTTGGCTAGCAAATATTCAGTTAAATTAGAAGACAAGACTATGACAACTAATACATTTTTCGGCCTATAAGATGCCATAAAAATTCAGCCCCTAAAATAGAAGACGTATGAACTAATTTAGTCTTAATATATTTGAAAAGGTTTCCTGCAATTTAGATTCTAATCTTCCTCTTTTAAAAAAATTCCTTAAGGAAGAAACTTCTATTGGACATGGATTGAATCTCTGATAGGGAAACTTGAGA
The DNA here is from genome assembly GCA_025403435.1 of Artocarpus heterophyllus. NCBI lineage: Eukaryota > Viridiplantae > Streptophyta > Magnoliopsida > Rosales > Moraceae > Artocarpus > Artocarpus heterophyllus. The sequence continues at coordinate 29,480,004 of CM046337.1, forward strand.
GCAATTAAAAACCTTCATGGAAAATTGCATGAAACTTGAAATGGTCGAGAATATGCAATTTCAAGGCACACAACTAAAAACTCAGATGAGGAAAGATGAGAAACTAAAATCATCGGAATTGGAAATTGGCGACATTGGAGACATAAACGACGGGCTTGGGCTCACCGGAGACAGTGTGACAGGGGCGGGCTTGTTGGGGGTGGTGAGGGAGAAAATGAGGAAAATGGTTATTTTTTATTGTTCTTGAAATTTTTTTTAAATGTTTTATTTTTTATGATGTGTAGAGCTATAATTAATTGGGTGTGTGAGAGTTCATGTAAATCCTCACCAAGATTTTACACTGACCCTCGGATCATTCTCCACTATTGAAGGATAAAAACGTTCTCCTCAATAGACTTTCCTTACTTCTTATATATAATTTTGAGACCACTGGTCCAATTCCACATCGTAACTGTTTTTTTGGTGATTTAAGACCAGACCGAATCTATAGAAAATGGTTCGATTCAATTATTAAAATTTAAGAAATAGTTTCCGGACAGGATTATTTGGATTTATACATAATTTTATTGTTATAATATATGTATATGCGTGTGTATATATATCCAAATTTTCAGATGGGATTTTTTCGCCATAGCTACTTAAACTTTATAACCTTTAACACTTAGATTCTTATTTTGAGAATTTGATACTCAAGTCCTTAAATTTTTAATCTGTTGACACATTTGACTTAAAAGACTAAAAAAAATAGTAAAAAAAAGTCGCCAAATTTAAAAAAAAATGAAAAATTCAACTAAAAGTTCAAATCGCAATACGAAATCAGTTGTAACTAAAACTTTTGATTGCTACATGAGTATAAAACTCTCCGATGGTACAATGATCAGAATAAGTGAGCCATAATGTAAAACTCTCATAGGTTAGAATTTTCAGTTTCAAAGTTTTAGTTGTAACCACACTTCTCAAACACCATATAACTAGGACTCACCAAACAAAGTTTGTTAAGGGAAAAAATAGAGGATATTTTATATCCAAATACTTTGGCAAAACTCAGTTACAATTTAAACAGTATAAAACTCTTACATGCTTAATGTAAAATAAAAATATATGATACAGTGTAAAGCTCTCACATGTTACTATCAATTCTAACTCTCAATTTCAACTCACTTCACAAAAACTTTTTTAAGGTAGAAAATAGCCTTTTAACTTTTCCTCCTCCTCCTTTTCTATAGTCGTCCTTGGTCTTCTGCACGTTAATTAGTAATAATAATAATAAAGCGTTTGGAATTAAGTTAAGCTAGTTTTGAAATATTTCATGTTTTCAACGAGAGTTAGCAGAAAAGAGAAAATGATCATTCAATCTCCATTTCACACACGTGCCAAAAAGTTAAAGGCGAAGACAAACAATTATCATTCAAAGTCCAAAAAAAAAAGACCCTTACACGCAAAATTTTCATTTAAAAAAAAAAGAAAAAAAACCTGACGCAAAAATTCAAGTCAACTTTTGCTGCCACGAGGATAACGTTGAGCACCGGCCATCATATAGGTGTATATACATATGTATGTATGTGCGCGTGTATATATATATATATGGGAAAAAAATGGAGAGAGAGAGAGAGGGAAAAAACTTCCGAGGACAAGGAAAAGGCACGTAATTAACATATAATCTTACATCTCTTGCATAATTTTTAGGGTACAAAATTTTACCTTATAGAACATTGTGAATGTCTATACCCAAATTATATTCCAGATTCACTTTGGAAGCATCATACTTTTAAATTTTTATGAATCTGAGAGATCATTCTGGCGAATAAAATATGTTCCTAAGAAAAACTACATAATAATGGCAAAGGTCACCGGGGCTGTCTCGATAGCAAATACACAGCAATACAAGGGGAACCATTCCATACTTTAGAGTGCAGCTTAAGTATCTCTCTAGCCTTGTCCTTCAAATACATAGCGCAATCTGCTTGCATTACCATGCAAAGCTTCGTCACTGCTCCCACTGCCAGCATCTCCAAAAGAACTTCATTTTTTGCCGAGAATTTCGCTATCAGAGATAGCACGTGAATCGCCCTGTCGTCGGTCGCAGCAGAAACCCTAAGAATCCTCTTCGACACCATGGCTATGCCGCCGGCGTGTTGGAGGAGCTGCGCCCTCCCGTCGGCGCAGGAACATAGATGAGCCAAAAGGATGAAGATCATCTCTGTGGTGTGAGTATCGGCTTTTGATGTCAGCTCGAGCTCGATGAGCTCGAAAACCGCCCCTGACTCAATGATCTTCATTCGGTTTCTTCCCCATGGGCACGCTTCAATTAGAACCTGCAGAGCAGATTTAATGGATTGTTGTGAAAGTGACGCTCTCTCTCTTAACACATTCGTTATGTTCATGAACAATTCGAGCCTTAACCGTTCCAATCGACTCGAATTCGACGCTTCAATCGCTAGTTTAAGTACTTTAATCGCTTCCGATTTTGCATCGACCTGCTTGTCCATCTTCCGAAACCCTAAAATCCACGCCAAGGATGCAAAAAAGTCGTTGTTTTCACTTACAAGATTCTTAACTTCTTCACTATTAGAAATCCATACAAGATGAAGAATTCTCAGAGCTTCTTGAGTGCCGATTATCGTTCCTTGCTTGAAACATCTTACGATGTACAAAATCATAGCTTGGAACACTCCTCCTTCAGCCATGCACCTTCTGTTCCTCTCACTCTCCGTGGCGAGAGCTTCGATTTTCTTCAACGTTATGATCTGCTGCGGACTATGATCAATATTATCGTGGCAGTTGTCTGAAACCCTAAGGTCCTTCAAGAGCTTCAAAACTTGTCTCTTGTCGAGAGGCGGCTTTGGGGTTGGAATTCGATCGATTCCTTTTGCGATGCACCACGCCTGAATTAGCCGCCGGAGGGTGTGGTTCGGCGTCAAGTCGGAGTTAGTCGGCAAGGGCTGCTTTGTCACCGGGCACGTGATCATCGTCGTGTCTTTTACCGCCATTGAAACCCACTTCTCTATGCTTTCCCTGTCGTAGGTGATGCCAGTCACGGCGGTGACTGGGTCTTTCATGATCTGAAGTGATATAGGACACAAGAAATACTTGGGCACTTCATCAATTTCTTCCATTTTACAATAATAATAAGAGAAAAAAAGAAACTCTAAAGTGTATTGTTTAATGGGATTTTAATTAATATAGAGAAGGTGTTCTAAAGATGAAGAAAATTGGGAGGAGAATGAAGATATTGATCAAGTGATCAAGGAGAGATTCTCATTTTCTTTTGTGGAAGAAAGTGGTTTATATATGATGGACAAAGGTGAGAGAAGGAAAGAGTTTCTAGATAAATAAATTATTCATACAAAAAAAAAAAAAGATTCTATTGTTCCAATGGCGGTTTTACTTTTTTGTTTTTCCATGTAATACCAGTCCAAGTTTTGTTCTCCAGCCTGCGAATTGGTTGGGGTCAGCCGACGTTAGTTTGCAAAATCAGAACGTTTGAATTACTCTTTTGATTGTCAATGGAGGCCACGTGGCGCACATTCATTGTCCAAAAAGTGGCGGCCTTAAACAGCTAAAGGGCAAGAAAAGGGTCGAGAGAGGGGAACCCACGATTGTTATCACGTGTTTGGAATGCGTCTAGAGTTTCAAAAGAGAGAGAAGTGACTGATTCTGGCAAATTTGTGTGGGCTGGACTTTTTTTGTTTTGTGTCATTGCAATTTTGAATTTTGTACAGAAATTAGAGAGAAAACAAGTTAAAAAAAAAACATCTGTTCATAATGAAAATGAAAACGAAATAAAAACCAAACGGAGTATTAATCTCTTGGACCTGTGTTTATAAATATTTTTGCACAATTTATAATATAATAATGTTCAAACTTGTTTGTGCATAGTATTGACCGATTTACTTACAAGATAGTATTAGAAGCAAATGGCCGCCGTGATCTCATTAATTACGTGTTCCCAGATGAATTTCCGTCAAAGTTTCAAACTTTGTAACCAAAAAAGTCATCAGATGGGTTTGTGATTACATGGTAGTTAAAGTATTGCCAACCTATATATCTTGTCGTTTCCCAACAGATACGCATCATAAATTTAAGGGTAAATTCCACAAATTCCTCTCGGATTATATCACTTCTCTCAATATGTCCTTAAACTATAATATTTCTTCAGATTTACCCTCCGAGCTTAAAAACATATAAGTTTTTGGATTAAATTACTGAATTTTGAATAATTTAAGATTATACATGATATTTAAAAGTTAATATAAATATCATTTTCACTTTAAATAAACTAGTTAGATACAAAACTCTCATATATTCCATTTTAGGATACCTACTCAAAAGTAAGAAAAAATAGAGTAAAAATAGAGCGTACCATAATTCAAATTAGTTCTTTAAGAAATTTAAGTAAAATGATGAATTTATCCATTTAATGAACGCATCAAGTATTATTTTTTTGAAAAAATAACATGTTTCAAAGTTTAGAGAGTGAATATATAGCAAAATTATAGTTCATGGGGTACATCAGGTACAATTTTAAAGTTTATAAGGTATTTTAACATAAGTGACATAGTTCAGAGAAATTTGTAAAATTTATCATAAATTTATACTCTATGAAGAAGTTCCAAAGTCAATTTGATTTATCAATAACATGTACAATTAAAAGTATAAATATGTACATAAATATGTACTTGTATTATAGGTTTTTTCCCCTTTTTGGAGTATGTACATATACTATTCTGATTTATGTGTCCAATAAGAATGGTCATTTTAATTACAAGTAACTTGACATAACTGCTGTACAAAAGCTGATAGAGGGGAGAGGGAAAGAAAAGAATTTTATGGATTGGGAAAAATTATGTATGTTTATGATGAATATATATACACAATACAAAAAATAATAATAAATATTTGAGTAAGTTTTCTAATCTCTTGATGTTAAGAAATAAATTAAAGTACGAACTTTACAAAAATCTACAACAAAATTATAACTTTTCTTAATATGGATCCGCAAGTTGGACGTCGGATCGGAGATTCCAATTTTTGATTTTTGGGGGAAAAAACGTGTATGCACAAGAGCATTCCCTAGTTGATCCTAAAAACACATGAGCAACACATGAGACACCAGTCTGAACGCAATCCATAATTAAATGAAAATCAATAATAGGCACACATATTTCATACGAGGGTGGATTGTTGTGGAAGCCCAACAGAAAGTTTGGTCAGTAGTTAAAGAACCGTATAAATATTCGCATCTATTTCTTAAATGATCCATAATTCACACGTAATTTATGACTTATCAGCCAAAAAAATCCCGAATTAGCACCAGTAATAACAGTTCAACATTTCCTTGTTTGTTACTTTTAAAAGATAATAAAGGATAAAAGTATTCATAAAAGGAAATGTAGAACCACAAAAGATTACATATAAGAATCAAAAGTTTCGGCGCTGTATAGCATGCAACATCAATTTTTTGAACAATGTCAAGGATATGTCAAGCCCCGTACGGAATGTGACATGGCGGATTAATTAAAGCAATTAATGTAAAATTTAATTAAAATATAAGTTTAAATCTTTAATTTTAATTATGAAAATATGAAAATTTTTGAAGCACTTATTTTCATTAAACAGATAAGAACATTGTGGCAAACATTAAGTAAATAATAAAGTAATAAAAGGTGCAAGTTGCGGGTCAGCGCGTGAATCACCGCCGCAAGCTCCAAGTCGTGAGTAGGGTATTTTTGCTCGTGAAGTCGTAGCTGTCTCGATCCATACGCCACCACGTGTCTATGCTGCATCAACACGCATCCAAGTCCGCGCCCTGAAGCATCTGGAGATGTTATTTGTATGGGGCAACATTTGAGGTTTTCTCCAATCATAAGAGCTTAAGGTATCTGTTCACTCAGAGAGATCTTAACTTGAGGCAGCGGAGATGGATGGAGTACATGTGTGACGACCCGCTTTTTCGGGCAGTCACTTTACTTTCTTAAACATCGTTTCATAAATAGTAATCTTACTTACTTAGTAAGAAAAATACTGAAATAATTTTTTTTCTTGAAACGTTCTTTAAAACTGATGCGACCTCTGTCGCATTTCAAGTTGAGACCTCACTCAACACTTGTCCTTAAAATCATTTCAAATCGTTTCTTAAAACTTAATAAGAAACATTTATTAAATCATGGCTTAGAACTTTATTTTATAATTACATACAATAGATCGTAAACTGTATCTTAAAATTTTGAATACAATTCTTAGAACTCTGATTTTCTTAAAACTTTGAAAACACTATATTAAATAGTGGAAAACCTTTTCTTTGCGTAGCAAAAGCAAACAGTGATGGTATCCATACCTAAATCTTCACATCTGTCCTCCGCAGCACCCAGCTCTTCTAACGGGTCCTATTGGTCACCAATAAATTACCTACAGTATGAAAAACTTTTAATGAGCTTTCGCTCGGTAAGTTCAAACATAAACTCACAATTCATTTAATCATGCTTTAAAACTTTTCTCATAAAAGCCTTTCTCTTGAAATATTTTTCATAAACGTTTTCCATAAACATTTCTGAAAACGTTTTTCATAAAACATTTTTGAAACGTTTTCCATAAACGTTTTTTTTTTTGTAAAACATTTCTTGAACATTTTTCTTAAAACGTCGTTCATAAACCTTTTCTTAAAAACATACAAATGTATTTCATAAATATTTATCATAAAACATTTCTCTGAATGTTTTCCATAACATAACATATAAATATTTCATAAAAAGGCATTCAAGCAACATCAAAATGCATAACTCCATTTATGCTCAATTATTAACTTTAATTATGAGCATTTTATGAATATTCTTTTCTTAGTTAAACTTTCTATCTTCATTCTTTAACTTTTCTTATCTTACTTTAACTTTTTCTCCTTATTTCTCATCTTACCTTCATTTTCCTTACTTTACTTTAGTGTTCGTACCAACTCATTAATCATGAGATCATAAACATGATGCTTCCCTTGTGGAAGACTTGAGACCATCAAACATTGAGGTCTTGTACCTCACATCTAGGAAGTCAAACTTTTAATTTTACTTTCATTACCTCATAACAAAGAGGCTAGTATGATACTTTCCTTTTATCTTTACGTTATCTTCTTATTAACTTTAGTGAGCATTTCAAATGCAATCACATCATATGCAAACACACTTGCAACTCATAGCTTGTACTATAAAACCTATTGCATAACAAATGCAACATATTGCTTAACAAATGCATCATAAAATGCAAACACATTTTACAAATCTTAACTTGTATTCTAACACTTATTGCATAACCAATGCATTTAATGCAACATATAACTTATAACTTGAATTATAAAACATTATGCATTATCATAATGCAAAACATACTTTAAATACTTTAAAAATCATAACTTAAACTTTTAAAAAACGTTATACATATCAATATGCAAATAAACCTTTAAAATAACGGTTGCAAATTCATTGCAATTCTTTTTCTTGATCTTTAAAACTTTTTGCACAATAAATGCAAACATACTATAAAAGAAACTTGTATAATAATTGCAAACTTATTTACAAATTATATAAATAAACATTTAAAAATCATTTACTTCATGCTATAGGTGAGATTTGAAACTTACCCGAATTATGCTCTAGCGTTCTCTATTCCGTTCCTTTTCCTTGCATTAGTCGGCCTATGTGTCCTGATCAAACGACAGCCAACTTATTAATTAACTTTCTTTATTATCAATCCACTCGATTGATAATTAAACGTAAACATTAACTATTCTTTCCTTTTAACTTGACTAGTATACTTTTGTTTACCGTTGTCTTTACTTAACCTTATAAACCATCGATTTACCTTTCCTTCACTTAGCTTTGTAACTCACCGGGGTTACTTTTCCTTTTAACCTCGTAACCCATCGGTTTACCTCTCGTTTGCTTAAACATCCCTAATTAAATCTCCCGTCTTACTAGAGATTTCATTACTTAACGTATTACAAAACATTTTCCATCTAATAACGTTATGCTAAATTGGAGTGTTTGACTCCGCTCTAGCCGTTTCCTTGATAATGACGATTTTACCCTTAACGGGTTTTTCGTCAACCTTGTAACGTTATACAACCCATTCTCACATAAAACTATGTAACAATCACTGATCATGCATTTCATAAATTTTCATGAAAGCATCTAAAACAATTTATTTTGAAACGGTTCATACTGTAGATAAGATTTCCTACTTACTTGGACTCCAAGCTAAGCAAGTCCAGTTGTATCTCGTTGCATCTACAGTATGCAAAGCATCCTCTGTAGTGCTCCTTGAGTGACCATGAATAGCTAAGACCTTGAGTGACCATGAATAGCTAAGAATGCTTCCTGGAGATCATACATTACTGAAACTGTCATTCTAGACTCCGTTATTGTAGTTTAAATCGTCTCGATCTACGTGTAGTCAGTACCAGACTATTTTTACTGGAGTGGAATTAGCTCAAACGGAGGTCACCATTGTGTTCAGAGCGTTGAAACGAGTCGAGAGGCAGTCTCGGATCGTCGATCGGAGGTCCGGATCACAAAAATCCAAAGTCGCTATTGACCGGCCGTTGATCGACATTGACCGACCATTGGCCAACTTTGATCGGTGTCAATCGGGGTCCGTTGGCAGCTGGGCTCGGGCCTAACCCCCCTATATCGACCCTTTTAAGTCCAATGACGGTGTCAATTTTGCCTAATTCTGCCTCTAACATAGCAGGTTGGAGCTCGACATTGATGGCAAAAATGGAGGCTCCGATGATGGCTTTTCGGCGATGGGAACTCGAAATTGGCTGAGGGCTTTTGTTACCCATCCTCCTATGAGCATTTCCCTTCACTCAATTTGAAGAAACGTGGCTGGGAAAGGCAAGGACGGAGGCTCCCGCGACAGTTGATGACGGCGTTGGCCGTTCTCTGACAAAACGAGCTCCTTCGGTGTAATTGATCGAGGGGTTTTATTCCCCTTGATCATCTGAATCCATTGGGAGGGGTGGTGTCAGCCACCTCCTTTGGCAAAGCGGAGTTCCACCGTGGCATGGTGGCACACGACGGCGGTAGGCGGGTAGAGCAATCTGGCCGTTGTTGAGCTACCACCAAGGGTGGGTTTCGTTCCTCTCATCACGGTGGTCGTGTAGAAACAAGAATCACATCAATCAGACGTCGAACGGCAAAGATATCTCACCGAAAAGTTTGGGTTCCTCCACCACTTTGGACGGCGCGTGTGGCTTCCTCCGGCGGCTTTTTGGGCGGCACGACACCTCGTTGGACTCAACTCATCGAGAGCTTTCCATTGGTGCAAGAGGTGTCAAAAACGGACGCCGGAATCTCGAACGAGATTTGAGGAGAGAGAGAGAAAATCTAGAGAGAGAAAGTAGAGAGAGAAAGAGCCAAATTTTTTTCTGATTTTTCCTTCTTCTTTTTTATTTTCTTTTTTGCACTTTTATAAAAGAAATTGTGGTCCACACAATCCAATTCTTATACTATATTGCTCTAATATTGTATAATTTTTCATGTTATTATACAGTATTTTTCATAAAACAGTACTTTGTCTTAATATAATCCTTAACTTAATGCATTTTTAATGCATTAGAAATTCTCGGATGTTACAACGTGGAGGATTATGATTTCGCATTGTAGTATCATCCTGGGAAAGCTAATGTAGTCGCGGATGCGCTTAGTAGAAAATCTTCAGGGATTCTCGCTTGTTTGGCTCTTGAAGATTGGAAAAGAGATGCGACAGTGAGCGAATATGGGCTAAGTATTATGAAGACTACGATCAAGCTTCGGTGTATCATATGAAAGCGACCCCAGCTCTTGTTTAGATGATGAAATAGACTCAATGGCAGGACCAGCATTTACAGGGGATTTGGACGCAGATTCAAAACGGGAAGCAATTTAAGGAATAGAAAGTGCATGCAGATGGATAGTTGTATTTTCGGGAGCGCCTAGCAGTTCCAACAATAGCAGAGGTGACAAAAGCCGTTATGGATGAAGCCTATAAGTCTCAGTTCGCCATTCATCCAGGGAGCACACAGATGTATCATGATTTAAAGAGGCAATATTGGTGGAGAGGTATGAAGAAGGATATCCAGGAATACGTGGCCAAGTGTACGACGTGTCTTCAGGTAAAAGCCAAGCATCAGAAGCCTGCAGGTCAGCTTCAGCTGCTTCTTATTCCAAGGTGAAAATGAGAGTATGTGACGATGGATTTTCTCACTGGTTTGCCTAGGACGGAGCAGCGGCATGATGAGGTTTGGGTCATCGTCGACAGGTTGACAAAATCGGTGCATTTCATCCTATTCATGTCAACATATTATTTTTACATCGTTTAATATTTTTAGAAAACAAATGTTATGACTCCCCAAACCTAAAAAAGAACAGTTTAAGAGAGGAAAAAAAAAAAAGGGGGGGGGGGGGGGGTGGGTGTTGTGGGGTTCTCTCAATAGAATAACAAAGAAAAGAAAAGAATATAAAATATAATATAATTTACTATTTAATTTTTAGAATAGGATAAAAATAGCTTACATATAGCATAATTTTTTGGAAAATTTTTGGGGCTTCTAAATTATAGGTGCCTTAATTAAGCTATTATTTAAGCTGGTATTGTCCAACACCACATGTTAATAAAAGATGGAGCTTCCAATATAATCATACAAATAAAGTTCACTTTTTCTTAATTGTAGTGTTGGGTACAATATTGGTGTCCTAATGAATTTTTCTAGTTTTTTCCTAGAATTGTTTGCTGATCTGCAATTTATAGATGCAGTTGTGAACTCTCTCTTTTCCTCCAGGGTTTAACAAATTAATGACATGGTCACTTTCTTCTCTTATTCACATACCGTGGCCATGAGAACGTGGGTCCTAAAGCTAATTTGTTTGTCTCCAAGGTCTTACACTTAAATATATGTATGCACAAATATATGGCAAGATTCGTAACAAAAACTATGGTGAAGAATGCTTCAGATTGTACTAGTCTACCAATCAACCAGTCATTATATTCAGGTTTTTTTTTTCTTTTTTTCTTGTAGAAAATTAGTTGTGGTTAGCTATTGCTTGGTGTACAGTGTGCAACCTTGTGTTGCATTATATATGGAAAAAAACTATGGTAGAGAATGCTATTATTATCTATAGGAGTCATTGGATCATAATCAAATGGCAAGAAAATATATAGGGTTCGTTTGGTTTAAGTACTCTTTGTACTTAATGAACTTAAACGTGGATTTGAGTATTAAGAATCGTTTATATACGTGTTTGTTTCCTTCAAAATCCGAATCCTTTGAGTATCAAGAATCCAAGTTTTCAGAGTTCTGACTCCCCCTAAACTTTTGATACTTGGATATCTTTGTTACAATAAAAACTAAAATTCTCTCTCCTATATTTGAGGGAAAAAAATCATAACTTCTTCATTTGATATCCAATTGAAATGATTCTTTTTTCATTATGTTTCTAGTAAAGAGAGGAATAAGTTAAGATCCATATTGCATTTTTTTTTGGATTATTAACATTAAGATTTTATTAGATTTGTTAATAAATCAAAAACTATTTTAACTACCTATCCAAACACAAATTCTAATTTTATTCCATACTCAGATTAAAACTTAAATGCACATCCAAACGCCAATTCGAATAACAATTCAAATCACTAACTCAAATCTTAATTCAAATCGTACTAACTCAAATCAAATCACTGATTCGAATCTATTTACTAAACAGACCCATAGAACTACGAATTTATAATAAGACTTCCCCCATACAGTATTTATTCTGAAAAACAATTAAAAACCTAGTTTTACCTTTTCCTTTCTCTTGGATAAGCTAGTTTTATACCGGTAAATTGAATATTTTTTAACTTAATATTTTGTTATTTTTTGGGACTTTTAATTTTTTTAATTGTTTTATTTTAGTTTAATTGAATTTTATTTTTGTTTTAGTTTCCCCTTTTTAAATATTATTTTTCTCTCATTTGTGTACGAAAATTAGGTGCAATGACAAATATGTAAATCTAAAGCAAAAATAGGGTCAAAATGTGGTGCCGTAATTTTCATATACAAATTTAGCCAATAACAACATGTTTGTATAATATTATAATTGTTACTAAGATACCTAATGTTTGTTAATTTAATTTTAAGCTATTTATTAAGTGTGGAGGCTCGATTCCTTCTTGAAAGAGCTCAATGTGCTTGAATAATTTTCAACGGGTTCAAATTATTTGATATTTCCTATCAAATTATTTTCGAAGTCAACCTTAGTTATCAGCTTATTAGACTATTTTAGAAAAAAGATTTTATTGGTTTGAATATATATATATATATTTATTATTTTTTTTTTTTTGTTTCATTACTTTGCTATTGTATTTGATAAGTGCTTAGTTGGATATAGTTTTTGATCAATTTTTCCTGTGTTGTTATCTTGAGTATTCTACAATTATTTGTTGATCTGCAATTTATAGAGCTGTCCTGTAGTCGTAAAATCTCTCTTTTCCTCCAGGGTTTGACAAATCAATGACATGGTCACTTTCTTCTACCATGGCCACGAGAGCATGGTGCCTAAAGCTGCTTTGTTTGTCTCCAAGGTCTCACACTTAAATATATGTATGCATAAATATATGGCAAAATTCGTAACAGCATGATATTAAGGTTTTGCTCTGAGTTCAAGATTGTACTAGTTTACCAACCAACTAGTTATTATATTCAGTTTTTTTTTTTTGGCAGAAAATTTGTTATGGTTAGCTATTGCTTAGAATACAGTGTGCAACCTTGTGTTGCCATTATAAAATATAATTTTAGTACTTGGTACATGCTTCAAAGTTTAAACCTCTGATTCTCAACATGACACTTTTATGTTCACTATAAGTATGACTTTTTTTTTCATACTCATATGAAGAATTTAAAGTCTAGACTTTAATTATCTTATAGACAATAGTATTGATCTAAAAGGAGTTCTCTCTAGCGTGACTATGAGAGCTTAAGAGCAAGTTTGTCTCTTTCTCCCCCTTGTGGCGGTCCTTTCTACTGGTTGTCCCCAGCAATCTTTGCTGCTTCAAACACAATGGACGATATCTGTCACATCCCGGAGTACGGGTGGTGACGTGACGGAATATTTAGATTAATTAAAAGAGGATTTAATTGAAATTAAGAGTTTAAAAAATCAAATTAAATGAAAATTAAGAAGATTTTCCACCACATTTTATAAAAGAATTTATAAAATATTAGGCAAATAATAGAAATTAAATAAAAGCCGTGAATATGGGTTCCACAACCCACAACTTGTGCACACACATGGTACTGATAATATCATAAATACAATTACAGTCCAAGTACGAATAAAGTTAAAATCTTACATGCCTTGATTAATAATACAGAATATAAATAAATTCTCCTATTGCTCCTGAGTTTGGTCCGAAGAATCTTCTCCAAACCTAAAGGGGAAAACACCTAGAGGGGAAAATTTAAAACAGATAAAACGTGAGCGAAAGGCTCAGTAGGACTATGTTTTATAAAAATAGTTTAACGCAAAGGAACACAGCATTATTAGAAGTTATTCAAAGGAAACTTAAATAAATAAATAATTAATTAGAGTAGAACCGTCCTGACACAGAACAGTCTACTCGTCAAATCAAAACACCATTTTACTTTTACCTAGGCAAACCATGATATCACCACCGTAGTGGCCCAGCTGGGTTTCGGGACCTGCCCCCAAGGTCGATCGCTACACGACCCGATCTCTGATATGGCATCATGCCCATGTGTTTATTATCATTATCATTCAAAACCCAATTACCGAGTGTTGTCAATTACATTTATTATGAAATTCATTTCATAATCACGGTATATTAAAATATAACCGATAAAACCATTTTCAAACAACCGTTGAAAACATTTTGATAGAAGTCATTTTCAAAGCCAAATCATTTCAAAACCAGGCTACCAAAGAAATAGGATAGAAGTCCTACCTCAATACTCGTGCCGGTACCCCACACCGTAATCCCGGTCCGCTATACGTTAGCTCCACAGAACCACAAACGATCCTAGATACCAACTAAGTCAATCAATATCTAGTTTGAGACATTCTATGTTACTAAATCACTTCATGATGTCCTATTGTGCCATTTGTACCTTTAAAATCATTCTATAAGGTTGGGATTTAAATCTGGGTTCAAAACAGTAAAAACGGGTAAAAATCACAAAATTTTCCATGCCTCAGTCGGCCTACCGGACGTCCTGCTTCGGCCTGCCGAACTGCACAGTTCGGCTTGCCGGAAGCAAGGTTCGGCCTGCCGAACATTTCCCTAGATTCGGCCTGCCGGTCAAAAGAACACCGGCCTGCCGATCATCACTCTGGCCTGCCGAACATGAACTTCGGCCTACCGAACTGGGAAAACCCAGAAATCCCAGCCACGGGTTTCTCGATCCCCAAAATCCAAATCTTGGTTCCAACCTGTTTTTCTCAAATCCCAGGCATGAAAAATAATCATAGTTGATAGAAAAACATTCTAAAACATGTTTGGACTCATTTAAACAAGATTTGAACTCGAAATCCTCAAAAATCCGAAAATGAGAAAATGAGGGGAAAAATGAAAAATCTTGAATTCAATCCGTTTTTCTTCAATCTAAGCTTAGATTCTAGTTGTTCTAAGTTCATTTAACTCAAATCCACGGTTTTCTAAGCTTAAACAAACCTAGATTTCAAAAATACACAAAATTGAAAATTTTGTAAAAAGTTTAGAAATTTTGAATTCTAACCTCGAATCGAAGCTTCAATCCGCGTTCTCGGTTGCCAAATCGCGTCCCCGAGCTTCCTCCTTGCTAACCCGAAGCTTGGATTCGAAATTGGGTTTAAAAATTTGAGAGAGATGTAGAGAGAAAGTGAGCTGCCGAGAGAGAGAGGGAAGAGAGAGGGAGATGCGTGAGAGTGAGGAGAGAGAGGGGAAGGAAGGAAATAAATAGAGAAAATCGATGGGCGGTTTTACTGTGCGAAAACCATGTGCCGCCCACGGTTTTGCAAAACGGAGTATTTTTAACATTTTACAAATTGTTGTGTTTTAAAACTCAAAACATCATTTTAAAACAATAAGAAATCATTTAAATGCATTGATTTAACAAAACAACCAAAAATTCAAAATCCAACCAAATAATCTAATTAATGTTAAAACGTTAATTATGGCACACTAATCCATCATTTACATTACATTAACACTAAATAAATTTCGGGGCGTTACAATATCTGTGCAAAATGGAAGACTTTTTCTACTACAAACAAGAAGGGATCAATCCTGCGGATTGATGACTTGCTTCTTTATAAGGGAAAGGAGACTGCTCAAGCTAGTCTGATTGGAAAACTTCTTATTGACAAAGCTTTCAATAAACAAGTTTTTAAGTCCACTATAGCCCTTCTGTGGAATGTAAAGAAAGGTCTAGAAATAAAGGAGGTTAATGATAATACTTCTACTTAAATGATATAATTGTATTTAGAGACATTTAATCAATAAAGTGTTTATTATTCATTTACATATATCAAGCATTGTCTTTTTTATATTCATTTATGTTAAATGTATGATAAGTAGACAAAAATCTAAGACTGTCATTCTAAACCTTTAAAATCGTGCATATGATGGACAGATTATGCGAAAAATATGAATCTTAAATGCAATAATCTCATTGAAAAGGTCCGCAATCGAGAGAATAAAGTTTATTTATATTAAGATTGTTATGTTCTCTACATCACTAACGGAAGATAGCTTGTCTTGGTAATCAAAGTTGGACTCCATGAGTAGAAACATTGGTACACTGTCATTGGTGACAATATATTAGATTGGGACTAAAGATTAATTGATTTGATTAATAATTATGTTTGTATAAATCAATTTACTTTAGATAATCATATGTGTTGTATCTTAACCCTGAAATGAGTAAATGAGTCTGTATTCTTGACTTATGTCTTTTGATATATCAAAGGGTGACATCCAAAATTATATGATGGTACGTATATCGGTACGTTGGAAACATGACTCTTGATTGACATAGACTCATTATTCATAGATATGGAATCCGTAGCTCTTTTGTAGAGTTAATGATATTCACTTATACACATTATCCTGTAATTGGAAACCGGAGTACTCAATCATTTAGATACATATGTGTAACCAAATGGTATACTAGTTGTATTGGTTATGAATAGTATGTATTCCAATTCCAATAGTGAGATAATGGAACATGAGATAAATATAATAGAGAAGGTAAAATGAAATTTACCCTTAAGCTAATTATAAATATCCTACAAGGATGTTACACATTATGATATGTCATAGACAATAAACTTATTAGAGTTTCATAATCTATATATAGTTCAAGAGTGCAACTCAAAGCTTTTAATGGAATAGCTTTAGAGTTGATAATTATAAAATGTACATGTTGGGGATGTGTTATTTTATAATTTTAAGAGCTTGATCTATGTCCATCGAGTCTCCTTTGCTAGCTCATAATATTTCTTGTAATAATATGGTGTGTTTTTCTTAAAGATTGGTAACTTATGTTATTTGTTAGATTGGCTAAAATTCGATTGATTGGATTTAATAATTCATGTTAGTTTATTGGTTGAATTAATTCAAAATAAACAAGTTGAATTATTTGAGATAGATTTTATTTGATATGGGATTATCTATTTAGAATCGTTTTAATCAGATAACTTTTCTATTGAATTATTTGAATTAAAACTGAAGTTCTATAATAGATACCTAGGTCAAATAAAGTATGATTTATCTATTGGATTCGATTGGGTAAATCAAGATAATAGTCTAGAGTTAGAAAAACGTGTGGGAGTCTCTGCCATGTTAGTCCAATCGACCGAACATAGTGTAGGCCGATTAACGGGACTCTGCCACATCAACAATCCATGTGCTTTACACGTTTTTCTGCAAAAGTTGATCCAAACTTGAATTTTGAAGCCGAATCTTATAAGGACTAGCCCCAATCCAACCTCTATATAAAGGGAATAGTTTTCTATTATTTCTTAGATCACTTGAGAGATTTAAAAAAAAAAGTATTTTACTAGGAAGACTCTGAAACTTCCATAGAATTATTGTTTAACATCTCTAGCTTTAGTGCTTGGTTTTCTCAAGTGGTTGGAAGGAGAGGTCACCTAAGGAAAGACTGAACGATGTGCTACCACCGGCATTCTGATTGTGGAAAGAGAATAGCAAGAAAGTCCAGTTAGTTGAAGCTCTTTCGATATAATTCTCTTATCGTAATTCCTATGCTTTTAGGTCTATTAAGAGGTATGAAAGATCTTTTATTAATTTGTATACATAGCAAGCCTAACTTTTTTTTTTGGAAAAACATTTTAAATAAAAATTTTTAAAATCCATAGTGTATTCGTTTTCCAACACTTTCTACTTTGCACATAAGAAAGAAAAGAAAAAAGTTCTCAAATTTGAGCCTTTGTTGTTTGACAAAAGGTTGCTAGTGCTCAAAGAGGCCAAAGATTTTGACCTATTGGATGAAGTAAACTTCTGCTTTATAATGTTCAGGGTCCAGTTCCATGGCCTTACTTTCTCAATTGTTTCACCACAACTCATATACATCTTGGCAAAGAGATTAGAACTAGTTTAAAGGTCAACACCAACAAAAATGATAGATGTGTTGGAAGCTTCCCAAGAGTTAGAGTCCTAATGGATATCTTGAAACACTTTCGGCGAGGAATTCAGGCCTGGTTGGGGGTCTCTTATAAGCTGGTTTGGCTTGATGTCAAGTATGAGAAATTGCCATATCTATGCTATCATTGTGGTTAGATTGGACATAGTTGGAACAGCTGTGATGCTTCAGATGCACCATTGAAACCATTAAAAGGTGGGTTTGGTTATGGCATATGGATGAGAGGCACCGCACCAAATAGACAAGTTGGTGCATTTAGGGTGCCAAAGAGGAATTTTCCAGCAAGATTTGTGTGGGGTGGTAGAAGAGTGGGAAAGCACAATAACCACTCTACTCAATCTTATGACAGCATGTTAATGGCGATGGGAGAAGAAATTGAAGATTTCCAACCTTGGATGCGAGAGGTATGACACGTGGCTCATCTCATAAGGATATGTACCACCTTTCACCTCAGAATCTAGCCCAATAATGTAGCAAACAACTAAAGGCAATGACGAGCTACCTAGTCTGAGTACTAAAAGAAACGACATTGGAAGCCAATTTGTTTTTGTTGCGTGTGTAGGAAAACTCAAATGGCCTTCTATTTAGGCCATATACTGAGAATGGGTCGGTTAAAGGCTACTCTAAAGTAATGGAATTAAATGTCCAAAAGCCCAAAATGCCCAAAACGACAATATCATCACCGTTTTAAAAGACTCGGGAGCTTACCAATTACAAATGCCAAGTTGCTTCTCCTTCTCAGCTGGTTTGGACCAAACAAAAAAGTGACATTTTCTAGATTAAAGTAACTAAAAATGGTTCAAAAGCAAGAAAATGAGTGTTGGGGGGGATCTTCGTGATGAGAAAACTGTCTAAAGTCTATGTTGTTTTTAAACCAAGCATCTAACCAAGATCCATCTAATCAAGATCAGTCCGATCATAACTAGGATCTATCCAACTAGGATTTGTCCAATCAGGATAAGTCTAACTAGGACCCATCCAACCAGTACCAGGATCTGTCTGACTAGGACCAAGATAAGGCCAACCAAGATTCGTCCAATTAGGATCAGTCCGACCAAGACCCATTCAACAAGGAGCAGGATTTGTCTAATCAAAATCAGTCCGACCAAGAGCTGTCTAACTAGGACCAGGATCTGTCCGACTAGGGTCCATCTAATTAGGATCCGTCTAACCATGACTAGAATCTATCCAACCAGGATCCATCCGAGTAGGATCAATCCGTTCGACTAGGATCTGTCCAACCAAGATTATCTGTCCGACCAGGATTAGGATCCGTCCAGCCAGGATCAGTTTGACTAGATTAATTCGACTTGGCCGAAGCAACCATGAAGAACAACCTCGATTGGCAAGATGGTCGGATCCTAACTAGATCACATAGTAGTGGAACCATGAAGAACAACCTCGATTGGCAAGATGGTCGGATCCTAACTAGATCACATAGTAGTGGATCATACCCAAAGACCACCACAGTGACACCATCTCAGCCCTCTGTTGGGCAATCCTCCTTCTCTAGAGATTGTGACACCTATCGCTAGACACCTAGGTCATGGGCCAAACCCGATCTACACCTAGATCCAAGCTAAACTCTATAAATATGAGCATCAACTCCACCACAAAGACACCGCACCTGTGTCCTCTTACTTCGAGTCCTTCTCTCCCTTTACTTCGAGTCCTTATCTCCTCTTGGAGATCCGACCAGACTAGGCGGAGCCGAGCTAAATAGGAAACTCGACCACCGTGTGTCCTACATACAATATTGTGTCGATCTCAGGCATCAACATTTGGCGCTAGAAGGAGGGCACTATGCCTTTTCAACAACCTCATATCTCCCCCCAACCATTCTTGGGATGGTTGACAAAGAGACCTCAAGTTCAGGATGAAAAGTCCGACCAGGTCTTAGAAGGCTACCACCTACCAAAGAAGACCAGGTCCTGGCTACAGCCAATTCAGGTCCAAGTACAAAGAGTCCAAAAAGGCTACGACCGACAAAGAGAATTTAGGTCTAGGATGAAGAGTCTGACCAAGTCTAAGAAGGTTACAGCTAACCAGAGAAAACCAAGTCCTGGCTATGGTCAACTAGGTCTAAGACGAAGAGTCCAAAAATGCTATAACTGACAAAGAGACCTTAAGGCTAGGACAAGAAGGTTATGGCCGACCAAAGAAGACCAGCTCTTGGCCACGGCCAATCAAGTCTAAGATGAAGAGTCCAAAAAGGCTACAACCAACAAGGAGACCTTAGGTCCAAGACGAAGAGTTTGACCAGGTCCAAGAAGGTTACGGCGGACAAGAGAATACCAAGTCCTGGCTATGGCCAACTAGGTCCAGGACTAAAAGTCCAAAAAAGCTACGACTGATAAAGAGATCTCAAGTCCAAGATAAAGAGTCTAACTAAGTCTAAGAAGGCAACCAACAACCAGAGAAAACCAGGTCCAAGATTCGTCTGACCAAGTCCAGGACAAAGAGTCCAAAAAGGCTACTGATCGACAAAGAGACCTCAAGTCTAGGATGAAGAGTTCGACCAAGTCCAAGAAGGTTATGGACGACCAGAGAAAGCCAAGTACCTGGCTACATCCAACCTAGGTCTAGGACGAAGAGTCTGAAAAGGCTACGAACTGACAAAGAGACCTCAGGTCCAAGATGAAGAGTTTGACCAGGTCCAAGAAGGTTACGGCCTACTAGAGAAGACCAGGTCCCAACTATGGCCCAAAAAGGCTATGATCGACAAAGAGACCTCAGGTCTGGGACGAAGAGTCGACTAGGTCTAAGAGGGTGACGGCTAAGAAGAGAAAACCAGGTCCAAGATCTGTCTGACTAGGTCCAATAAGAAAAGTTCAAAAAGGCTACAATCAATAAAGAGACCTCATATTCGACAAAAAGTTCGATTAGGTCCAAGAAGGCTACAACCAACCAGAGAAGACCAAGTCCTAGAAGGATACGCTCATGAAAAATATTTCCCAACCACATCAAGACTTCGATGCCAATGATCTCCATCACTAAAGTCTAAAGGGCTACTATTTAGGGGGAAATATTCATGATGAGAAAACCATCTAAAGTCTATACCCTCTTTAAACCAAGCACCCAACCAGGTTTGCCAAGAGGATCTGTTTGACTAGGATCTGTCTAACTAGGACCTGTCCAACCAAGAACAGGATTTATTCGACCAGGATCCATCCAATCAGGATAAGTCTGACTAGGACCTGTCAAACTAGTACTAGGATCTGTCCGACCAGGACTAGGATCAGGCCAAGCAGGATCTGTCCAATTAAGATCAGTCTGACTAGGACTAGGATTCATCCAATCAGATCAGCTTGACTAGGACCAGGATCTATTTGACTATGATCTGTCCAATTAGGATCCGTTCGACCAAGACCCGTCTGACCAGGACTAGGATTTGTTCGACTAGGATCTATCTGTGTAGGATCTATCTATCTGACCAAGATCAGTTCGATCACAATCAATCCCTCATATTAGGATCAGGATCTATCTAACCAGGATCAATTTGACTAGATCAATCTAATTTGGCCAAAGCAACCATGAAAGAACAACCCTGACTTGCAAGATGGTCAGATCCTGACCAGATCACATAGTAATGGATCATGCCCAAAGACCACCACGTGGCACCATCTTAGCCCTCTGTTGGGCAATCTTCCTTCTTCGGAGATCGTGACACCTGTTGATAGACACCTGGGCCACAGGCCAAACCCTAGTCTACACCCAGATCCAAGCTAAACTTTATAAATAGGAGCTTTAACTCCACCATAAAGACACCACACTTGGTGTCCTCTTACTCCGAGGTCTTCTCTCCTCTTGCAAACCCGACCAAACTAGGCAGAGCTGTGCAGTATAGGGAACCTACCGTGCACCCCTACACACAGTGTTGTGTCGATCTTAAGCATCAACAATGAGGCAAAGAAAATTAGAAGAGAAGAGCTCGAGAAGATGGAGCACATAAGGAGATGAAGCACCAAAACCAAGCCTTTTTTAATTTTACTGCTAAAAGGAAGGGAGATATGGAAGAACAAACTAAGCTTTGAGATAAGGCTTGGAAAATCTCAATTACCTCTTCAGATGATAGACCAGTGACAGGAGTTACAGAGCAACCCTACCGACAACAATAAGAATCATCAATTGAAATGCCCAAGGTTGGTGAACCCTTTGGCGTTCAAGCATTTGTGAGGCCTACTCCATGAACAAAAGCTTGTTTTTACCTTTCTTATGGAGACTCGTTTATGGGGAAGGCAAGCTTAGAATTTAAAATTTCAACTTAATTATAGTAATGGTTTGTGTGTGGATAATGTGGGTAGGAGTTGTGGCTTGATTGTCTTGTGGAAGGAGGATATTAATGTGAAAATTAAGAGCTTCAATGTTTCCACATTGATATGGTGATTGATTAAGAAAAAAGCTTTAAATGGCATTTATAGGGTTTTATGGAAACTCAGCTAGATCGAAACATCATGTTTCTTGGGAGTTGTTGCGTAGTCTTAATGGCAATCCTTCTCTTCCTTGAATGTGTAGGGGAGATCTTAATGAGGTTCTTTTTTCCTATGAGCATGTAAGGAAAAAGGAAAGGTGTGACTTTGGCATGATAAGATTCCATGAAGCAATTGAGGATTGTGACTTACGGGTGCTTGGCTTTCAAGGTGAAAATCTCACATGGGACTGTTGACGGGGAGAGGTAGATAATGTCCAACCGAGGTTGGACAGATGCTTTACTAATCTGGATTAGAGAAGCTGCTTCCTTCCAGCTTGTGTCACTCGCTTGGATTTCTGGGGTTCAGACCAATAGGTCATCTTAATTGACTTGTGCCCTGAAAGTGGTCCGGGAGATGGTGCGCTTAAAAGGGAAGAGAAGATGGGCTTTTGGCACTCTTTATATGTCTAGTGCTAATTGAAGCAGTCCGGTTGAGGAGGCTTGGTGGTTTGGCTATCTGAATGATAGGGTGTAAGGTTTCACTAAAAGATTAGCTCACTATCAAGAGGCCTTGCAACACTAGAGTTTTGGCTGAATTTGGGTGTATTCTTAAAAGAATTAAAAAGACCCAAAAAGAGCTCGAAGACTTGTATAAACAAATTTAGTCCAAGGAAAATCTAGATCAGATTAGAAATAAAAAAAAAAAAAAGAGTTATATAGAGAGTGGGAACCTTGAAGACTACTCTGATTGGTTGAATGGCATGGATAGAAATTCTGTGTCCTTTCATGAAAGAGGTTCTCGACGAAGGGAAAAAAATAAGCTAAAAGGTTAGAGGATGAAAGTGGGAGGTGGTGCACGATGGGGGAGGAGATATTAGGAATTTTATCAAGATTCTACACGACGCTCTTCACCATCGTGTCGCCATCAGTAACTGATATTGAGAAGGTTTGCGACGGTAGTGATCAAAGTTTGCCAAAGACCCTGACGGCTGAGTCGGACAGGTTGTTCATTGGGGATGATGTTAAAAAAGCTCTAATTTCTATGGGACCTACAAAAGCCCCAAGCCTGACGGTTTTCATGCCATTTTTTATCAAAAGCACCTGGAGTATTGTGGGCTATGATGTCACAAACATTTGTCTTGGTGTGTTTAATGGTAAAAAAAAAAAATTTGTCAGGCCCCTCAACAAAACAAACATAGTGCTCATTCCAAAGTCCTAAAACCTAAAGGAGGTCACTGAATATCACCCTATCAGCCCATTTAACGTGATCTTCAAGATCATCACTAAGACAATTGCAGATAGGATTAAAAGGATGCTCCCCCTTATTATGTTCGAGAGTCAAAGCACCTTTGTGCTCGGAGGGCTCATCGCCAAGAATGTGGTTACTTCCTTTGAGGTATTACATTCTATCTAAAGAATGGTAAATGGAAAAAAAAGGTGTGATGGCTCTAAAATTGGACATAAACAAGGCTTTCAATAGAATTGAATAGCCTTTTCTTGAGGCAATGTTAAAGCGACTGGGATTCGGTTCAAACTTGGTGAGGGTTATTATAGATTGCATCTCCACCCCAACTTCCTCCCTCGTTATCAATGTGCTTCAATGTGGTGAAGTGAAACCAAGTAGAGGACCATGACAAGGATATCCGTTATCAACCTACCTCTTCATTATTTGTGCTGAGGGCTTCTCTGCTCTCATTCGACAATAAAAATGGCTTGGTTTGATGGAGGGTTTCACATGTGTAAGAGGCGTGCCCAAGGTAAGCCATTAATTTTTTATTGACGATAGTGTGATTTTCAGTCATGCTAGTATTGAGGACTGCAAGGTTATTGAGCATGTCTAGTTATGAGAAAGCTTCTAGTCAGGTCATTAATCTTAACAAATCATCAGTGTTCCTCCCCAAACTTAGCTCAATCCCAAGATGATGAAATTTGGAATGAACTTGGCATACCGGCTGGTCAAAAAATAGATACATATTTGGGGCTACCAGCCTCTATTGTTAGAAACAAAAGGAAAGCTTTCCAAATTAAGAAGGAACAAGTAGGAAAGAAACTTCAAATGTGGAAGGCAAGTTTTTTCTTACCTGTGGGTTGGGAAGTGCTCATCAAAGCAGCAGTACAGGTTTTACCCACCCATACTATGAGTTTATTTAGCCTTCCTACCATTCTAATTCATGAACTCCAAGCAGTGACCTCTAAATTTTGATGGGGCTCGATGTCTAGTAGGAAAGTACATTGGGCGACATAGGACCAGCTTATAAAGTCTTAAATGTGAAGAGGGTCTTGGTTTCTAGGATTTGGAGTGTTTCAACAAAGCCCTTGTGCGGCGCCAAGCTTGGAGAATCATCTATTTTTCGAATTGCCTAATGGCTTGCGTGTACGAGCCAAGTACTTCATCAACTCCAATGTGCTTGAAGAATAACTCCTATTTATGGTCCAGTACACTTTAGGGAAGGGATTTGCTTAAGCTCGGGGTGAGAAACATGATAAATGAAGTTTTCTTTCCCATTGATAGAAACATCATTCTGCGAATTCCCCTCAGCCAACAGGCACAGTAGGATACTCCCATTTAGCGCTATGATGAAAAAGATGTTTATTCTGTCAAATCTGGCTACGAAATTGCTCTCAACTCCAAATGAGGCATCTCCGTCGTCCGACACCGTTGAAGAGGGGTAGTCGTGTAGGCTATGGCATCTTAATATGCCAGGGAAAGTCAAGCACTTTGTCTGGAGGAGCTTCAATGATTTTCTCCCCACCTATGGGAAGCTTCATAACAGAGGTATCAATGTTCCTCCCTCCTATCCTCAATGTGGTGCTTGGCCTGAATCTACTCTCCACACGATATGGTGTTGTGATTAGGCTAGTTAGGTTTGGTCTGCTTCTTGCTTCGGCCAGCGTCGTTGAAATGGCCTTTCTCTAGCAGGTATTTTTCTATTTATGCTTAAAATACTAAAGAATGATGAATTGAAAATCTTGTGTCCTGGCTTGGGCTTTGTGGAAGGACAGGAATAATCCGGTTTTTAACAATAAAGAAGAACTTGTTGGTTGTGTCTAATACATTTAACAACCAATTGAATTCATAAATGCGGAAGTAAAGGAATCATAAATATCTCCTGCCATTGATGCTTTCCTCTGTTTTGCACGAATTTTTGCCACTAACAGTTTTGTTTTTCTGAGCACTGATAATTCAGTTTTTGATGATGTATTTTTTGTTGTCTAAAATTATATGCTCAAGGACCCAATTTTTTTTTTTTATATCCATGACCATCACACGGTTGGAAACGAGAGGCAGTTATTTACAGTTGAGGGTGGTTAATTTTGTCTCACAGAAACGTAACACGTGGGCCAAAATTAGAGTTCCAACATTCTCCCACTTGGCCCATATTCTACATCAACTGCTACAATAAAAGACAAAATACATGAATCATGGCGATAGGTCCTCTAAATAACGAGTATTATCGTCCATGTATTATAATATATTTTGTCTCTCAAGAACTACCACATAACTTAATGAATAAACCCTATGTTTATTCTAGCTCTAGACTTTAGTGATATTTCTCATAAATGAAGTTGTGCACTTAATTGAAGTTGAAATGAGAAATTATCATAAATATAGAGTTTCATTACAAAGTACAACAATTACACAAGGGAGCCAAGTCCCATTCTTTCCACTTGATCCTTAAATTTTACTGGTGGCATGCCTTTAGTCAAGGGATCGGCAATCATCAATTCAATGCTTATGTGTTCAATGACCACTGCTTTATCATTAACACACTCCCTTATGGTTAGATATTTAATGTCGATGTGTTTGCTTCGACTATCGCTCTTGTTGTTTCTAGCCATAAAAATAACAACTGAATTGTCACAAAATATTCTCAATGGCCTAGAGATAGAATCTACAATCCTAAGCCTAGAAATGAAACTCCTAATCCATACACCATGCGAGGTAGCCTCAAAACAAGATACGAACTCGGCCTCCATAGTGAAAGTAGCAATCAGAGTTTGCTTGGCACTCCTCCATGAAATAGCTCCAGCAGCTAGTATGAAAATGTATCCAGAAGTTGATTTCTGTGAATCAATGCAGCCAACAAAGTCAAAGTCAGAGTAGCCAATGACTTCCAAATTATCAGTCCATTTGTACATAAGCATGTAATCTTTGGTTCCTTGCAAGTACCTCATCACTTTCTTTGCAGCCTTTCAGTGGTCTGATCCTAGATTACTCTGATATCTACCCAACATTCCTACAGCGAATGCAATGTCAGGTCTTGTGCAAACCTCAGCATACATAAGGCTTCCAACAGCTGAAGCATTGGAATGTTGAGCATCTGTTCTCTTTCAAGGTCATTTCTCGGGCACTGATTCAAATTGAATCTGTCACCCTTCACAATGGGAGCTATATTTGGTGAACAATTTTTCATCTGAAATCTCTCCAAAACTTTGTTGATATAGGTCTCTTAAGACAGACCCAAAGTGCCTTTATATCTGTCTCTATGTATCTTAATGCCTATAATGAAGGATGCCTCACCCATATCCTTCATGTCAAAGTTTTTAGAGAGGAATTGTTTCACCTCATGTAGCATACCCTTGTCATTGGTTACAAGCAAAATGTCATCCACATAAAGGACAAAGAAACAAATTTTACTCCCACTGACCTTCTGGTATATGCATTGATCCATGAATCCAAATAAAGAGATGACATCATGGAATTTCAAATACCAGTGACGGAAGGCTTGCTTTAACCCATATATGGATTTCTTAAGCTTACACACCAACTGCTCACCATTACTAGAGGAGAATCCTTCTGGTTGTTTCATATAAACCTCTTCCTCTAGTTCACCATTGAGAAATGTTGTTTTCACATCCATTTGTTGCAACTCTAAGTCAAAATGAGCAACGAGTGCCAAGATGATACGGAGGGAATCTTTCTTAGATACAGGCGAAAAGGTCTCCTTGTAGTCAATTCCTTCTTTCTGAGTGAATCCTTTGGCCACGAGTCTTGCCTTATATCTTTCGATGTTGCCTAATGAGTCCTTCGTCTTCTTATAGACCCATTTACACCCTATGGCTTTTGTACCATCAAGCAACTCGACAAGATCCCAGACTTCATTGGATGCCATAGAATCCATCTCATCCTTCATAGCATCTTACCAAAGTTTTGATTCTTGGCAACTCATGGCTTGTGAAAATATGTCAGAATCATTTTCGGCTCCAATGTTGTAGTTTGATTCTTGTAGATACACAACATAATCACTAGAAATTGCCGATTTCCTTTCTCTAGTAGATCTCCTTAATGTTGGTTCAACATTTTCCTGAGGAATTTGTTGTCCAACTTGTTGTTCGATTGTTTCTAGTAGTTCTTGAGCAACTTGACCTTCTAGATTATTATCAGCAAATTGTGGAACCTCAATGATCGTTTACACAACACTCGGTTGAACTATAGGAGTGCCATGAACTATGATCAACCTATCACTTGATGTTGATGGTTGAGCTTCAATATGATCTCTTTCAGAAACTATGTTCCGAAGTTGATCGCTCTCACTAATCAAGTCATTCTCAAGAAACTTGGCTTTCCTTGATTCCACAAATCTAATGCTGTGAGTTGGACAATAGAATCTATATCCTTTGGACCTTTTGGCATATCCAACGAAATACCCACTAATGGTCCTCATATCTAGCTTCTTCTCTTGTGGGTTGTACATTCTTACTTCAGACGAACATCCCCAAATGCGTATATGTCACAAACTCGATTTCTAACCTTTCCATAACTCAAATGGCGTCTTTGGGATAGCCTTAGTTGGAACCCAGTTTAATATATATACAGTTGTCTTAAGAGCTTTAGTCCACAAGGACTTAGGCAGATTGGAGTTACTTTGCATGCTCCTCACCATGTCCATTAACGTTCGGCTTCTTCTCTCTGCCACACCATTCTGATCCGGAGAACTAGGCATGGTGTATTGGGCAACTATCCCATGGTCTTAAAGAAACTTCGCAAATGGACCTTGAGCTTGTGCATCCTCAGTGTATCTACCATAATATTTTCTACCTCTATCTATCCTCATGATCTTTATTTGCTTGCCGCATTGTTTCTCTACTTCATCCTTGAAAACCTTAAAGGCATCTAATGCTTCGTCCTTTGTATGAAGCAAGTAGAGATACATGTACCGTGAGTAGTCATCCATGAAAGAGATAAAGTATTTCAGAAGATACGAGTCCATTACTGGAATACAAATATCTAAATGTATGATTTCTAATATTTCTGAACTCCTCTTGGCACCTTTCTTAGACTTGTTGGTTAGCTTTCCCTTAATGCAACCCACACAAGTCTCGAAGTCAGTAAAATCCAAAGCACTAAGTACTTTGTCATTCACTAACCTTTTGATTCTCTCAATGGAGATATGTCCTAATCTCTGATGCCACAACATAGAGGAATCCTCATTTATAACACAACATTTAATGCTAGATTGAATATGCATAGCTGTATGATGTGGTTCATTTTGCAAATTAATTGAGAAAAGACCATCAGACAAAATACCATTCCCAACAAGATCAGATTTATAAAATAAATTGAAACATTTGTTTGAAAAAGTAAAGGAATATCCCAAAGGTACAAGTCTAGAAATAGAAATTAAGTTCCTAGAAAAGTTTGGAACATAAAATGTATTATCCAATTCTAAAATAAAACCACTACTCAAAACTAAGGTGCATGTTCTGATGGCTTCTACATGTGAATGCATCTTGTTTCCTGAAGAGATGCTTAGCTCACTTCCCACTGGCTTCCTTAGGTTTTGCATACCCTGCAAGATATTCGAAACATGGATTGTAGATCCACAATCAATCCATCATGTGTTATAGACAACATCAAACACATTAGATTCATAACAAACCAACGAGACTGGATTGCCTTTCTTCTTAAGCCAACTCTGAAATTTCATGCAATCCTTCTTCATATATCCCCTCTTTTTACAAAAGAAACACTTGGATTCCTTCTTAATGACAGGTTTGGGAGGTATTTTACTATTCCCTTTGTCCTTGGCTTGATATTGGTCTTGAATCTGATTCTTTCCCTTGGTTGTCGTTAGTGTAGTTTTACCCATTTCCATTACAAGCTGTCCTTCTTCCTGAGTACACATGGTCAAAAGCTCTTAATTGACCATTTGTCTTTATGTGTATTGTAGGAAATCTTAAAGGGCCCATATTGTTTTGGAAGGATGTTCAGAATGTAGTGCACTAAGAAAGACTCAGACATATCCACCTTAAGGTTCTTAAGTTGAGCCGCTATGTCCCTCATCTCCATGATGTGCTCATGCACACCTCTTACACTAGTGAGCCTTAAGGACGAGAACCTCATAATTAGGGTGCCAGTAAATGCCTTATCTGAAGTTTCAAATTGCTCATCAATAGCCTTCAGTAATACCCGGACCTTGTCATACTGTTCGACGGAACCACGTATGCCAGTAGAGATTTTAGTCTTTATGAACATAACGCTAAGGCGATTAGATCGCTCCCAACGTTCATAAAGAGCAATCTCATCCTGAGTGCTGGTTTCAGTAATTATGGGCTCGTCTTTCCTTATAGCATGATCAGTGTCCATCCACCCCAAATGAAGGAGAATCCTCACATAAAGTGCAATCTCATCCTGAGTGCTGGTTTCAGTAATTACGGGCTCGTTTTTCCTTATAGCATAATCAATGTTTATCCACCCCAAATGAAGGAGAATCCTCTCCTTTCAGACCTTATAGTTATCCCCTTTCAGCTTAGGGATATCACATAGAACATCAGAGACATGCACAAGTTGTATGACTGCATAATTAAAACAAACATGCTTATGATCCAAAATATTGAGACTAATAGACATAATTCATGTTTTACCAATGTAAATCATGCATAAAATCATGAATCTATGACATAAAACTTGCCTATGGGCTAAAGTTCTAATTCAATTAGATTCATTTTACTGTAGACAAAACTATCAAATTATGTTCCATTTTCTAATACCTGTGGATAAATTAGAAAATATAATTTGATATTTTATCTCAATTAGTCATACCAATATAATAAAAATTCCTGTGGAATAAAATTTATTACATTGAGTACAACTAATTGTAACAAATGTCCTTTAATCAAATGTGATCCTAAACCAATTAATATATAATTTTGCATAATTAGAGGTGCTGTAGCTAAGCTCTAATTACTGAAAATCATATAGATCACTAGACATTTAATTTTGTTCATAAAATTATTTATGAAAATTGCATATTCTATAGGCAATATAATAATTATGAACAAAATCTCAATTTGTGCTAAATAAGTTAATTTAATTTAATAACATGTATAACAAAACTCAAGATTATGCATATAACAATAATTAGCATATCAATTATCACAATATGTTTTCCAATAAAACATTCATTAAAATAAAACAATTTCTATATGACATGCATAATTAATTTCATAATTTATGCATTAAAAATATATATCTAAATTATGTGCATAATAACAACAATAAAAATTATGCACATAAAATAAACACTTGGCACATAATGTATAAAATAAATTTCCTATGAAATTATTGCAAAAATTATGTGCATATCCAAAAACTAAAATTAAATTAAAATATATATTTTTTTATTTTTGGATTTTTTTTTTTATTTTCTGCCTTCATTAAACGACCTGTCGTTTTGGGGTTGGGACACCCAAAACGACTTGTCGTTTTGCCACTGAAACACGCGTGCCTCCTTAAGTAAACGACATGTCGTTTTCTCGGCTGCTGAACTGATACGTCGTTTTCAGTCATCTTCAACCTTGATCCGGGTCTATACGACCCGGTTCAGACCCGGTACAAAACCCAACGGTTTCTAAGTATTTTGGACACCGTTTTTGACGTTTCAAATCGCAGAAATCTTAGAAATCGAATGTCTTAATGATTTCTAATCTCATTTTTCATTAAAAAACACCAAAATGAAGAACCCAAAATCACCAAAAAAAATTTAACGTGAAATATGCGTGCTGCATATAACAAAGCATGAAACGACAAGGCAGGGGCATACACAGCTCGAATACCAAATGTTGGTTGTGTCTAATACATTTAACAACCAATTGAATTGATAAATGCGGAAGTAAAGGAATCACAAATACCTCCTACCATTGATGCTTTCCTCTGTTTTACACGAATTTTTGCCACTAACAGTTTTGTTTTTGATGGCGTATTTTTTGCTGTCTAAAATTATATGCTTAGGGACCCAATTTTTTTTTATATCCATGACCATCACATGGTTGGAAACGAGAGGCAGTTGTTTATAGTTGAGGGTGGTTAATTTTGTCTCACAGAAACGTAACACGTGGGCCAAAATTAGAGTTCCAACAGAACTGCCTCCACATATACAGGAAGATGGGGCCTATTCCTGGCTGAATTCCAAAATTGCTAGGCTTATATTTCGATTCCCTCGCGGGCTGCTACCCGTCTCCATAAGATCTGGACTCCAACCTCCCTCAGGGTCCCTTAAATTGAATCTTGAAGCGGCTGTTGTGGACTCAACTGACACATGTTCAATCAGAGGCGTCATCCGAGATTCTGAAGGAGTTGTGCTGGGAGCCTTTTCAAAGAGAATCCCTGGCAAATGCTCTCTCTTACTTGCCGAACTTATGCCGTCAGAGGAGGGATTAATTTTGCTTCGTCTAATGGATGGATGATTACTTAGGTGGAATTGGATTCTAGCGTTGCTATCTCTAGCTTCAAAAATGAATTTTTTCTGGGTTTACATGGCCCTATAATTGTTGATATCTGTCTTTTGTTGAGAGATTTGAATTGCTTCTATAACTTCTGCCCCCGTTCTACTAATGGGGTTGCTCATGTTTTGGCCAAGTTTGGCCTTTCTTCTTTTTCGACCTTGCATTGGATTGATGTAATCCCCCGCTGCTTTCCAAAAGCGGTTTTTGTGGATTGCACAAGTTTAATGAAGTTCAATTTGTTTTCCCTTAAAAAAATTAACTTAGAGACAAGTATAAATTAATTGTTAGTTAACTTATTAGATTACTCGAAATTAAGTTAATGTCTATTAATTACGTAGAAGATAAAATTATTTTTCCATTAAAAAATAAAATTAATTGGAATATTCATTAGCAACCTCTAATTAGATCTATTAATTTAGGTGTGGTCTCTCTCTAGCTCCAATATATACCCTCTATCTAGAGTCAAGGGAGAGAGAAATCTAGAAAAAAATTAAAATTTTATGAGAGAAAAAGTTATAAAATAAAATAAATTTATTTCAAAAAATAAATTAAATAAGGCTTGATATTATGGGTCACACTTTCAAATATCTGCTAAGATATAAATTGACGGTGATATTATATAGGTCACATTTTCAAAAATCACCCGTGTATGCTTGATATTATGGGTCACACTTTCAGATATCTGTTAAAATATGCATTGATTATGATTGTTCAACAAAAATGCGTATACGTAGATGTAGCCTATTATTTATTTATTTATTTTCAGCATCTTCCTCTCTCTAGAAAAAAAATCAGTTAATTAAACGAAAAGGAAACCTTGTACTTATCATAGCTTATTTCGATTTGTCTGACACCCTAATAATCTAAGGCTCCTTCGCAACCGAGATAGCAAAACAAATTCTTCCATTTGAAGGATACATGCACTTGCAGCACATGAGAAAAATTGGTTTTAATCGAAGTTCTATTTCGATGGAAAATTATCATAACAATAATGTTAAAAATTTGTTTGAATTTTCGTGTTCCCTTTAATACGTGGTAACGTGAATAACTGCGCATAAGAATAAAGAAAAAACCCAAAACACTCTAGTGTTTAATCTCTGTGTTATATTTCATACACCTAAAATATTCCTTTTGTTTATTCAAAATACAACATTTTGTTGATCTGATTTAAAACACACACAAGTATACGTAATCACACACAAATAATAGAAGATATATAAGAGTCTTGATACTACAAATATTGCATTTAATTGTAGCTAATTTCTAAAATTGTACACCCTAAACTTATCGCACATATGTAATTTGCCCCCCAAATTTTTAATTTTGACAAGTTGCACCATTTACTTACAAATTTATAGAAAATCACCCCTCATTAATAGCAATGTTAAGGGGGTGTTTGGTAGTGGTGGGAACCACTCAGTTCCCACCACAATCTCAGTTATGAACAGTGTAAAGCTCTCACATGCTACAATAACAATAAAAAAATATGCTACAGTGTAAAACTCTCACATGCTACAGTAAAAGTGGTTCCCACCACCTTTCCAAACACCCTATAATTTTTTTGAGTAAATTAAATATGAAAAGAAAAGAAATTAAATTTTGACATATGAATACAAGAACCACTCTCCAATATAATATTATTTTTTGCTAAATTTAATGTATGTTGTACTTATGACAAATTTTGATGTCTCATTTAGTATATATTGATTTTGCTGACTTTTTTCATATAGCAATCACAATAGTATTATTTTTAAATTATTTTAAAATTAAAATTTTCATTTTTAAATTGTTTTTTAGCATTTAATATGTATTATTAAAGATAATTTTAGTATTCTTAAAATTTGACCTATTAAGGAACTTTCTTTAAAATATATTTTAAATCTACAAGAACTATTCTAAATATTTACATAATAAAAGAAGAAAATGTAGGGGCCGTTTGGTATTATTTTCAAAATAAGTGAAAATGTTTTTGTTTTGAAAAATAGAAATTTTTTGAGAATTGTGTTGAGAGTGTTTTTAAAATTTTTGTCTCGAAAAATATACGAAAATATTTTCAAAAATTTTGAAAACAAAGCCAAACTAGGCCGTAGTGTTTCAACTTTTTTTTAAGGAGAAAATTAGTGTTTCAACTAAATACATATGATGTCTAAAGTATTTTTTAAATGTTTTTACAGAAAAGTATGCTATATGAAACATAAGTGTTTGTAAATGAGATGTGTTTGTAGGAGCTTCATGTTTTTCTTATGTTTTTCCAAAATTAGAGAGACTCCTCTAATTCTATTAATAGGGTATTGAGCAAATGATTTTGAACTCAAAAAATAAGTTCAATTATTGTTATAGTATATGAGAACTTTATACTGTAATATACCTTTGTGTTACATGTCAGAGCTTTATAATGTGTTATGCTACAGACAATTATAATTTTATGCAAAATGATTGTATAATACTCTAAAACTTTCAGACGTTTGATATGAACCCGTCTATCCTCATCGCCCTCAACCCACCCAGCCTCTAACCTAAGCAAGTCATTCTCTCATGCGATCAATAGAGGCTAAGTGTTTGGCAGAGTTTTGATTTAAGATTTAACATTTTCATTCGATTTTGGTCAAATCTGTGTTTGAATTTATTAATTTTTTGTGGAAAATATCTTTGAAATCTTGTCTAATTTTTTCCTTGGATTTTAGTATTTTGTTATGTTAGTTGTTTTTATTTGATTTTGGTGTTTCATTTAGGTTAATTTTGACACAAGGATATTTTTATTATTAAAAAAAAAAGGTTAACGATCATATAGTTTGTTTGGGAGAGCTTTTATTTGTTTTTTTAGTTAGCAAAAGAAGCTATGACTTTTCAATTGGTGTTTGAAACTATGTTTTTAAAAGAGTTTAAATGAGTCAAAATAGTTTTTAAATTTCTTAATAAGCAATAAGAATGTAACAATAAAGTTTCTAACATCTTATTAGAACTTTGGTATATGTCTAGAAGTCTATTTCAGACTTTTTCAATAAGCCATATTTTATGGTTTTAATTGTCTTTGATATGTTGATTTTTGTACATGCAAGTATACGTGGTAGTATCAAGTAATGTAAATGATAAGGTGAGTAACGTTCCTGCGGGGATTGATTTTAATTAATTACGTTGTTACTGTTCACTATTTATATATATTTTTTAATTTTTATTTTTTTTACAGAATTAAAATGGGGGAGGGTTTTGAATTTAATAACTAAGTTACTTAAAACTAAAGAAATGACACAAATAAAATTGAAATGCAAAATAAATGATAACTAAAATGTGAATAAAAAAGTCAAAATTAATTAAAAAGAAAATTACAATAAGAAACTTAAATTAACAAAATTTAAATTCAAAATTTAAATCAGAATAATAATTACAAATAACTAAAATTATAACAAAATTCAAGACTTTGTAAAAAAAATAATAAAACTGGTTGAAGGTTTATTTTTCACCATAAGATAACAATTTTGTAATAGTCGTAGAATTATTTCCAACTTTTCAGTAAAAATTACCAGCCATAAATAGCAGCAAGCTCTGCTATCCC
The DNA here is from genome assembly GCA_025403435.1 of Artocarpus heterophyllus. Taxonomy (NCBI): domain Eukaryota; kingdom Viridiplantae; phylum Streptophyta; class Magnoliopsida; order Rosales; family Moraceae; genus Artocarpus; species Artocarpus heterophyllus. The sequence goes on from CM046337.1 coordinate 29,515,359, forward strand.
AATCTTTTTTTACTTCGTAGTTTAGCAAAACAAGCTTTTACTAAATTTCTTTCTATTAAATAACATAAAACAAGCTCTCTAGATTTAATCTAATGGAAGCCTTAAGTTAAGAAAGATTGGTTGATATAAGCAATAAACTCACAAGCTCGGTTCATTCAACTTATGTTATGTTTCATATCACAATCAAACAATAGCCTCTTGCAATTGTAAATCATAAATTGCTACTACTGGTTAAAAAGACAAGAAAATTATGGATCTACATTTTTCATATAGCATTAGGAGATTTCTTAATCTTATTTAGTTGTTCAACCAAATTTAACGAGAAAATAACTATAAGCATTAATTATAATGAAACATAAACAACCTCAATTGAAAACTTGAAAAATAATTCATACGAAGAGCTACGTAATCCTATCTAGGTTTTTGAAATTAACCTTAACCAAAAATAAATTTAGCTAGACATAATTGAAAATAATAACAAAAACTTAAATACTAACAACATTTGTAGCTTAGAAGCTTGGCGGTATTTTAAGAATGGTGATGATCTTTAAGAATTTGCTAGAGAAATCTCCTTGGATTCCTCCTTATTCCTCTATTTCTCTCTATTTTTCTCTCAAAATTCTAAGTGTTTATTGACTTTCTAAATAAAAAACTAATAGAAGAATTAATGAATTAAACTGAAGGAATGCTACCTTTTTATAGGAGAACTCGTGTAATTCCTTTCAAAATTTGACAGATAAAACACGACGAGTGCACCGTAATCCTGGCGGAGTAATTGAATGATTTTCATCGAAATCTTACAGCTAGATGGAGTGGTTGATATAATCCAACTATAGTTTTAAAAAATCTGATGACAAGAATCCAATGTTCTTTCCTCAGCTCCCCATTCAAGAATCAAGAATTGATTGCCTTATTGTTATTTTTTATTTTTTTATTATTTTTTCTTTTGCTAGATTAAGAATGCAATGTTGCTTGTTTTAAAAATATTTTTTTCTCTCTTTTCCTCCGCTGGTTGCAACTCTTAGGAACGTAAATTTAGGTTTATGATTTAGTGCTTTGCAGCTTATGAGAGGACAGAACAGAGCAAATTTGGGCATTGATTGCACTGAATTTAACTCCATCGTACTATTGGAGCTGAGAGGCAAGCTGAGACGATCTCTACCATTGATTATGTCTTTGGTATGGTGATCTTATGGCGACGGACATGAGACCAAATGCCAATGGTGTACACGCCTACACACAATCGGGAAGGGTCTGGGTAGCCCATGTGAAGTGGGCCCCTTGTCACGGCTCGGCTTAAGGTGGGCTACTTGGCTCCAGCTCCAGGCGTACGGGAGGCGTTGGCAACTCGGCTCAACCATGGGCAGCTCAAAAGAAGCTACCCAATATTTTTGGAAATTAATTTTTTGGTACCAAAGTTGATTTGTTTGTCATTTTTTCGTCCATTTTCGCTCGTGGTTCAAATATTCACACAAATAAGCCTAGAAAATTTTATTCTTTTACAAAATAAAAGTTACTAAAAATAAGTAAATATTATTAAACATACGCTTAACACAAGTTAAACTAAAAACAAACTTTAAAATCAAAATAAAGATTAAAATCAAAATCAAACTAAATTAAACTTGCTATTTAAAATATAGTTTACAAAAATAAAATAATTAATGCTTAAAAAGATTTCTAGAAATTACCAAAAATATAATTATATATTAGAAACATAAAATTTAACATATTTTTATATAGATCATACTAAAATGCTAGAAACATGCAAATATACTTGATTAGAGGTTTTAATAACAAATAAAATGTTGAATAAATCATTTTAGACTCAGGAATGCGTACATTTTTTTGTGCTATCAAATATACCTAAACTTAGCATTTTGCTTGTCCTAGTGATGAGTTGATGGTTTTATTAAGTCTCAACATTTTCACCTTACATAGCTCAAGAAAAATTCAAAATATAATGAACGTGTAGAATTCAATCCAAATGCTGACTATATCTTACTTAGATCCTATGAGTGCATGTATGAATAACCAATTACGCTTAGCTACTATAGGCCGGATTAGTTTATGCAAATCAATGATTGAAGTTAGATCTTTGGGTAAGAAAATTAGAGCTCCATAGGCTTGTCTTTCATACTTTCTCTACTAAGGTAGGCAACAAAACGCGTAAGGACCATTAGGACTTTATCAAACTTGTAATGTATGGCTTGGGTAAGGGATATGACATTTAGATACAAGTGAGGTTCAAATCACCTATAAATACATTTATTTGTTCTGATACCTTCCAATGAGCACAAATCAATATCCCAATTACAAAATACCCCCAAACTTGAACTTTGCCTTCTTCTATCATCCATGTTTTTGTCTTCGTCTTTTTTTTCCTTTACTTGTGGATATCATAAGTTACGATGAAAGTAGTAGTTTAAAATAAAATATCACAACACCACCTTTCCTCCCATGTACAAGAATGAACTTCAACTGCCAAGTTATAATTTGTGGATGACAAAGAAACGGGAAAAATAAGGCTCATCGAGGTGACCAGGGACAAAATATGTATCACATGGTAAGCCTAGAAAGGCTCAAAAAGGTCTAAAAATGGCCTAAATTAGATCCTTAATGTCATGTAGCCTAGGATTTCGCCTCGAGAGATAATCAGGAAATTTCTAGAGCTTGTGAAATCTTTTGGAAGTTGCTAAATTCACATAAAAAATGTTCTTTAAGCTTGTAAACAACTAAGTCATTATGGTTATGTGCATTGAAATGTTCAGAGAAATCTAAGCAAAGTAGAGCCAACAAATGAATCAAGCACACACAGACACAATGTTTATGATTTTTCAGGGATATATATATACATTATAAAATAAGTTCTATCCTTGGCCTTAGACATCAACTCAAAACACATGTTTTAAAACATTGTTTTTTTATTAGAAAATAAAACCAAAGAAACAAAAAGGCAAGAAAAAGTTTGAAAAAAATTTAATTTTGATTTTGAATTAGTGCCACACCTCCAAACTTAAACCAAATATTGTCTACAATGTTAGAAAAGAATATTAAGTGCAGAGTACTTAACTAATTGGTGGAGGTTTGATGTTTTTATTTATTTTTATTTTTTTATTTTCATTTTTATTTTTTTGATTTTATTTATTTTTATTTTTTTATTTTGATTTTTATTTTTTTGAATATATGGCGTGCTCTCCATTCGTTGGGTTGCCTCCCAATAAGTGCTTGATTTAGTGTCCTTAGCCTAACGTGGACCCAGTTCATTTATCAAGGTAAGCTGGCTCGTCAAGCTCTACCTCCTCTATATTGTGTGTTACAAAACCCTCATAGTAAGGCTTCGAGCGGTGTCCATTCACCTTGAATATGCTTCCCATCTTCATGCTTTGTATTTCAACTGCACCATAAGAAAAACATTAGTAACAACAAATGGTCCAACCCAGCGAGAATGTAACTTACCTAGAAACAACTTAAGGTGTGCATGGAATAGAAGAACTTTTTGTCCCATAACAAGTCTTACAGGAGATAATCTTATCATGAAAAGTTTTGGTTTTTTCCTTGTAAATTCTTGAGCTCTAGTAGGTATCATTCTGAATTTCCTCCAGCTTTTGCACTTAAAGGTTCCTTTGTTGTCTCGTGGCTCCATCTCCATGTTGCATTGCTTCATCGCCCAAAATGCTATGTGTTCTAGCTCAACTGGAAGATGACATGGCTTACCATACGCCAACCGATAGGACATTCCAATTGGTATCTTGTATGCTGTCCTATATGCCCAAAGTGCATCATTGGGTTACAAACTCCAATCTTTCTGATTTGAGTTAACCGTCTTTTCAAGAATAAATTTCACTTCTCAGTTGGATACTTTAGCTTGCCTGTTTGTTTGTGGATAGTATGCAGTGGAGACTTTGTGTGTGATTTTATATTTTCTTAACAGAGCTTCAACTAACCTATTGCAAAAATGTGTATCTCTATCACTGACCATAGCTCTTGGTGTTCTAAACCTTGCAAAAATGTTAGACTTTACAAAATCTACAACAACTTTAGAATCAACAATCTTCATGGCTTTTGCTTCCATCTATTTTGAGACATAATCAACTACAAGTATAATGTAAAAATTAACCAAAAAAGAGAGGGAAAAAGTCTCTTGAAATCAATGCCCCAAACATCAATGATTTCAATAACAAGAATGGTGGTTAGTGGCATTTGATTTTGGGCACCCAAATTACCTACCCTTTGGTAATGATCACATGACTTACAGAAGAGGTATGAATCCTTGAACAATGATGGCTAATAGAAACAAGAATCAAGGACTTTATATGCCATCTTTTTTGGTCCAAAGTGTCCTCCATATGCATAAGAGTGACAACAAGTGAGTATAAAGTAAAATTCGATTTCAAGAATACACCTTCTTATCACTTGATTGGAACAATATTTCCAGAAATATAGGTCAACCCAAATGTAGTACTTCACATCACTTTTTACCTTCTCTTTTCCAGCTCGGGTTAAGTCATCTGACATCCTTTTGGTAACCAAATAGTTGACAATGTTTGCATACCAAGGGTTTGTCGCACTTACAAAAAACAGTGACTTATCTGGGAAGTTCTCTTGCAAAGGTAAAGCCTCCTCCTCCTGAATAAGGCAGCTAAGATGATCCGCTATAAGTTCTCAGTTCTTTTCTTGTCCTTGATCTCTAAGTTAAATTCTTGCAAGAGAAAAATCCATCTTATGAGCCTTGATTTTGCATCCTTCTTTTGAGCAAGTACCTAAAAGCTGCATGATTAGAGTAAACAGTTACTTTGTTCTTATTAAGCAAAAATAATTGCCAATAGTTCTTTTCAGTCATGGAGTAGTTGAGCTATGCATCATTCAATGCTCAGATGCATAGTACATTGTGTTAGGAAGTCGTCCAACTCACTATCCCAAATAGCTCCTACTGCATAGTCACTCGCTGCACACATGATTTCAAAAAAGAGATCCCAATTTGGTGGTTGGATCATAGGTATTGTGGTGAGCTCCTTCAAATTCTCAAATGCCTCCTTACACTTGTCATCAAAGTTGAATACCACATCCTTTTGAAGCATTTGCATAGGGGCAATGTTATCTTCAAGAAATCCTTGATAAACTAATGGTAGAAACCTACATGTCTAAGAAAAAAATGAATCTCCTGCACAGTTGTGAGAGATGGTAAAGAACGCACAAGATCTACTCTAGACTTTTAACCTCAATACCTCTAGAAGAAGCAATATGCACCAAAACTATTCCTTGGTTTACCATAAAGTGACATTTTTTCTAGTTCAACACAAGGTTAGTCTCCATGCATCTTTTTGGCACTAGTGTAAAGTTATGTAAGCACTTATCAAATAAATCACCATAGACACTAAAATCATCCATAAAGACTTCTATGATGTTCTCCATATAATCAAAAAGGATACTTATCATACACCTTTGAAATATGAGTAGAGCATTGCATAGACTGAATGGCATATGTGGGTAAGCAATTGTCCTAAATAGACAAGTAAATGTTGTCTTCTCTTGGCCCTTTGGTGCAATGACAATTTGATTATAACCTAACTATCAAGAAAACAATAGTGAGAGTGACCAGCTAACCTTTCAAGCATTTGATCGATGAATGGCAAGGGAAAGTGGTCCATGCGAGTTGTCGTGTTAACCTTTTGGTAGTCAATACAAATGCACCATCTGTTTTAAATTCGAGTAAAGATCAGCTCGTTATCTTTATTTTTGACCACAGTGACTTGGATTTCTTTAGTATAACTTGAACCAAGCTCACCCACTTACTATTTGAAATGGAGTAGATTACCTCAATATCTAGGAGCTTCAGTATCTCCTTCTTTATAACTTCTATTATAGGAGGGTTCAACTTGTATTAAGCCTCCCTCATTAGCTTCGATCCTTCTTCAAGTACGTCTGGTGAATGTAAATAGATGAACTTATGATTTTAATGTTGGCAATAGTCCACACAATCACCGTCTTATGGTCTCTAAGGACCCACATGAGATTCTCCTCTTGTGTTGGTGTGAGATTGTTGATGACGATGACCAGAAGTGTTTCTTTGTTCTCCCAAGTATACATATTTCAAGTGATTCGGGAAAGGTTTCATTTCTAGTGTTGGAGCCTGTATGATAAAAGGCAGAAGTTTCTCATTAGTTAATGGCAATTCAGTATAAGAAATACCATACCTATGTTTTTGTGGCAGAGATTCAAAACTTTCCATAGTCACCTCCACTTCTTTACTCAACGACAAGTCCTGTTTTTTATCCTTAAGGCCAATCATCTTGAAGTTCTCAGTGATTGCAACTCTAATTCATCTCTGCTAGTTACCTTAAACATTTCTTATGCAAAAGTGTCAATCAAAACAACTGTAAAATCTGAACGCAAGTCTCTAGATACCTCATTACTTTTAAAATGTTAAATCGAATTATTTCACCGTCGAACTCCACGGTTAAGGTCCCATCAAATACATCTATCTTGGTTCGAGCTTTCTTTAAGAATGGTCTTCCTAATAAGATGAGTGTCAGTTTGGGGATGATTCATCCTCTATCAACATAAAAATCTGCTAGGAAGACCAATTCATTTACTTACAGCAAAGCATCTTCTACAACTCCTATGGGATGGGCATTAGAACGATCAACCAATTGTATAATAGCACCAGTTTCTTCAAGTGGTTTGAAATTCAAAGAAGCATAAATAGAATATGGCCTAACATTTATGGATGCTCCTAAATCTAACATTGCTTTCTCAAACCTGGTGTTTCCAATGGTGTACAAAATGGTAAAGGTGTTTGAATCCTTGCACTTGGGTGGATCTTCTTTTGTAGCATTGTCGATACATTCTCACTCACACTTCCTCTTTCATCTCCTTTAAGCTTGCATCTTGTAGTGCATAATTTTTTGAGAAATTTGGCATACTATGGCACTTGTTTGACGGCATCTAGGAGAGGTATGTTTACCTTTACCTTGTAGAATGTCTCTAGGATTTCCTTTTCTAGTTCCTCCTTCTTGGATTTTGCAAACCTGCTAAGAAAGGGGGAGGAGTCATATGAGATAGAATGAGAACTTTGGTACTTACCTCAGGGGATGATGTGTTTTGACTATGTGGACCAACATCTCCTTGATGTGTGGTTGCTTGTTTATCCTCAAGTGACACCTTTCGTGGCGGGTTTGAAGGTCCCTTGATTTTTTTCTCACTCCCTAACATCATCGCATAAGCATTTTTCCTTGGATTTATAACTGTTTGGGATGGCAATTTCCCTTAATTCTATGCCTCCAACCGGCTCACAACTTTAGCCAATAAACTAACTTGAGTCTCCAGATCTGATGCTTGCTCTATTGTCTTGTTAAAACTGCATAGTGTTGGTTCCAAGGATTTTAACAAAATCTTCTAAGGATGACCTGAATTTTATGGAGCTCGTTGTTTTGATCAGACTTGATATGGTTGTTGCGGCCTTGGTTGGTTGAAGCCCGGTGGTCGGTTGATCATGAGATTCAACATTGCTTGTTGCTGTGTTCTCCTGTAACTAAAATTAGGATGATCCCTCCATCCTTTGTTGTAAGTATTAGAGAAGGGGTCATACTTCTTTGGTTGTCCCGAGAATCTACCTATGATATTTGCTTGCTCCATGTTGCCATCTTGTAGAGTTGGGCACATATCGGTAGGATGTCTCGCAACAGAATATAACCCACAGACCTTTATTTGTTGAACACTTCCTAAAGCCATTAGTTGAAAAAGATAGGTAAGTGGTGCAGGCTGTTGTTTAATGTTAGAAGAAGTACTGACCTCGTTGACCTTCTTTGGTGGTGGTGGTGGTTCATGTCGGTGGCTAAACTATTGGGAGTTTGCCGCCGTGCTTGAAATTAGAGCTCACGTGGTTTCTGGAGTCTTGGCACCTAGTGTTCCTCCACTTGCAACATCGATCATGCTTTTGTCCAACAGTAGGAGTCCTTCATAGAAGTATTGGATAAGGAGTTACTCACTGATTTGATGATGAGGGAAGCTTGCACATAGCTTCTTGAATCATTCCTAATATTCATAAAAGGATTCTCCACTTTATTATCGGATGCAACATATTTCTTTTCAGATGGTTGCAGCTTTAGATGCAGGGAAGTACTTATCTAGAAAGAGTTTATTTATTTCATTCCATGTTGTGATGGAGCCAGAGGATAGATAATAGAGCCATTCCTTAGCAGAGTCTAGCAGAGAGAAAAGAAAGGCCCTTAGTTTAATCTGCTCTTTAGAAATTCTGGTTAGTCTTATGGTTTAGTATACTACACGAAATTCTTTGAGATGCTTGTGTGGGTCTTCTCCTGCAAAATCATGGAATGTTGGCAAGAGGTGGATCAATCCTAACTTGAGTTCAAAAGTAGCCTCCAGGTTAGGACATTGAATGCAAAGCGGTTGTTGGTCCAGGATTGATGCTACGAACTCTTTGAGTGTGCAATTGTTTACTGCCTACTCTTCTTGTTCCTATTAGTCCAAATGTTCTAACGAATCACTACATGATGATAGATCGGTGTGTATTGCTCAATTGAACTCATATTGTAGGGTAAATGGTGTGCAAAAGGATGACAAAGGAGGTGAAGAAGTTGAAAGAGGTTGCGTGATTTTGGCTATTTCTGGGTAGTGTTTGACTCTTAGGAATCTTTCTTCAAACTCTTCGATGGACATTCAGGCGTGTGCAAATCTGAAAACCAAAAAGAACAAAAATAAAACTAATAGAAACTAAAAAGAGAAATTAACAACAAATTAATTGAAAATTCAAGTCCTTGGCAACAGCGCCAAAAACTTGATGAGTTGATTCTTGCATACACAAGTATATGTGATCGTATCAAATAATATAAATGATGAGTTGAGTATCGTTCCTATGAGGATTGATTTTAATTAATATGCTATTAATTTTCACTATCTATATTTATTTTTTTATTTTTATTTTTTCATCTTTTTTTATTGAATTAAGATGGGGGAGGGAATTTAATAACTAAATTACTTAACACTAATGAAATGACATAAATAAAATTGCAATACAAAATAAATGATAATCAAAATGTGAATAAAAATGCAAAAATTAATTAAAAAGAAAATTACAAAAAAAAAATTAAATTAACAATATTTAAATTCAAAATTCAAATCAAAATAACAGTTGCTAATAACTAAAATTATAACAAAATTCAAGAATTTTAAAAAAATGATAAAACTAGTTAAAGGTTCATTCATTGCCGTTAGACAATAATTTTGCAGTTGTTATAGAATTATTTCTAATTTTTATGTTAAAATTACCAACCATAAATAGCAACAAGTTCTGCTATCCCAATCTTTTCTCACTTTGTAGTTTAGTAAAAACAAGCTTTTTACTAAATTTCTTTCCATTAAATAACCTAGAACAAGCTATCTAGATTTAATCTAATAGAACCATTAAGTTGAGAAAGATAGGTTGATCTAAGCAATAAACTCATAAGCTCTATTCATTCAACTTAGGTTATATTTCACATCACAATCAAGCAAAAGTCTCTCAAAATCGTAGATCATAAATTGCTACTATTGGTTAAAAATATAAGACAATTACAGATCTAGATTTTTAACGTAACATTAGGCGATTTTCTAGTCTCATTTAATTGTGCACTCAAATTTAACAAGAAAATAACCATAAGCATTAATTATAGTGAAACATAAACAATCTCAAATTAGAAACTTGGGAAATAATTCATACAAATAGCTACATAATCTTGTCCAAGGCTTTGAAATCACCTTTAACCAAAAATAAATTTAACTAAGCATAATTGAAAATAATAATAAAAAATTAAAAGCTAACAACATTTAAAGCACATAAGATTGGCGGTATTTAAAAAATGGTGACGGTCTATAAGAATTTGTTGTAGAAACCTCCTTAGATTTTTCATTTTTCCTCTATTTCTCTTTATTTTTCTCTCAAAATTCTGAGTGTTTATTAACTTTTTGAATAAAAACTGATAGAAGAATTGATGAATTGAATTGAAGGAATGCTGCCTTGTTATAGGCAAACCCATGTGATTCCTTTCAAAATTTGATGAATAAAACATGAGTGCACCGTAATCCTAGCGGAGTAGTTGAATGATTGCTATTGAAATCTTACAACTTGATGGAGTAGTTGATATAATTCAGCTGCAGTTTTGAAAAACTGATGACGACAATTCAATGTTCTTTTCTCAGCTCCCACTTCAAGAATCAAGAATTGATTGTTTTATTATTATTTTTTATTTTTTCATTATTTTTTTCCACTCTGCTAGATTGAGAATGGAAATTGTTTGTATTAAAAAAAATTTTTTGTCTCTTTTTCTCTGTTGGTTGCAGCTCTTGGGAATGCAAATTTGGGTTTATGATTCAGTGCTTTGCGGCTCATAGGAGGATAGAATAACTCAAATCTATGAGTTGATTGCGCCGAATTTGACTCCATCATTTAGATAGAGTTGAGGGGTAAGCTAAGACAATCTCTACAATTGATTATGTCTTCAGTACGGTGATCTTATGGCCACTAACATGAAACCACATGCAATCGGTGTGCACGCCTGCACACAATCGGGAAGGGTCTAGGTAGCCCACATGAAGTGGGCCCCCCTGTCGCGGTTCGGCTTCAGGTGGCGCTTCTTGGCTTTGGCTCTGGCTCTAGGCATACGAAAGGCATTGGCAGCTTGGCATAACTTTGGGTGGCTCAAAAATAGCTACCTAATATTTTTGCAAATTAATTCTCACCTTAAAGTCAATTTTCTTGTCTTTGTTTCTCAATTTCTGTCCCTTGTGAGCTGAAAAAGGAAAAAAAATCGTGTATTCTTTTACAAAATAAAAATTATCAAAAATAAGTAAATATTATGAAAGACATATTTAACATAAACTAAACTAAAAACAAACTTTAAAATCAAAATAAAAGTTAAACTCAAAATCAAACTTAATTAAACTTGCTATTTAAAACATATTTTACAAAAATAAAAGAATTAATCCTTACAACATTTCTAGAAATTACCAAAAATATAATTAAACACTAGAAACATAAAATTAAATGTATTTTATAGAGATCACAGTAAAATGCTAGAAACATGCAAAAATACTTGATCAAAGGTTTTAATAACAAATAAAACATTGAATAAATCATTTTAGACTCAAGAACATGTACATTTCTTTCATGTTATTAGTCTTGTATCTCTTCTAGTAAATTATTCAAATATTTCTATAAACAAATTTTAGACTCAAAAAGCTAAAACCAATTTCTAAGAAGTTTTGTCAAATAGTGGCGCAATGTACTTTCCTTTAAGATCGATTAGTTTTTGTTAGGTATGACTTAAATTCTATTTTATTAGGCTAGGTTAATATTTTGTGAGTTTGGGGTGCGTTTAAATTTTTCCCTATTAAAGGTCTATAAATAAGTCTTTTGGTACAGGGTTAAATGCTGTTAGAGAAGAGGAAAAAAAGAGTGCCTCCTTTTTGACAGAAAGAGAGAGAAGTTATAAGAGAGATAGACAAAAAATGTAACAAGCTTTGGGTAAAGAGAGATTGAAAAAGATTGTTGAGTGTGTAATCTTAAAGTTAGCGAATTTATTCTCCCTCTCCCATGGACGTAGGCAATTTTGTCAAACCATATAAATCTTCATCTTCTTTGTGTTTTAGGTTTTTTTTTTTTTTTTTTTTTTTTTGTGGCATGAGTATAAGGGTGTGTTTTCCCCCAACAAGTAGTTTCAAAGTTGTAGTTGAAGATCTAGTTAAAAAAAAGAGGTTAATATGATTTCTAGTATAAAATTTTATTAGATTGAGCAGTTTGATGGAAAAAGCAACTTTAGTATTAGGCAAAGTATTGTGAAAGATGTTTTTATACAATAGGGATTTCTAAAAGCATTACAAGAGAATAAGCCAAAAAAATATTAAAGATAAAGATTGAGAAGAATGGGAAGCAAGAACAAAAAGCACTATTCATTTAAGTTTGGTTTTTGAGTCAAAATATAGTGTTATGAATGAAACATCCCATTCTAAGTTTTGGAAAAAAAATGGGAAAAATTTATACATCGAGATCCTAACAAATATATTATACTTGAAAAAATTAGTTGTATGAGTTGAAGATGGATAAGGAAACTGATGTTAGGGATTATATAAATAATTTTAATGGTTTCATAACTCATTTGTTAAGTGTACAGGTCAATATTGGTGAGGAAGATAAAGTTATGATTTTATTAGCCTCCTTATCCAAATCATACGAGACGTTGATGACTACGCTTTTAGTTAGAAAGACTACATTAACAGTAGACAAGGTATCAACTGTTAGACATGTATGCCCTAAGGAGTAAAAATATAATATGTTTTTGGAGACATTTTTATATCAATAAAGAATTTATTCGTTTATACCATATATTGTCCTCTTTACGTTCATATATGTTGAATGTATGATAAGCAAACAGTAGTCTGAGACTGTCAGTCTAAACCTTTAAGAATTGGGCATATGATAGACTGATTATGCGGAAGGCACGATTCTTAAGGTGACGGTCTAAAACACATGATCCACAATCGAGGGAATAAAGTTAGGCGCTTTATTCATGTAAAGATTGTTATGTTGTCTATATCCCTTTTGGGAGATGGTTTGTCTTGACCATCGGAGTTGGACTCCAATAGAAACATTGGCGTGTTGTCATAGGTGACGATGTGTTGGATAGGGACATAAAGTAAATTGATTTGGATTAATAATTCTGTCTTGGCAAATCGATTCACTTTAGACAATCATTTGTATTGTATCTTAATCCCGAGATGAATAGTGGGCCCGTTGTCTCGACTTGTGTCTTTTGATGTGCCAAAGGGTGACTTCCACACCTCAATAGTAGTATGCATGCCGGTACGTTGGAGGCATGACTCTTGATAGCGTAGACTTGTTATTCATAGATATGGAATCCATAGCTCCTCTTTAGGAGTAATGATATCCTCTTATATGCGTTGTCCGGTAATTGAAAAACCGGAGCGCTCAACCATTTGGATACATAGGTGTAACCGAATGGTATACTATCTTTGGATAGTAAGTTTTCTGATGTGAGATAATGGAACATAAGATAAAAATAATCGGGAAGGTAAGACAGAACTTGTCCTTAAGCCGATTATGGATTATCATATGGGAATACGATACACTATGATATGTCATGGAGACTTGGCTATACGAGCTTCGTAATTCTATAAAGTCCGAGAGTGCAGCTCCAGGGTTTTAGTGGAGTAGCGCTGGAGTTGATAATTGTGAAATGCATATCTGGGATATTGGGTTTCATGATTATCATGAGATATTGGGTTTCATGATTATCATGAGCTTGAACTTTATAGGTCCATTTTGGTCCCCTTTGCTAGCTCACAAAATCCTGTAACGACACGGCGTGCTTTTCCTATAATTGGTGACTTATGTCGGATTTATCAGATTGGTTTAAAATTTATAAGAATCAAATAATTCATGTCTATTTATCGGTTGAATTAATTTTGTAAGAAATTAATTTAAGATAAACTTGTTGAATTATTGAGATCGGATAATTCTTGTCTGTTTATCGGTTGATTTAATTTTGGATAAATTAGATCAAGATAAACTTGTAGAATTGTTGTGAATTGATTTATTTTCCTAGAGATTATCTTGATAAAGTTTGTTTTGATCAGATAACTTTCTATTGGGTTATTTGAATCAAAACTGAGACTTTATCCTATAGAATCTCGAGTGAAAAATAAAAGATTCGCGGAGATCTTTATGCGAGAGTTTGGCCTGCCGAATGACGTGTTCGGCCTGCCGATGGGGCCTGTTTGGCCTGCCGATCAACGAGTGATAAGATTCCGCGTTTTCACGCGGATCTTATCAGATATTGATCTGAACTTGATTCTGTTTCGAATTTTTAAAACCTAATCTGATAAGGACTGACCCCAGGACCAATAGGTATAAAAAGGGAGTGAGTCTTATGATTCACTCAGATCAATATTGAGAGATTAAGAGTAATACTCTTCTAGTGAGCATCTGAAAAACTCCCTGAGAGCTCTTGTTCACAAATCACGAACACTAGCTTTGGGTTCTCTCTATTGGTTGGACGGAGAGTCACCGGTGGAAGAGCTGTACGTGTGAGCCCACACTCATTCCGGTTAGTGGATTAAGAATAGCAAAGAAGACCAATTGGTTGAGGCTTTTCTAGGAACGTTACTTCTCATCACAGGTTGCGGAGGTTCTTCAATACACGAGGTTAGTAAGATCTGTTTAATTTACACATATAGCATGTCAAACTTGTGTTTTGGAAAAATACTCTGATGTTGAAATTTTTAAAATTCCGCTGCGCACCTCTCACATGTTTTTTCCAACATCAACAGCTCTGTTAGAGGCTGCAAACATGAAGCAACTTAGTGGTTCATCTCATACTGAACAAGTTCTAGCGGCGAAGTTAGATTCATATAGGGGCAGGAGTATGTCATGAGGGAAATCCTATGATAGGAGATATGATCATTCCCAATCTTGTCCAAGGAAGGATATTGAATATTATTGTTATCATAAGAAGGGCCATGTGAGGAGAAATTGTGAAGAACTCACGAAGCACCTAAAAGAAAAGAGAAAGCAAGAAACCCAAGAGACTTTAGATTATGTTATGAAGTTGATTCTTATCCTGTCATTGTTGATGAAAATATTTCTCACTCTTAGATTTTGGATTTTGTATCTTTGTTTCATATGTGCGTATATAAGGAGTGGTTTGATTCTAATCATGTGATGTTGGTACTTTGCTAATGGCCAATGATTTTAGAGCTATAGTTGTTGGAATAGGTATTGTGAAAGTGAAGATGTTTGATAGTGTTGTGAAGACATTAACAACTATTAGGCATGTTCCTTAGCTAAGGAGAAGTTTAATTTCTTCGGGGGCTTTAGACACTTTGGGTTGTGAGTACTATATAAAAAGTGGTTTTATGGAAGGTAAGAAAGGTGCTTTGGTTGCCATGAAGGGTGAAAAGTGAAAAGCTTAATACAAGCTGATTGGTAGACTATTGTAAGTGGAGCCATGCCAAGAAGAGTCTTACCTATTGTGAAAGAAGTTGTAGGAGTAAAAGAGTGCAACAAGGTGATGTAATTGAAGATGATAAAGGCAAGATGGTGGAGACTTATGCGGATGAAGAAAAAGAAGTCAACTCGTGCGTCAAGTTTGATGAGACTAAAGTTTGAATTTGACTTATGTCTATTCTTGCTAAGCTTGCATAGTTGTCATCCCACCTCTAGAGGTGCAATGGTGGGTGCCAAGGTAGAGATTGTTTTGTTTGACCAAACTCTTATATTATTGGCCTTGGTGCTTATTTTGTGAGTTTAAGTTAGGGTCAATATTATAGCTCATTGAGAGCCTATGAATAAATCTTTAGTATGGGGCTTTACGTGGTTAGAGAAGAGGAAAGAAAGATTGCCCCTTTTTTAACAAAAAGAGAGAAAAATGAGAAGAGGGTTTTTGGTAGAGAGATTGAGAAAAATTGTTGAGTGTGTAATAGAAGCTAGTGAATTTATTCTTCCTTCCATTGACATAGACAATTTTGCCGAAGCATGCAAATTTTTGTCTTCTTTGTGCTTTTTTTTTTTTTGGTTGATTTTGTTTTAGTTTATTTGTTTATCCTATATGAGAGAGTGTTTTTCCAAATACTTGCCATGGGTTGGCAATGTAAAATATTTTCAGACGGTGAGTGTCACGTTAATTGGATAAAACAATGGGGGTGTTACCGTGGGTGTGGGAGTGACAGAAAGGAAAGAGAGAGAGAGAGAGAGATTTGTTTATGCGGTGCGGGGCGTGGCGCGGCTCGGAACCTCAGTTTCCCGCCACAAAGTTTTTCTTTATCTGAGGGATTTTTTTAAATAAAATTTTGCTAGGGTTTCCGGCATTTTCAGTATCGATCGCATTGCCCTTTCTGCAATCATCAGAGAAAAAAAAAAAAAAATATATATATATATATATATAATCTTCTCTCTATTTTGTGTTTCAATCCCAGAATAATGGTTTCCAAGAGGCGCAAAATTCTCTCCAACCGCGACGCAAAGGATGCCCATACTCACTCTCCCGCGTTCCAAACATTAATTTCTGCAATTCAATCCTCTGAGGTACTCTCTTTCACCTCTTCTTTTCTTCTCGTCTGTGTCCACTATCTTCTTATCTTCATATGTTTGTAAATTTCTGGAATTTTAATTGACTTAGGGTTTCAGTTCCCAATCCTGTATTTTGCAATGTAGGTTTTTGTTCATGTTCTTCGTCCTTGCGATTCGCCTTTTTTTTTTTTCTTCCAAATTTTCTGTTTGTGTTAAAATTTCAGGGTCTAAAGCCGCCCTTTTTGAGAAGCTTGTATTGCATACTGGTGCATTTGTCCTTAAAGGAATCAATTGGGGGTTCCAGTGGCGAAAATTTTCCAAACTGCTTGGATGGCGGTTTCAAAATGGAATCCAAAGATAGAAGCCTTGTTGCTGAACGTTTGTTTGAGGAGCTAAGTCATAGGTTTGAAACCTTATTCTCTGTTGTGTGTAATGTTTCTGCAAATCGAGAAAATGGGCATGTGATTTTGGGTTCAAATATGTGGGCGAATGTTGGCGAACTGACCCTTCTGTTAAGATGTTGTATGGTAGTTTTGACATTGGTTGACCAAGCTTTACTGCTTGAGAAATTCGAAATTCTTCTTTTGATACTTGGGAAGTTAAAATCCTTGGTTACAAGTGGAGGAAACGAGAAAAGTCCTGTCACTTTCGAGAAAATTGTTTCTCGTGAATGCTCTTTTGGCGATGCTACTAGTACCACTGCTGTTTCTGAGGACTTTGTTGCTTCCATATCTATCTTGGAACCTTCTGATGCATGCCGTCCATTTCTTTGTGCAGTTCTTGAGGTATAGTTTTGAAATTATATTTTTCAATTGTCTTTAGCGGGATTGCCGTCAGCTTTCCTATTAACTTTAATGGCTTTTCCTCTTAAAAGAAGTTAGTTGTAACTTGTCAGGAAAAGGTGCACGTGTTTTGCATATTCTTGTATACCTGTTATGATTCTGTTTGCTACTGGCTTTAGATTTGGATTCAAATGAAGGAAAATTTTGATTTTCTTTTAGTTATTCATTGTTTTTCACTTGTCCAGAACCTTGTCCGCCTTATGTAGGATCTAGATAGGAGATAGAATTTAGAGCGAAGAAAGCGAAGATGGTGAAGAATCAATAGAGAGATAGAAATAAAACCATCGGAGAGAAAAGAAGGGATTCTAGGGAGAGAACTCAAGAGGAGGAAAGCTAATAATCTCAATATTCATTCATTAATCATTTTTTGTATTGAAGTTATGAAGTAACAAATTTATAGGCGAACCAAATAAAAAAATAGGAAACTTAAACGAAGTTAGGATATTAATAACAGGAAACTAATTATATTTATAAAATGACATAAATTCTTGTTTGAATAAAAACAATAAATATTCTATGATTGTTCCGCATCACTACCACACATGAGATTATTGTGTGCTCTTGTATGATTGCCTTGTGAAATTTTGTGCAATAATTTGGGAATTCTTGTATTATTGGGAGATAATTATAATAATCCTGAGATGTCCTGTAGCAATGATGGATCTATGTCTTTTAAATTGTTCATTCTTTTATTTAATCTTTCCTCCTTTCCGCAACTTTGTATTAGATAAGTTCAATAGAAGTTTGGTCACTCATTTGTAAAACTTGATTTGGGAATATATTGTTAGGTGTTTGCGGATGAGCTTTTGATGCAAAGGTTGTTGAGAGAGTTTTTCATGCTTGCTGTTTATGCTTCTTCCACAAGCAGAGCTCTATTTGGGGCACATTACATTAATGATGGTATTGGAAGTGTGCTGGAGGTGATTTCAGTTCATTTCATTCTATCGTTTTCCAATGAACAAGGATTTGAAGATTTCCTTAACAGATTAAATTGCAGAGGCTGTAAAGATTTTAGAGTTCCTGAGCTAAGTTTGAATGCAGCCATATCACTTATTTTGAATCCAATTGTACTTTCAGCACCTAAAATGTTTCAGGCACATTTGATTTTATTGGTTTCTGAAGCAATTGGTGTCAGCATGTCTTCTTTGAATATTAGACCATCCGCTAGACATATGGCATGTTACCTAACTGCATTTGAAAGGTCTGTCATTTTGTACACTACATACATGTCCAATCCGCTTATGGATGGTCATCCAATAGGTAGTAAAGGTTCTTGTGCAAATCCCGGTTCATTTGACGGAAGTTTTGAATCATCTTTTGAACATCATATTCACAAAGTCACCAGTGCAAAGGTACATGATGCAGTTTGTAAATCATATTCTTCTTGGAATTCACATCTGTGCAATATGTTCCGTAAAGAAAAACCTGACCTTCTGGCCGAATACACTCAATACATAAACGACTGCCAACAAGGATTTGATGAGTCATGCAAAAATGATACCGTGTTAATTTTGAACAGCATAATAGTTGAAGCTTTTTCGGATGGTATAAGTGATACTGTAATATGTGAAAAGGGGGAAACAAGTCCTCAAGATATCTGTCTTATTGCTGCTATACTGAAGTTAATCAGTAGTTCGATGTCAGTAATTATTTGGTGCCTAAGGAATGCCATGAATTACCGTTGCTTGAAAGCCTTAGAAGATGCTTCATCATGTAAGGAGTATAATTTTATCGTGGATGTAATCGGTTGTTTTCGACAGTTTAATATGTCATTACCAATTCAGAAGAAATTATTTGACATAATGAAAACTCACCAGACCAGGCATAAGACCACCAAGTGGATGCTTTTGCATTTCTCAGGCTTGCTATCTTTAAGTTTTGCGAGTGGGTTTGATTTCTTGGTGAAAAATTGTGCAACTGTGATTGAGACACTGATGAATCTCTATGTTTTTGAAGAGGGTAATGTAGTTACACTGAGATCATTACTTGTTTCTGGTTCCGAATCTTTTTCATCTCAAGGTCAACCCGATAAAGTTGAGGTGAATATTATTTTAATTCCCCTTTTTTGTCTTTTGTGTTTTGTTTTTGTTGCCTTATTTTTCTTTTTTAACCCTTTCTTTAGTCCCTTCCTCACACTTTCAAGCTATTGCTAAATGTTGCAGGCCCTAGTAGATCAGAAATTAAGTCAAAAAATTGTGTCAAAGATTAAGAAGATACAAACTATGTATTTGAGGTACATGCTTCTCTTATATATACGCCACGTAAATTAGTTTTTGCTAATTAAGTTTCTTTTTTTGAAAGTTGGTAATTAAGTTGAACATGTGAATCTGCTAAGTTTTGCTTCTATTGTCTTAAGTCGTTCATTGCCATCTTTGCTACATTATCCATTCAAGTCTAGCTTACGGAGTTGTTACTTAGTTGTAAAAGGAACAAATTGTGAAAAGACTATAGACTCCATAAAGGTGGACTTCTACACTCGAGTTCTCCATAGTCTGTGCTGCTTGTCGTTCTTTCTGTGCAACAATAGCAGAAAGCTTTTGCAGTTTTTTTAGTAGACTTACCAGTTCTTTTGATGCATAATATTTTTTGATATGTAATCATCATATATAAAGATCAGACCAGTCTTAGAGCAAAATATACGTGTACATGTATCAAATCGGTAATCTGTAAAAACTACATTCTGCAGTGCATATTGAATCATTTACTGTCCTTGTGCATGAGAAACTAATTGCCATACTAAGGTGACATTATATTCTCAATGACAGAAAGAAGAGTATCGAGTATTCTACGGGCTAAGGGGAAAATGAAAACTTTATTCTGCAGGGCATGCGGAATCATGTACTGTCCTTGAGTATGAGAAACTATTTTCTATTCTTAGGTGATAAATTTTAGTCTCTGTGAAAGAAAGAAAAAGTATCGAGTGTTCTATGGGCTAAGGGCAAAAGTACTGGTCCACACTTCTCATAATTACTAGGATTAGTAGCATCCCATCCCATTATTACGCACTCTGCTCGGTCATTGTGTCCTAAAGCTTTCAAAACTAGTAGAACTTAGTTTTGTGGAGGCGAAGAAGTCTTGCTGGCGTCAAAACTTTTTCTTTCCGTTTTTTATTGCAACCACAACTGGCAACAATTTCGTACATTGTGTGTGCTGCTATTTGCTATAAGACTAAGCAATTTTCTCTCTTTTATTTACCAGTTCAGATTCTCTTCCATGCATCCCTCTAAACGCAGAAGATAAGATGGTGGAAGCTTCCCGAAATGCATCTATCCTAAAGTGCACAAGGGAGTCTGCTTTTGGCGTAGAGGAGGAAACAGAGGAGTCCTACAACGGAAAGGTCTATCTCCAATACCTAGCAAAAAGCCCGAGTAATGCACCTGATTATGACGTGCTAGCAGATTTTGTCGAATGCAAGCCTGGTAAGGATTATTCCAGATGGTTGAAAGATAAAGAAAGATTCCGGAAGTGGAGATGTAATAAAATGGCAGTTCTAAGGTGGAAAAGAAGGAAAAGTACTTGGAAATTTATGGCTGGGAAAAAAGCTTAGTTGTTTACCTCTAACGAGTGTATTTTGTCTCTTTGTGAAACTCATACGGCACGATATGTGTAACACTGTTACATTCCTTTAATTCAGTGATGTATGTACTTACCAAATCAGTAAAGTACGTTTTGTAATGGGCAAGCAATATCTTTAATCAAATGCTTGATTTCCTTATTCCGTTCCCTTTTTTTTTTTGGTCCCCAAGTCGTTATCTGCCATTCCAGGCTGTTTATACAAGCACATTTACTGGCATAAACAAGGATTCAATTGCGACGCAGCCACCATCCTACGTCAAAGCGCCATTTTCCCTTGGGTTTGTGGTTGCCGTCGGCGTGCTTTGTGAGTCATAGGGCATAAATATGGTTTGAATTAAAATGGCTCAAATTTGTGAATATTTTATGACTTAAAATAATATCATTAAAATAATTATTATTATATATATATATATGGTACAAGATGTGGCATCAATAAAATATGATTCTAATTTATGAAGATATTACATGGCTTAAAATAATATCATTAAAATAATTATTTTATATTTGATACAAGATGTGACATCAAGATAATATTTATTGTAATTACGGTATTTTTAAAATAGTTTGAAGATTGTATTGAATGTTATACAATGTTTGACAAACTTAGTTTTAACTTATCAATTTTAACTTAAATAGTGTAAAGTAAACATATGCTATAGTGCAAAACTCTCACATGTTATATTATTTTTAGTTCTAACTCTCAATTCTAACTCATTTCTCAAACATCCTATTAATTCCAAAAAAAATCACCATAACAATTTGAATATCTAATGTGTCATATTTCAAAAAACAAAAGAAAGAAAGAAAGAAAGAAAGAAAAAGAATAAATCTAAATTGTCATCTCTAATAACGAGCATTAAGCCCCAAAAATATAAAAACTATTTATCAACTTTAGTTCAAACCAATGGTTTTAAGTGGTTACAAGCATAGTCTAGCAAGAAACTATACTCAACTCCACCTAAAGGTGAAAAGTTTGAATTCCCCACTCTTAGGTTTTTTTTTTTATTTTTTATTTTTTTAATAACAATGGTTTTAACCATTTCAGCTCAAAAAACTGTAGCATGTGAGAGCTTTATATTATAGTTTACTTTTACTTTACATTGTAACATATAAGCATTTTACATTGCTTGAGTTCAAACCATTGGTTGTTTCCCAAACACCCTAATAGAGTAAATTAGGTGGTATCTACTTTATTATTGCCATTATCATGCTATACTACAGCAAAACCAGAATTTTATTCAAGGGGGCAGAAGCTAATAACATGAAAAATATAAAAACTATTAAATTGTTAACTTTTACTTACTATTATTGACCAAGTTTAATATATTATAATTGTTCTCTACGAGTTTTTATACTTTGAAAATGTTGCATAATAGTCTCATTATCAATTGTATCAAAAACATCTTTTTCGATGTCTACAATTAAATTCTCAGTCATCTATTGATCACCAATTTGATTGCGCAGTGGAATTGTTATACTATTTTTTTTCTTTTGATTCATATTATTTCTCCTAACAAAAAAGGTTAAAAGATCTTTAAATAGTATATGTTTGTCTTTTATACTCTTTGAAGTGATTGTTTCACACTTTCTAGTAAAAGATATAAAATTGAAAAGGGTTGATTAGACATGTGGTCCTCTTTTATTTATAGAGTTAAAATATGTCTTCAGTTTATAAATATTCTTTATATGTTCTAATGCATATGTATAAAGACATTAATGACCTTAATAATATATCGTTAGTTTTAATTTATTTATAGAATAATGATAATATACGTATTTAAAATTTCAAAAGGATTATGATATCACTATATTAAAAAAAAATCATCAGAATTAGAATGTTTGTTGCTTAAATTTAAATTGGCATTCAAAATAACAATTTTAAAATTCCCTTAGCAAAAAAACATATTTTTTTTTTACCGACAAATTGGAATCACGATTTTACTGACAAATTAGAATTAGGGTGTTGTAATTAAATTAATAATATAGTATTTATTAAGTTTTTTATGTGCCTTGTAGGTTATATAATTGATATATCATTAAGTTAATAATAAGTAAGGACATTCATTTTTAAAGACTTTAAGTGATAATGATATTTCTATTTTTTTTTGTGGTATATAATTAAATTAATGATATAGTATGTATTAAGTCTTTTTGTGTGTCTTGGTGCTATATGTTACATAATTGATAGATCATTAAGTTCATGATACTAATGATAAGGATACTTAATTTTAAGACTTCAAGTGATAATAGTGCTTCCTATTTAGGTTATGCTAACATTATGGATTGGTAATACTATTATACTCGGTGCCCTAAGAATTAAATAATGTAATAGTTTTTGAAGACATTTAATCAATAAAGAGTTTATTATTTATTTTCATATATCAAATATTGTCCTCTTTATGTTTATTTATGTTGAATATATGGTAAGCAAACAAAAGTCTGAGACTGTCAGTCTAAACAGTTAAGATCATGCATATGATGGACAGATTATGCGGAAGATATGAATCTTAAAGGCGATAGTCTAAATGATAAGGCCTGCAATTGAGGGAATAAAGTTTTATTCATACTAAGATTGTAATATTGTCTATATCCCTAACAGAAGATGACTTGTCGTGGTCATTAGAGTGGGACTCTACGAGTAGAAACAATGGTATATTGTCATAGGTGACAATATATTGGTTTAGGACAAAAAGTTGAATTGATTTGATTAATAATTTTGTTTGTTTAAATTAATTCACTTTAGACAATCATATGTGTTATGTCTTGATTCTGAAATGAATTCATGGGACTGTATTCTTGACTTGTGTCTTTTAATGTATCAAAGGATAACATCCTGATTTGATGATGGTACCCATACTCGTACGTTGGAGACATGACTCTTGATTAATATAGAGTTAATGATATTCTCTTATATGCATTATCTTGTAATTGAAAGACTGGAGTGCTCAACCATTTGGATACATAGGTGTAATCGAATAGCATACTATTTATGAATAGTAAGTATTCAATGGTGAGACAATGGAACACAAGATAACATATCCTATGGAGATGTTACACACTATGATATGTTTGGACGATTTGCTTATTAGAGCTTTGTGATTTTATATAGTTCGAGAGTACAACTCTAAGCTTTTAATAGAGTAACATTAGAGTTGATAATCATAAAATATATGTATCTGGGATATATTATTATATAATTATAGGAGCATGATCCATATATGTCCATCAGATCCCATTTGCTGGCACATAATAATTCTTGTAATGATATATGTTTTTCCTACATATTAGTGACTAATATTAATTATTAGATTGGCTGAAATTCAATAAATTAGATTTAATAATTCATGTTAGTTTATTAGTTGAATTAATTTTGTGAATTAATTTAAGATACACATCTTGAATTATTTAAATCATATCTTATTTGATATGAGATTATCAGTATATGACTGTTTTAATTAGATAACTTCTCTATTAGCTTATTTGAATTAAAATTGAAGCTCTATCTAAGATTCTCGCATAAAATAAGATATTCTGAGATTTTTATATTATAACTTGGTCGGTAGGCCGATGGCCAAGTTCGATAGGCCGATGGAGCTAGTTCGGCAGGCCTAATCGCATAGATCGACAGGCCAATCGTGCAATAATCTTTTTACAAGTTTTTGA
The DNA here is from genome assembly GCA_025403435.1 of Artocarpus heterophyllus. Lineage (NCBI taxonomy): Eukaryota > Viridiplantae > Streptophyta > Magnoliopsida > Rosales > Moraceae > Artocarpus > Artocarpus heterophyllus. Next base: position 29,539,521 of record CM046337.1, read on the forward strand.
TGCGTTTTTGATCAAAAGTTGATCTAGACTCGAATTTTAAAGCCTAATCTAATAGGGATTGGTGATAATCCTATTGCATGTTTTTGATGCGTTTTGATTTGACATTGATCTAGACTCAAATTTTGAAGCCTAATTTGATAGGGATTGACCCTAAATTTGACCACTATATAAAGGGAACTATTTTTCATTATTCCTTAGTGTTGAGTTTTATTGGATTTTGTGATTCAAATAAGCAGCAAAAAATCAAAATTAATTCCTACAAACCTTCGTAGGATCCATGCAATTCGATTAGATTTATAAGAAAGTCATAGAATCTTACCAGGACGACAAAAAGGGGCAAGATTGCTGGAAGGAAAAGAACGGGTGCACTTCGGTGACACCCTAACTCAAGCTTTTCGTATTCAGGATCGAATTCAGAAGTTGTTACTTAGAGCAACGTTCCTCTACATGTATCCACATGAATAGACTCTCTGAAAAACCAAATTGGTATACTAGCACCCTCTCCTTACGTTAAATAACTCTCTCTAATTTTTTGGTTTTTAATGTTTTTACCTTTTTGAATAAGAGAACGCCTTTTCTCTTCTAATTTGGCCAAAAACCCTAAAACAGATATATATTATATATATATATATATTGACTTCGAGAAAGAGTAAGATTTTAACTAGGGTAAGCTGTAATTCAAATATGATTCATAGAATCTTCTAGACAATGGTAGATTTAATGAACCTAGACATATCTGGACATTATCAGGTTCATTGAACCTAGACACAGTAAACCCAAAATTCATTTTTAGTCTGTTCAAAGTGTACGACCCTATAGGTTCACATAACGTTGGTAGTGGGCTTGAAATTCTGTATCTAGCCCACAAATCATAAGCGGCCTCTAGCAAGATTATGATTACCTAAGTTATACGAATGTCAATAATCTAACATAACCTAATATACAATAAGTATTAAAGTCCTTTTTTCATTAGATATCTTGATTGAACATAAGGCATGGTTTATGTCATCCTTATACTATTTAATTATATTATTTCTCAATCTTAAGTAGACTGATATTGATAACCTTTATCAATTCATTCCAGTATGGCCATACATTTTTCTTCTGTCTAACTTATTAAGGAGCCGATAGATATCTTTCTCATAATAAATGAGGGACAAATCCCTTCTTAATCACTCACATTCCTTACATGATTCACTCTATATCCAACAATAATCTATTCCATCATCCTGTTAAAGATAATATTTGAATATGTCCAAATATAGAACTTGTCATGTAGGAAACAATGGTGATTTCAGGTTAGAGGACTTAGATAATACTATTGTGATGAGAATCACTTATGACAATTATCCATGCAGTATTCTCATAGCGGGTCGATCCAATACATCAATTCTCAAATATGTATTTATGAGTTGACTTAGAATCTTATACACATGATCAGTAAAATATAATCATCAGTCAAACTTCATACTAGTCTTCATTCATTATTATCCCAATAATAATGACCGACTAGGGATAATTTAGAATATAATTTAATTTTTACCTAAGAGTTTTACTATCAAGTCACATATGTGATGACCTTAGACAGAATTAACTATTCATAAATTAGAAAAAAAAACAATAGTAAAAATGCCTCTTTATTAATAAAATGAAAATGTAACGAAGTCAAAATGTGGTCATTATATAATTGGCCTAGGGCACATTATTAACACTTAGATCATTTGAGAAGTATAGAGCGAGTTTTCAAGTGAGAGAAACTCTAAAACTCCCAGAGAGCTTTTGTTCAACATTTGGAACCTTAGTTCTTGGTTTTTTTAAGTGGTAGAAGAAGAGTCACCGAAGGAAAAACTATATGACATGCGACCACCTACATTCTGATCATGGAAAGAAAATAGCAAGAAAGACCAATTGGTTGAAGCTCTTCATAAATGTTCTTCTTTAGTCGGAGTTTCTATAGTCTTTGGTATACAAAAAAGGTATGTGAGATCTTGTATTAATATATGTACTCAACATTTCAAACTTGTTATTTGAAAAGACTGATTAAAAATTTTTAAAATTCCATTGCATGTCGTTTTCCAACAATTGATATCAAAGCCATAGTTTTATGTTGATTTTATGAGTTTATGATCATGCTATGTATATTAATTATGTTATCTTAATCTTTCCTATGCTTGAACTTAATTTTTTTAGAGAGTTAGCATTCTAGGGTTTTTATATAATTAAATGTTGTCATGAGATTATATAGTGGTTGTTTATTAATTAATTTGCTGATATGGTCTCTTAGAAGTTAGAATATGTATCTAAGCTTTTCATGTAATTAGGATTTTTTATTTTAATTTTGATTTGTAAAATTTGTATTAAAATAATTATTCGAAGTGACGACGGATGTAGAAGATGAAGATGATTACAGTTCTATGTTTTTTCTATGTCTATAAATTTTTATGTTTTTGAATGGTTGAAAAATAAATTAAAAACTACATAAAAAATTATTTTTATAAAAGTTTGGAAAAGCGCTAGTTTAGCGTTGGTTGGCAGGGCGGTTACCTAGGATCGGTAGGCCAATGGTCCTAGATTGGCAGGTTGATGGTCACAAAATGGCAAGCCGGAAATTGTTTTTTAAAATAGTGCATCTTTTAGTGTAGTTTTTATTTTTGTTTTTTAAGACAATTTTGAAAAACATGAATTTTATAGCAACAAGAAAAATAAATTGTTGATCTACATGAGATTGAAAAATTGAATACAGATGTTGTTAGACATGTATGCCATAAGGAGTAAAAATGTAATAAGTTTTTGGAGACATTTTTATCAATAAAGAATTTATTCATTATTATATATATCAAATCTTATCATCTTTATGTTCATATTTGTTGAATGTATGTTAAACAAACAATAGTTTGAGCCTGTCGGTCTAAACTTTAAGAATTGGGCATATGATGGACAGATTATGCGAAAGACACAATTCTTAAGGTGATAGTCTAAAACATAAGATCTGCAATCGAGGGAATAAAGTTGAGCACTTTATTTATGCAAAGATTGTTATGTTGTCTATATCCCTTTTGGAAGATGGTTTGTTTTGACCATCGAAGGTGGACTCCGTGAATAGAAACATTGGCACATTGTCATAGGTGACGATGTGTTGGATCGGGACATAAAAGTGAATTGATTTGGATTAATAATTCTATCTCGGCAAATTGATTCACTTTAGACAATCATTTGTATTGTATCTTAATCCAGAGATGAATAATAGGCATGTTGTCTTGACTTATGTCTTTTGATATACCAAAGGGTGACACCCACATCTCAATAGTGGTATGCATGCCGGTACGTTGGAGGCATGACTCTTGATGGCGTAGACTTGTTATTCATAGATATGGAATCCATAGCTCCTCTTTAGGAGTAATGATATCAGCTTATATGCGTTATTTTTAGTAATTGAAAAACTTGAGCGCTTAACCATTTGGATACATGGTGTAACCGAATGGTATACTATCTTTGGATAGTAAGTTTTCTGATAGTGAGATAATGGAACTTAAGATAAAAATAATCGGGAAGGTAAGATATAACTTGTCCTTAAGCCGATTATGGATTATTATATGGGGATACGATACACTATGATATGTCATGGAGACTTAGCTATACGGGCTTCGTAATTCTATGTAGTTTGAGAGTGCAGCTCCAAGCTTTTAGTGGAGTAGTGTTGGAGTTGATAATTATGAAATGTATATTTGGGATATTGGGTTTCATAATTATCGGGAGCTTGAACTATATAGGTCCATTTGGTCCCCTTTGCTAAGTCACAACATCCTGTAACGATACGGCATGCTTTTCTAATAATTGGTGACTTATGTCGGATTTATCAGTTTGGTTAAAATTTAGAGGAATTAAATAATTCATGTTTGTTTATCGGTTGTATTAATTTTTTATGATAAAATTAATCCAAGATAAACTTGTTGAATTATTGGATTGGACAATTCTTGTCTGTTTATCAGTTGATTTAATTTTGGATAAATTAGATCAAGATAAACTTGTAGAATTATTGGAAATTCATTTATTTTCTTAGAGATTATCTAGATAAAGTTGTTTTGATTAGATAACTTCTCTATTGGCTTATTTGAATTAAAACTGAGGCTTTATCCTATAGAATCTCGGGTGAAAAATAAAAGATTCGTGGAGATTTCTATTCGGCAGTTTAGCCTGCCAATGAACGTGTTCGGCCTGTCGATGGGGCCTGTTAGGCCTGTCGATGGGGCCTGTTAGTTTGCCGATTAGGCTGTTCGGCCTACCGATCAACGAAGGATAAGATTACGCGTTTCTACGTGGATCTTATCATATATTGATCCGAATTTGATTCTGATCTGAATTTTGAGACCTATTCTGATAAGGACTGACCCTAGAACCAATCTTTATAAATAGGGAGTGATTTTCACAAGTTAGATAGATCAATCGAGAGATTAAGAGTGATACTCTACTACTAAGAATCTACAAACTCCCTAAGAGCATTTGTTCACAAATTACGAACACTTGCTTTGGGTTCTCTCGATTGGTTGGAAAGAGAGTCATCGGTAGAAGAGCTGTACGTGTGAGCCCACACTCACTCTGGTCGTGGATAGAGAATAGCAAAGAAGACCAGTTGGTTGAGGCTCTTCTGGAACGTTACTTCTCTACACAGATTGTGGAGGTTCTTTGGTACACAAAGGTTAGTAAGATCTAGTTAATTTATGCATATAGCATGTCAAACTTGTGTTTCAAAAAATACTATGATGTAAATTTTTTAAAATTCTGCTACGTACTGTTTTTTCAACAATTGGTATCAGAGCCATGGTTTTTACATAAATTTACGAGTTTGTGATCATGTTATATGTGTAAATTTTGTGATCTTAATCTCTCCTATGCTTGAATTTAATTTTATAGAGAGTTAGCAATCTAGGTTTCTATATATTTTATATGTTGTCATGGATTATGTGGTGAATATTTATTAATTAATTATGGTTGATTAAATGTTATTTAATTATTAATTAATAATTAATTTATACCGGTTATGGTTCCTTAGAGGTTAGAATATGTAACTAGGTTTTTCATGTAATTAGATGGCGGACTATCATCTCTGTCTAGGAATTATTATTTTTTTATAAATTTGTAAGAATTTTGTAATTAAATAATTATTCAGAGAAGACGGATCTAGAAAACGGATTTAGAAGAATGATGATGGCACTCCCAGGTATTTCCTGAGTCTCTAATTTTATGTTTTTGAATTGTTGAAAATAAAATTGATGAGTTGCATTAAAAATTTGTATTTTCTGGAATAGGTGATTTCTACTCGGTCGGCATGCCGAACCCACTAGTTTGGCAGGCCGATGGTCACAAATCGGCAGGCCAGACGTGTGGTTCGGCAGGCCGTCAGTGGGACAGAAATCGACTGGCTCTACCGGTAGGCTGAACTTCCAGTTCGACAAGCAAACTTTCATATGTCAGCATGCCGATCTTTCTGATCGGTAGCTCAATGAAGCATGACTGGTAGGCTGATTACCCAGATCGGCCTGCCGATCAAGAGCTAAAAAATTTTCAAAAAAGGTGCATTTTTTTCGGTATAGTTTTAATTTTATTTTTAGGACAATTCTGAGAAACATTAAATTTAGATATGACCGAAAATATGAAGTATTCGATTCATACGGGATTGAAGACTTGAAGATGGGAATTACATGAAGAAGCATACAGCTTGAGGATTCAAGGATGAAGAATCGAAATATGTCTCGATTATTCTCTTGTAATCTTAGTTTTCTCTTCTCTAGGGTGGAGCTATAATATTACAGTTATTTATTATTTTGCTTGTAACTTTGCTTAATTGCTTTGCTTGTCTGCATTATAATATGATTTGTCATGTATATTGATAACATGTCATATAGAATAGGGTGTGCCGCTCATATTAAAATTGTTCATACATGAACTTAAAATAAAACCTTGATTTCAAAAGATTGAGTGGGAGAAGGTTTTCGAAGAGAGGACCTAAGGCCTTCCATCATTGGTCCATAGGCAGAACATGATGGTCTCGACCCCTAGGAAGGGATTTCTATCATGTACCAGATTGGATCTCTGAGAGGATAAGGTATTTTAGTATGATTTATGGTTGCACACCCCTAGGTGGTGATTATAAATCATGGATAAAATATTGAAACGATGGTTATACACTCACTGTTAGTTTTATTTTTAACCTCCCCTAGGAGCTCTGTTAATAAAATTAATGGCCAAAGAAACGATTATTAATATATGCTGGATTATACAGATCCTGGATGGCATATATTAATCAAGAGGGGATCCGTGTTCCTAATTGAATTTGGCATGACCCCCTTAGGAGCTTGTTAAATTTTGAGTTGGGAATTATCGTTGTAAGGTTGTGATATTTTCAAGGTTTTGATACATAAACACATTTGTATATTTTTACATGATTGTGTTATCTTACTAAATTATTATGATATGTTTGCTTATATTTGATATATGATTCTTTATTGTAGATTAAAAATGTCTAAAAACACTTTATCATCAATACTTGATAAAAACCTGTTAACCGGTGAGAACTATAGCGATTGGAAACGGAACCTAGATATCGTCTTGTCCTTTGAGAAACTAAAATATGTACTGACAATCCCTTGTCCTCCCGAGCCTATGGGAAGCTCAACTAATGAGCAATTCCAAGCATATGATCGCTGGAAAGATGCTAATGATCAAGCTCACTACTATGTTATGGCTAACATGAACAACATGCTGCTGGCTCAACATCAGGATTATGAGACTGCGAAGCAGATCTTGGATAATCTTGAGGATATGTTTGGAGGCCAAGCCATAACAAAGCGGCAAGGGGCGCTTCGAAAACTTCTTAACTGTAGATAGAGGCTGGGGACATCTGTAAAGGAGCATATGATGTTGGTCATGGGTTACCTCGCTGAGGCTAAAACCAATGGAGCTGACATCGATGCTGAAACTTAGATGACTCTGGTCTTTGAGACTCTGTCTAAGTAATTTATTCCATTTAGAGCTACATTTAATTTGAGCAATAGACGGGATATGACCTTGACGGAATTGATGAAACAGTTACAGGAGTACGAACTGCTGATCATGGAGTCTCCTGCGGGTGGTGAGGCCAACTTGGTAGCTGCTTTTGGTTCCAATCCTAACTCTAGGGAATGGAAAGAAGTGACGGGCCAAGAACGGGAAGTCTTCTATTCCTGCTGGCACCAAAAGCAAGAAGCAGAAGAAGAAGAACCCATAGAAGCTTAAGTGCTTTTTGTGTAGGAAGGTCGGGCATATCAAGAAGCATTGTAAGGACTTCCTTCCCAAAGGAGGTAGGTGTGATCTTCTATATTTAGAAACTTGTTTAGTTGAGGAATCTAGTGACATTTGGGTCATAGATTCTAGTGTAACTGATTGTGTTTGTGTTTCTCTGCAGGGGTTCAAAGAAACGAGAAGTCTGCTACATGAGGACTTCACGCTTTGGATGGGCGATGGATCCTTGGTCTCAGTGGAAGCAGTGGGAGACGTCCATCTTTATTTTGATAATTATAGGAATTTATTTTTGCAAGATTGTTTTTATGTTTCTAAATTTAAAAGGAATTTAATTTCTGTATCTTGTTTATTTAAAGACTCCTATTTGGTTTCTTTTAATGAAAAAGTGGTGATTAGTAAAAATAAATCTTTTATCTGTTCTGGATGGATGCAAAATAATCTATATTTTATCAAACCTAAGATGGACTTATTGCTTAATGCTGAGATGAATGATAATAACTCTAAAAGACTTAAAACTTCTCACTCTAATAAGACTTATCGTTGGCATTTGCGCCTTGGTCATATTAACCTGAATAGGATTCAAAGGTTGGTAAGGGATGGACCTTTAAGTCACTTAAAGGTGAAATCTATACCTCAATGTGAATCTTGTTTGGAGGGTAAAATGACCAAAAGGACCATTCGGGTCTAAGGGCAATTGGGCCGAAGGGGTTCTAGAACTTGTGCATAGTGATGTTTGCGGACCGATGAACATCCGGGCACAAGGAAGGTATGAGTACTTTGTCATTTTTATTGACGATTACTCAAGATATGGGTATGTGTACCTGATGCACCATAAAAGCAAAACTTTTGACAAGTTCAGGGAGTTTCGGGCTGAAGTGGAAAAGCAATTGGGTAGACCCATATAGGCACTTCGATCCGATTGAGGTGGGGAATACCTTTTGATGAGTTCTTGGGACACTTATTCGAGAATGTGATTTTAACCTATTTGACTGTGCCAGACACTTTGTAGTAGAATGGCATAGCGAAGAGAAGGAATAGGACTTTGTTGGACATGATTAGGTCTATGATGAGTTATTCATCATTGCCTTTATCCTTTTGGGGATATTCACTACAAACCGCATGTTATCTTTTGAAATATATGCCTTCAAAATCAGTCCCTAAAACTCCTCACGAGTTGTGGATAGGTAGGAAGACATCCTTAAACCATATTTACATATGGGGATGTCCGGCTCATGTCCTATTTAAGGATCTGAATAAGTTAGAAGCACGTTCGAAAGTTTGCATGTTTATAGGATATCCAAAAGGGACAAAAGGGGGTTATTTCTATAACCCAAAGGAAAATAAAGTCGTGGTTTCAACTAATGCAACTTTCCTTGAGGAGAGTTACATAGACGGCTTTAAAGCTTGAAGCAAAGTGGTGCTTGAGGAGTTAAGGAGTGATCCGATCACTCTGGAGGTTCTGAATGAAACTATTCTGATCAATGTAGAAAAACCAAACAAACCTGAACAACAACCTCAGGGGCTTCGGCATAGTGGGAGGATCGGGCGTCAACTGAAGAGGTATATATTCAATGGGGAGGTCTTTTTGGCTGAACCTGGATGAACATGACAGGGATCCTTATACTTACACAGAAGCTATGGAGGATGTTGATTCAAAACTCTGGACAGAGGCCATGAACATTGAGATGAAGTCTATTGAGACTAATCAGGTCTGGGAGCTTGTGAATCTTCCCGTAGGGGTAAAACCCATAGGGTGTAAGTGGATCTACAAGAGGAAAATAAGAGTCAATGGAAAGGTCAAAACCTTTAAGGCTAGACTGGTAGCTAAGGGTTATACGCAAAAGGAATGAATCGATTATGAGGAAACCTTTTCGCCTGTAGCCATGCTTAAGTCCATCCGGATTCTATTGTCCATAGCTGTCGCTCTTGACTAAGAGATTTGGCAGATGGATGTCAAGATCACTTTTCTGAATGGCTATCTTGATGAGTCCATTTATATGGAACAACTAGATGGGTTCATGGTCATAGGTCAAGAGGGGAAGGTTTGTAAGTTGCTAAAGTCAATTTATGGACTTAAGCAGGCTTCTTTTTCTTGGAACATAAGATTTGATCAGGTGATCAAGACTTATGGGTTCTCACAAAATGTGGATGAACCATGTGTTTACAAACACATTAAGGATGAGAATGTGGTTTTTCTACTGCTCTATGTAGATGACATTCTGTTAATTGGCAATGACGTTGGGGCGTTGTCATCGGTCAAATTATCGTTGACCAAGCAGTTTGACATGAAGGACTTGGGTGAGGCTAATTTTATTCTCGATATCCAGATCTTTAGGGATAGGAAGAACAAAATGATAGCTTTGTCATAGGCCTGCTACATAGATAAAATTCTCAGGAGATTTGCAATGCAGGATTCCAAGAAAGGTGAGCAACCATCTAGGTCTAGAATTACTTTTTCTAAGAAAGACTCTCCATAGTTTTATGAAGAAAGAGAATACATGAAGAAGGTGCCTTATGCTTCAGCAGTGGGTAGTCTCATGTATGCCATGCTTTGCACACAACCGGATATTAGTTATACGGATCGGGATTGTAAGTCGATTTCAGGCGGATCCAGGACCGAACCATTGGGTTGCAGTAAAGCATATTTTCAAGTACCTGAGAAGGACTCCAGGGTATATGCTTGTGTATTCGGGTGAGGACTTGACTCCTTTAGGATACACTGACGCAGATTTTCAATCCTGTCTAGATTCTAGGAAATCGACTTCAGGTTTTGTGTTTACTCTGGGCAGCGGTGCCATCAGTTGGAGAAGTGCAAAACAAGATTGCACTTCAGATTCAATGATGGAGGCCGAGTATGTGGCAGCTAGTGATGCTTCGAAAGAAGCAGTGTGGCTCTGCAAGTTTCTTAGGGATCTTTAGGTAGTTCCTGATATGGATAAGGTGGTATCATTGTACTATGAGAACAATACGGCGGTAGCCAATGCTAAGGAACCAAGATTTCACAAGAAGAGTAAGCATATTGATCGAAAGTATCATGTGATAAAAGACTTCGTAGAGGGCGGGCATGTCATGGTGTGCAAGATCACGTCAGAGCAAAATTTAGCTGATTCATTTACGAAGACACTTACTGGAAGAGTCTTCGAGAAACATGTGGAAGCTATGGGAATGCAAAATTCGTTGTATTTACTCACTTAGTACAAGTGGGAGATTGTTAGACATGTATGCCCTAAGGAGTAAAAATGTAATAAGTTTTTGGAGACATTTTTATCAATAAAGAATTTATTCATTATTATATATACTAAATCTTGTCCTCTTTACGTTCATATTTGTTGAATGTATGTTAAGCAAACAATAGTTTGAGGCTGTCGGTCTAAACTTTAAGAATTAGGCATATGATGGACAGATTATGCGGAAGACATGATTCTTAAGGTGATGGTCTAAAACATAAGATCCACAATTGAAGGAATAAAGTTGGGCGCTTTATTCATGAAAAGATTGTTATGTTGTCTATATCCCTTTTGGGAGATGGTTTGTCTTGACCATCGGAGGTGGACTCCGTAAATAAAAACATTGGCACGTTGTCATAGGTAATGATGTGTTGGATCGGGACATAAAGTGAATTGATTTGGATTAATAATTCTATCTCGGCAATTTGATTCACTTTAGACAATAATTTGTATTATATCTTAATCCTGAGATGAATAGTAAGCCCGTTGTCTTTGTTGGGTTTGGTGCCCTAAAAGCTGTGACATAGTACATATTGTTAATAAATAAATAAAATGACATTTATTATTATTTTGGTTGATTATATGTATTATGAATACATTTATAAACATCAAGAAAATTCAATGATTATTTATGTGCCTATAAATTTAGCATATAAGTGTTATTTGCTTAGGGATAAAATTTATAGATAATAATCTAAATAGTCCGTAATAATTAATTAAAGTTTAGGATATTTAATTAAAAATTACAAGTACGGTCCAATCTCATCTAAAATGAAATAGTCATTATTCGGACTATTAATGTAGAGACATTGGATTGGAGGTACTTTATATAATGAGATTATATAGGACTGGACTAGATAAATTATAAATCTCTAATAATCATCCATTACAAATAGGGTATTCAAATTTATCACTATGATGATCATATATTTGACAGTCTTAATCCTGAGTATTTATTAGACTCCTATTTATTACATTATGTTTTTTGACTTGCATGGTAAGATTTGTCTAAACACAGATTATAACTTAGCATCTTGGAAACATAAAGTAATAAATGGCTGGGAATAATATTATATAGATATGGAATCCATTCCTTCCCTATGGAAGTTAGAAAAATAGTTCTCTTGAGTGATAATTCAAGGTTTGAACAGTAGAGCGCTCGTTCATAATAAGACGATGAATTAATTGTTCATTAGAGAATTATTGGAACTCAAGGATAAAGATGTAATAAGAGAGGTGAACAGAAATTAAACCTAGCTCTTATTATGAACTATTTATGGAGGACTGACTTATATGTAATGATTATATCAATAGACTACTCGCTGATTTTCTTTGAGTAATTTCACTGTAATCTCAAGAGTTCAGTTTCAGGTTTTTAGTGAAGTAACACTAAAACTAATAAATTTGGCACATTAATTAAAGAGTTTGATTAAATGTCAAATTTATTGGAGCTTGGGTTATAGGTCCATAGGTCCCTAATACCACCTCTGTAACACTATATTGGATTTTTGCATAGAATGAATTATACATGTTTAATTCAGAATTTTTAGATTCTGAATTAATTTTTTTCACACTTGAATTACTAACGTGACACAGAAAAATGTTCTCTGTGACACATAATGTAATGTGATAAATGTTATCACATTTAACTCAGCATTAGTTAATTAATTGATTATTGTTAAAATCTATTCTTAAATAAATATGATTTATTTTTGAATTGAGATTTATATATATATATGGTTTTGAACCAAATCTTTATATATATATATATAAGATTATATAATATATTAATATATATATATATATATTAATATAATATTAATAAAAAAAAGGTTGCAGGCGTGAAACTTGCACGTTTCACTTATCTTACTATATATATATATATATATATAAACCGAATCACATGTTGTAATTTGGTCAAAGTCAAAGAAAAGAAAAGAAAAGGAAAAGTTAACTTTATGTAAACTTATATATATATATATATATATATATATTATACGAATAAGGATTCGGGAAACAAAACAAAAAGAAAGAAGAAAACGGAAAAGAAAAGAAGAAAAAGGAAAGGAAAAGAAAAGGAAAAGTAAAATTACTAATGGCTCAGATATAAAAAGGGAGAGATAACAGTTATCTCAGTAATTTTAATTCACATAATTTTTAGAGAGAAAAACTGAGAGTTCTTCTCTAAAGAAAAAGGTCTGCTATCTCATGTGTTGAGTACATAGCAGATTCAGAAAAGTGTGAGGAAAATTCATTCTTGCAGTTTGACGCCCACTCGTCTTTCCATTGGTGTGGAGGCCTGGTTTGGAAGATTGTGGTGTCAAAAAGGAAAGCTAGGATACCCTAATAGTTTTCAAAAGGTTAGTAAAAAATTCCTAAAGCTTTTTGAAATTAAAATTATATATCTATTCCTGATGAACAAAGTTTTCAGAAAATTTTTGCTTGTCAACGATCCGTTCCTTCCGCTGCGTTTCATGTTTTAATTCCAACAAATGGCATCAGAGCGGGTTATAGCATATATAATTTTAATTAAACATGATTTTATTTTGATGATATCATGTTTTTGATGCATGTTTGTGGGCACTTTGCATCTTTGTTAATTTTTATTCATGTGATGAATGGTTGTTTAATGAAAGGATTTTTGGTCGTTAATTATATGGTCCTTTTGGATTAATAATTTTATTTTCAGTTTGATTAGATCAATCTATGTAAACCCATAAAGGGGTATAGGATTTTTGTAATTTATTATTATTATTATTATTATTTTTTCTCTTCTCTCCTCTCATTCACTTGCAACACGTGGAGCGATGAAGAAAAAGATGTCCATTGGATTTTTTGGCCCAGTTAAGAACTGTGGGCCTGTCAAATTTCAAAGGTAATCCAGCAAATTGTTGCACAATAAACCACTTGATGAAGACTGCAAAATTGGAGCAGAGAATTATGTATAAATTACAAGAAGACCCCTGTAATTTTATTTTTTATTTTTTATTTTTTTGGGGGTTGTAATTTTAATTATCCAAAAGGACCCGGTCAAAAATTCATTGTTTATTTTCATTTTTATTTTCATGTGATGATTATGATAACATGTTCATGCATGATAACATGTCATCTAGGAAAGTGCCCACTTATAGTTATTGTAACATGACATGCATACGCTTAGCATATTATTTTTATAAAGGAGTTTATAAAATGATTTAATATGTGTTAGCATTACTTTAATGAGATTAAATTAATTGGGTTGGTTTTATAGAATTTTAATTTATTAATCAACCAAATAATGTGAATTTAGTTTTAACAGTTAAGACTTGGTAAAATTCACATTAATTCTAAGTTATCTATTTTAAATTGTTTAATTTTTGGTAACATAGACAATTCATAATAAATTTAGATTTTTAGAAAATCTGGTAATTTATTTAAGTGTAAATAGAATGAGATTCTATTAACACATAATATAATCTAGTAATTAAAAAATTATTTTTATCTACTAGAATTATGAAACATATGATGTTTTATAAGATAAAACACATCTTTTAAAATAATGAGTGGGAGAAGGTAATATGACAATATAACCTGCGGTCTCCACTATTAGTACAACATCGTGAGATTTAGGTGGCGCCTCGCGACGCTTTGATTTCGTCCTCCCTACGGAGGGTGTCCATTTAAATCAATATCAAGGTTGGCTTCCTTGAGATAGGATTTTATAATGTATTTCAAAATTGACCTACCCTACGGCGGCAATTTTGAGTTAAGTTGTTAAAATCCAAAATAGTGGGTTACACTCATAAAGACATAATTAAATTGTTAATTATATCTTGACCAAAATAAACGGTTATTAATAAATATAGAAAATATGAGATATTTTGAATATATTTATTAATTGAGAATGTCTCAATTCAATTCATAAAAAATTTAACCTACCCTACGGCGACACTTTATTTATTAAAATTGAATAATCGTGGAATTATTAAAATATTTTTTGTGTTTTTCATATGCATCATGCATCACGTTTACTATTCTAAAACATATATTTATGATGTTTATGCAACCATTTTAATTTATGCTATTTTATTTATTTATTACAGCAACAATGTCTAATCTAATCATCGCCATTCTTTCAACTGAAAAATTAACCGGAGATAATTTTGTCAAGTGGAAGAGTAACATGAACATTGTACTAATTTACGAAAGTTACAAGTTTGTCCTGACGGAGGAATGTCCTCCAGAGCCTGCTGCCAATGCTCCTCGTAATGTACGGGAAGCATATGATCATTGGATTCAAGCAAACAACAAGGCCCGCTGTTTTCTTTTGGCTGGGATGTCTGACGTGCTTAGGATGAAGCACGAAAGCATGGAGACCATTTATGAGATAATGCAGTCTCTGCAAGACATGTTTGGTAAACCTTCTGAAAAGACACGCCACGAAGCCGTTAAGGCTGTAATGAATGCAAAAATGAAGGCAGGGATTTCGGTCGGAGAACATGTTCTCAACATGGTTAACTATCTCCATGAGGCCGAGGTCAACGGGGCTATGATAGATGAAGCCACACAAGTGGGGATGATTTTGGAAACCCTCTCCCCTGCGTTCCTTCAGTTCAAAGCAACTATTTCATGAACAAGCTGAAATATAACATGACTGAGTTGCTTAATGAGCTTCAAACCTTCGAGTCTATTTCCAAAGAAAAGACTAAAGAAGCTGAGGCAAATGTTGCAGAAGCTTAACCCTCCTATTCTGCCCAAAAGAATAGGAAGAGGAAGGGGACTGAAGGAAGTGGTAAGTCTAAGAATGGAGGGCAACCTAAGAAGAACAAAAGCAACAACAACAAAAAGAGCTCCAACCAAAAGAAGCCTAAAGGAAAATGTTTCCACTGCGGCGTAGTTGGGCACTGGAAGAGAAACTGCAAAAAATATCTTCAGGAGCTCAAAGAAAAGAAGAACAACGGTAAATCAAATTTACTCGTTTTAGAAGCTTGTTTAGTTGAAGATGATACTTCACCTTGGATAATTGATTCAGGGGCAACTAACCATGTTTGTTCTTCTTTGCAGATGCTTAGTTCTTCAAGGGAGCTTGCCGACGGGGAACAAACGATGAGAGTGGGAACGGGAGAGGTTGTTTCGGCAAGAGCAGTGGGAGTTGTTAAATTTTATTTTAGAAATAAGTTTTTAATTTTAGACAATGTTTATTACATTCCTTGTTTTCGCAGAAATTTGATTTCTGTTTCCAGGTTGTTTGAACGAATGTTTAATGTTTCTTTTAATAATAATTATGTTAATATTTCTAGAAATGGTTTGGATATTTGTTCTGCGCATATGGAAAATGGGCTTTACACCTTAAGGCCCAACAAAAAAGTACTGTTCAATACCGAAATGTTCAAAGTTGAACAACCTAAACCCAAGAAGCAAAAGATTTCTTCTAATAATGAAACATACCTATGGCACCTTAGATTAGGTCACGTCAACCTTGACAGAATTAACAGACTGGTAAAGGAAGGTCCTTTAAAAGAGCTAAAAGTTAGTTTTCTACCAGTTTGTGAATCTTGTCTTGAAGGTAAAATGACTAAGAGGCCTTTCTCTGCAAAAGGCGAAAGGGCCAAGGAACCACTTGAGCTAATACATTCAGACGTCTGTGGTCCAATGAATGTACAAGCCCGTGGTGGTTACGAATATTTTGTCACATTTATTGACGATTATTCAAGGTATGGTTACATATACCTAATGCAAAGGAAATCTAAAACTTTTGGAAAGTTCAAAGAATTCCAAGCGGAAGCTGAAAAGCAATTAGGAAAGACGGTGAAGAGTCTTCGATCTGATCGAGGAGGAGAATACCTTGATACTGAATTCAAGGACTATATGATAGAACATGGTATTCTATCACAACTCACCGCACCTGGAACACCACAACAAAATGGTGTTGCAGAGAGAAGAAATAGAACGTTGCTTGATATGGTGAGATCCATGCTCAGCTACTCATCATTACCTACTTTATTTTGGGGATATGCATTACAAACTGCAGTATATCTTCTAAACATAGTTCCATCTAAGTCTATTTCAAAAACACCTTTAGAGTTATGGAATGGTCGCAAACCTAGTGTGTGACATATCCGTATATGGGGGTGTCCAGCACATGTGCTGAAAGGTAAGACTGCGAAGTTGGAACCATGTTCTAAAGTATGCTTATTTGTGGGATACCCAAAGGGAACGAGGGGAGGTTTGTTTTATAGTCCATAGGATAAGAAAGTATTTGTATCGACAAATGCCACTTTTCTTGAGAATGATTATATGACAAACTATAAACCTCATAGCAAAATTGTACTTGAAGAGTTACTATCTGATCAGATCAGACCACAACCGACAACTGTTGTTGAAGGACAAAATGAGGAGGCCACATCTTCCTATCAGAATGTCATACCACCTCGACGTAGTGGGAGGGTTGTGAGACCACCTGCTCGCTACAGGGAACTTGGAGAAGCAAATGTTGCTATCTCTGATAATGGTGAAGATGATCCATTGACATATCGTGATGCAATGGAAGTTTTTGAGAAGGAAAAATGGCTGGAGGCTATGAACCTTGAAATGGAGTCCATGTACTCCAATTCAGTGTGGGATCTTGTAGACCTACCTGAAGGGATAAAACCCATAGGGTGCAAATGGATTTACAAGAAGAAAAGAGGAGTGGATGGGAAAGTTGAGACTTTCAAAGCTAGGCTTGTGGCAAAGGGTTATACCCAAAAGGAGGGAGTTGACTATGAAAAAACTTTCTCGCCTATAGCTATGCTTAAATCCATTCGGATTCTTTTATCCATTGCTGCTTGTCTTGATTATGAGATATGACAAATGGATGTCAAGACTGCATTTTTGAATGGCTATCTTGAGGAAAGCATCTATATGGTGCAACCAGAAGGGTTTGTAGTCAAAGGTCAAGAGCAAAAAGTTTGTAAGTTGCAGAGGTCCATCTATGGACTCAAGCAAGCTTCAAGATCTTGGAACTTGAGATTTGATGAAGCGATCAAATCTTATGGTTTCGATCAAAATATTGATGAACCTTGTGTTTACAAGTACATCAAAGATAAGAAGGTGGTCTTCTTGGTTCTTTATGTAGATGATATCCTACTCATTGGGAATGATGTAGGCAAATTATCTGATGTAAAGAAATGGCTCGCCAGCAATTTCCAAATGAAAGATTTAGGAGAAGCAAGTTATGTTCTTGGAATCCAACTCATAAGAGATCGCAAGAACAAACTGTTGGCGCTATCTTAGGCATCGTATATCGATAAGGTGCTTATCAAATTTTCGATACAAAACTCCAAGAAAGGTAATTTGCCTACACGTCATGGAGTTTATCTTTCAAAAGAGCAATGTCCTAAGACACCTAAAGAGAAAGAAAATATGAGACAGGTACCCTATGCATCTGCAGTAGGAAGTCTAATGTATGCCATGTTGTGTACAAGACCTGACATTTGCTATGCGGTGGGTATAGTCAGTCGGTATCAATCCAACCCAGGATTAGATCATTGGGTAGCGGTTAAACATATTCTCAAGTATCTTAGGAGAATGAGAAACTATATGCTAGTTTATTCTTGTGAGAATTTGATTCCCATTGGATACACTGATTCTGATTTTCAATTAGACAAAGACACACGTAAATCTACGTCTGGATCAGTGTTTACTTTTAGTGGTGGAGCCATAGTTTGGAGAAGCATCAAACAATCTTGTATTGCTGATTCAACTATGGAAGCAGAATATGTGGCCGCTTGTGAAACAGCTAAAGAAGCTGTTTGGCTCCGTAAGTTCTTAAATGATTTGGAAATAGTTCCAGGCATGGATAAACCACTCACACTGTATTGTGACAACAGTGGTGCAGTGACAAATTCAAGAGAACCTAGAAGCCACAAAAGAGGAAAGCATATCGAAAGAAAATATCATTTGATTAGAGAGATAGTGCATCGAGGCGATGTGAAAGTTGTGAAGATAGCGTCGGAAAACAACCTTGCCGACCATTTCACCAAGACGTTACCTGCAAAGAGCTTTGAGGGACACTTGGAAGGCTTAGGTCTTAGAGACATGTCTCACCTGCTTTAGGGCAAGTGGGAGATTGTTGGGTTTGGTGCCCTAAAAGCTGTAACATTGTACATATTGTTAATAAATAAATAAAATGACATTTATTATTATTTTGGTTGATTATATGTATTATGAATACATTTATAAACATCAAGAAAATTCCATGATTATTTATGTGACTATAAATTTAGCATATAAGTGTTATTTGCTTAGGGATAAAATTTATAGATAATAATCTAAATAGTCCGTAATAATTAATTAAAGTTTGGGATATTTAATTAAAAATTACAAGTACGGTCCAATCTCATCTAAAATGAAATAGTCATTATCCGGACTATTAATGTAGAGACATTAGATTGGAGGTACTTTATATAATGAGATTATATAGGACTGGACCAGATAAATTATAAATCTCTAATAATCATCCATTACAAATAGAGTATTCAAATTTATCACTATGATGATCATATATTTGACAGTCTTAATCTTGAGTATTTATTAGACTCCTATTTATTATATTATGTTTTTTGACTTGCATGGTAAGGTTTGTCTAAGCACAGATTATAACTTAGCATCTTGGAAACATAAAGTAATAAATGGTTGGGAATAATATTATACAGATATGGAATCCATTCCTTCCCTATGGAAGTTAGAAAAATAGTTCTCTTGAGTGATAATTCAAGGTTTGAACAGTAGAGCGCTGGTTCATAATAAGACATGAATTAATTGTTCATTAGAGAATTATTGGAACTCAAGGATAAAGATGTAATAAGAGAGGTGAACGAAAATTGAACCTAGCTCTTATTATGAACTATTTATGGAGGACTGACTTATATGTAATGATTATATCAATAGACTACTCGCTGATTTTCTTTGAGTAATTTCACTGTAATCTCAAGAGTTCAGTTTCAGGTTTTTAGTGGAGTAACACTGAAACTAATAAATTTGGCACATTAATTAAAGAGTTTGATTAAATGTCAAATTTATTGGAGCTTGGGTTATAGGTCCATAGGTCCCCAATACCATCTCTGTAACACTATATTGGATTTTTGCATAGAATGAATTATACATGTTTAATTCAGAATTTTTGAATTCTGAATTAATTTTTTTCACACTTGAATTATTAACGTGATACAGAAAAATGTTCTCTGTGACACATAATGTAATGTGATAAATGTTATCACATTTAACTGAGCATTAGTTAATTAATTGATTATTGTTAAAATCTATTCTTAAAGAAATATGATTTATTTTTTAATTGAGATTTATATATATATGGTTTTGAACTAAATCTTTTTATATATATATATAAGATTATATAATATATTAATATACATATATATATTAATATAATATTAATAAAAAAAAGGTTGCAGGCGTGAAACTATCACGTTTCACTTATCTTAGTATATATATATATAAACCGAATCACATGTTGTGATTCGGTCAAAGTCAAAGAAAAGAAAAGAAAAGGAAAAGTTAACTTTATGTAAACTTTACTTATATATATATATATATATATATTATACGAATAAGGATTCGGGAAACAAAACAAAAAGAAAGAAGAAAACGGAAAAGAAAAGAAGAAAAAGGAAAGGAAAAGAAAAGGAAAAGTAAAATTACTAATAGCTTAGATATAAAAAGGGAGAGATAACAGTTATCTCAGTAATTTTTATTCACATAATTTTTAGAGAGAAAAACTGAGAGTTCTTCTCTAAAGAAAAAGGTCTGCTATCTCATGTGTTGAGTACATAGCAGATTCAGAAAAGTGTGAGGAAAATTCATTCTTGCAGTTTGACGCCCACTCGTCTTTCCATTGGTGTGGAGGCCTGGTTTGGAAGATCGTGGTGTCAAAGAGGAAAGCTATGATACCCTAATAGTCTTCAAAAGGTTAGTAAAAAATTCCTAAAGCTTTCTGAAATTAAAATTATATATCTATTCCCGATGAACAAAGTTTTCAGAAAATTTTTGTTTGTCAACGATCCGTTCCTTCCACTGCGTTTCATGTTTTAATTCCAACAGTCTTGACTTATGTCTTTTGATGTACCAAAGGGTGACACCCATATCTCAATAGGGGTATGCATGCCGGTACGTTAGAGGCATGACTCTTGATGGCGTAGACTTGTTATTCATAGATATGGAATCCATAGCTCCTCTTTAGAAGTAATGATATCCTCTTATATGCATTATCCTATAATTGAAAAACTAGAGCGCTCAACCATTTGAAAACATAGGTGTAACCGAATGGTATACTATCTTTGGATAGTAAGTTTTCTAATGGTGAGATAATAGAACGTAAGATAAAAATAATCGGGAAGGTAAGACAAAACTTGTCCTTAAGCTGATTATGGATTATCATATGGGGATACGATACACTATGATATGTCATGGAGACTTAGCTATACGGGCTTTGTAATTCTATGTAGTTCGAGAGTGCAGCTCCAAGCTTTTAGTGGAGTAGCGTTGGAGCTTTTAGTGGAGTAGCATTGGAGTTGATAATTATGAAATGTATATCTGGGATATTGGGTTTCATAATTATCAGGAGCTTGAACTAATAGGTCTATTTGGTCCCCTTTGCTAGCTCACAACATCCTGTAATGATATGGCGTGCTTTTCCAATAATTGGTGACTTATGTCAGATTTATCAGATTGATTAAAATTTGGAGGAATTAAATAATTCATGTCTGTTTATCGGTTGAATTAATTTTTTGTGATAAAATTAATTCAAGATAAACTTGTTGAATTATTGGATCGGACAATTCTTGTCTGTTTATCGGTTGATTTAATTTTGGATATATTAGATCAAGATAAACTTGTAGAATTATTGGGAATTCATTTATTTTCTTAGAGATTATCTAGATAAAGTTGTTTTGATCAGATAACTTCTCTATTGGTTTATTTGAATTAAAACAGAGGCTTTATCCTCTAGAATCTCGGGTGAAAAATAAAAGATTCGCGGAGATTTCTATTCGGCAGTTTGGCCTGCCGATGAACGTGTTCGGCCTACCGATGGGGCCTGTTCGGCTTGCCAATCAACGAAGGATAAGATTATGCGTTTCCACGCGGATCTTATCAAATATTGATCCGAATTTGATTCTGATCCGAATTTTGAGACCTATTTTGATAAAAACTGACCCTAGGACCAATCTCTATAAATAAGGAGTGATTCTCACAAGTTAGATAGATCAATCGAGAGATTAAGAGTGATACTCTACTATTGAGAATCTGCAAACTCCCTAAGAGCTTTTGTTCACAAATCACGAACACTTACTTTGGGTTCTCTCGATTGGTTGGAAGGAGAGTCACCGGTGGAAGAGCTGTATGTATAAGCCCACACTCACTCCGGTCGTGGATAGAGAATAGCAAAGAAGACTAGTTAATTGAGGCTCTTCTAAAACGTTACTTGTCTACACGGATTACGAAGGTTCTTCGGCACACAAAGGTTAGTAAGATCTAATTAATTTATGCATATAGCATGTCAAACTTGTGTTTTAGAAAATACTTTGATGTAAATTTTTTAAAATTTCGCTGTGTACTATTTTTCCAACAGATGCCACATGAAGAAGGATACAATGGCAAGATACAAGATGAAGAATCGATATATGTTTTGATTGATCTTTTTGTAATCTTCATTTTCTTTTCTTTAAGATAAAACCATGATATTACGATTGTTTATTGTATTGCTTGTAGCTTTGCATTTTGCATTGCTTGCATGTATTGTAATATTTTTTACCATGTATGTTGATAACATGCATGTAGAATAGGGAGTGCCACTCATTAAAAATTATTAATGTATGTTAACATAAAATCTTGACTTTTAAAATATTGAGTGGGAGAAGGTTTCAAAGAGAGGACCTAAGGCCTTCATCATTGGTCTATAGGTAATACATGGTGGTTCTGACCCCTAGGAAGAAATTGCATAATGTACTAAGTTGGATCTTAAAGAAGATAAATTGCTTTAACATGATTTTGTTGGAAAAATAGTATGCAGCAGAATTTAAAATTTTTTATATCAGAGTATTTTCTAAAACACAAATTTGACATGCTATATGCATAAATTAACCAGATCTTACTAACTTTTGTGTACCAAAAAGCTCTTGTAATCAATGAGAATAAGTAACGTTCCAGGATAACCTCAACTAATTGGCCTTCTTTGCTATTCTCTACCCTTGATCGAAGTTAGTTTGGGCTCAAGTCGTTTAGCTTTTCCTAGGTGGCTCTCCTTCCAACTAATTGAGAAATACCCAAAGCTATAATTTGTGATTTGTGAATGATAGCTCTTCGGGGAGTTGTAGAGTCTTACTTAAGATTTCTCAACAGATCTAAATAATAATAAGACTCACTCCCTTTTTATCGAGGTTAGGCTCAGGAGTCAGTCCTTATCAGATAAGGCCTCAAAACTTAGAATCAGAATCAAATCAGGATCAATAGCTTATAAAATTTACATGAAAATGTGTGATCCTTCTATCGCCCGATCAACAGGCCGAATTGGCAGATCGACCTGACAAACCTCCTCAATCGGCAAGCCGAACTTAAAGATCGGCCTGTAAACTTACGATAAAAAGTTCCTTGCAAATCTTTATTTCCCACCCGAGATTCTGGGGATAAAGCTTCAGTTTTAATTCAAATAACTCAATAAAGAAGTTATCTAATTAAAACAGTCATATCAAGATAATCTCTAGAAAAATAAATATTCCTGAAAATTCAACAAGTTTATTTTGAATTAATTTATTCAAATTAATCCAACCGATAAATAAATATGAATTATCTAATCCCAATAATTCAACAAGTTTATCTTGAATTAATTTTATTGCAAAATTAATTCAACCGATAAACAAACATGAATTATCTGATTTTACCGAATTTCAGCCAATCTGATAAATCTGACATAAGTCACAAATTATTGGAAAAGCATACAATATCATTATAGGTTTTTTGTGAGCTAGCAAATGGGATCAAATGGACCTGTATAATTTAAGCTCCCGATAATTATGCAACCCAATATCCTAGATATACATTTTATAATTATCAACTCCAACGTTACTCTACTAAAAGCTTAGAGCTGCACTCTCGAACTAGATAGAATTACATAGCCCGTATAGTTAAGTCTCCATGACATATCACAATGTATCATATCCCTATAGGATTATCCATAATCGGCTTAAGGATAAGTTCTATCCTACCTTCTCGATTATTTTTCTCTTACATTCCATTATCTCACGATTAGAAGACTTACCATTCAAAGATAGTGTACCATTTGGTTACACCTATGTATCCAAATGGTCAAGCGCTTTAGTTTTCCAATTACAAGATAACGCATATAAGAGGATATCACTACTCCTAAAGATGAGCTATGGATTCCATATCTACGAATAACAGGTCTACGCTATCAAGAGTCATGCCTCTAACGTACCGGCATATGTACCACTATTAAAATATGGATGTCACCCTTTGGTACATCAAAAGACACAAGTCAAGACAACGGGCCCACTATTCATCTTAGGATTAAGATACAATATATATGATTCTCTAAAGTGAATCAATTTATCGAGATAGAATTATTAATCCAAATCAATACACTTTATGTCCCAATCCAACACATCATCACCTTTGACAATGTGCCAATGTTTCTATTCGTAGAGTCCACATCCAATGGCCAAAACAAACCATCTCCCAATGGGGATATAGACAACATAACAATCTTTACATGGATAAAATGCTCAACTTTATTCCCTCGATTGTGAATCTTATGATTTAGATTGCTACATTAAGAATCGTGTCTTCCGTATAATCTGTCCATCATATACCCAATTCTTAAAGGTTTAGACTGACAGTCTCAGACTTTTGTTTGTTTAACATACATTCAACAAATATGAACGTAAAGAGGATAAGATTTGGTATATAAATAATAAATAAATCCTTTATTGATAAAAATGTCTCCAAAACATGTTATATTTTTACTTCTTAGGGCATACACATCTAACAATCTTCCACTTACATTAAGTGAGTAAATATAACAAATTTCACATCCCCATAGCTCCCACATGCCTCTTGAAGACTCTCCTAGTAAGTGTTTTCATGAATAGATTAGTTAAATTGTCCTTTGATGTAATTTTGCACACGGTGACATGCCAGTCCTCGATGAAGTCCTTTATCACATGACACTTCCTATCAATATGCTTACTTTTCTTGTGAAATCTTGGTTCCTTAGCATTAGCTACCGCCACACTATTATCACTATATAACGATACCGCCTTATCCATGCTAGGAATAACATCAAGATTTCCATGAAACTTACAGAGCCACACTGCTTCTTTCGAAGCATCACTAGTTGCCATATACTCGGCCTCCATTGTTGAATCTGAAGTGTAATCTTGCTTCATACTTCTCCAACTAATGGCACCACTGCCCAGCGTAAACACAAACCCAGAAGTCGATCTTCTCAAATCTAGACAAGATTGGAAATCCGAGTCTGTGTACCCTAGAGGACTCAAATCCTCACCTGAATACACAAGCATATAACCTCGAGTCCTTCTTTGATACTTGAAAATATGCTTGACTGCAACCCAATGGTTCGGTCCTAGCTCCGCCTTAAATCGACTTAAAATCCTGACCGCATAACAAATATCCAGTTGTGTGTAAAGCATAGCATACATGAGACCACCCACTGCTGAAGCATAAGGCACCTTCTTCATGTATTCTCTTTATTCCTCAAACTTTGGAGAGTCTTTCTTAAAAAGAGTAATTCCAGACCTAGATAGTTACCCACCTTTCTTGGAATCCTGCATTGCAAACCTCTTGAGAATCTTATCTATGTAGCTGGCTTGGGACAAAGCTATCATTTTGTTCTTCTTATCTCAAAAAATCTGGATACCAAGAACAAAATTAGCCTCACCCAAGTCCTTCATGTCAAACTACTTGGTCAACCATAATTTGACCAATGACAATGCCCTAACGTCATTGCCAATTAGCAAAATATCATCTACATAAAGCAATAGAAAAACTACATTCCCATCTAAATGTGTTTGTACACACATGGTTCATCTACATTTTGTGAGAACCCATAAGTCTTGATCACTTGATCAAATCTTATTTTCCAAGAACGGGAAACCTACTTAAGTCCATAAATTGACTTTAGTAGCTTACAAACCTTACTCTCCTAACCCTTAGCCTTGAACTCATCTAGTTGTTCTATATAAATGGACTCATCAAGATCGCCATTTATAAAAGCTGTCTTGACATCCATCCGCCAAATCTCGTAATCGAGAGTAGCAGCTATGGACAAGAGAATCTGGATGGACTTAAGCATGGCTACAGGTGAAAAGATTTTCTCGCAATCGATTTCTTCATTTTGTGTGTAACATTTAGCTGCTAGTATAACCTTAAAGATTTTGACCTTTCCATCCACTCCTCTTTCCTCTTGTAGATCCACTTACACCCTATGAGTTTTACTCCTTCGGGAAGATCCATAAGCTCCCAGACCCTATTAGTCTCCATAGACTTTATTTTTGTGTCCATGGCCTTTGTCTAGACTTTTGAATCAACATCCTTTGTTGCCTCTGCGTAAGTATAATGATCCCTGTCATGTTCATCTAGTTCAGCCAAGAAGGCCTCACCATTGAACATATACCTTTAGGGTTGACACTCGATCCTCCCTCTACGCCAAAGCCCCTTAGGTTGTTGTTCAGGTTCGTTTAGTTTTTCTACACCAATTGGAGTGGTTTCTACTAGAACCCCCAGAGTGATTAGATCACTTTTTAACTCCTCAAGCACTGCTTTGCTTCGAGGCTTAAAGTTGTCCATGTAACTCTCCTCAAGGAAAGTTGTCTGAGTTGAAACCATAACTTTATTTTCCTTTGCGTTATAAAAATAACCCCCTTTAGTCCCTTTTGGATATCCTATAAACATGCAAACTTTCGAACATGCTTTCAACTTATTCGCATCCCTAAACAGGATATGAGCCGAACATCCACATATGCGATATGATTTAAGGATGTCTTCTTGCCCATCCACAACTCGTGAGGAGTTTTAGGGTCCGATTTTGAAGGCACATTGTTCAAAAGATTACATGCAGTTTGTTGTGCATATCCTCAAAAGGATAAAGGTAATGATGAATAACTCCTCATAGACCTGACCATGTCCAATAAAGTCATATTTCTTCTCTCCGTTATGCCATTTTGCTGCGGAGTGCTCGGCGTAGTCAAATGGGATAAAATCACATTCTCTAATAAGTGTCCTAAGAACTCATCAAAAGGTATTCTCCACCTCGATTAGATTGAAGTGCTTTTACGGGTCTACCCAATTACTTTTCCACTTCAGCTCGAAACTCCTTGAACTTTTCAAATGTTTCGCTTTTATGGTGCATCAGGTACACATACCCATACCTTGAGTAATCGTCAATAAAAGTGATGAAGTACTCATACCCTCCTCGTGCCCGGATGTTCATTGGTCCGCAAACATCACTATGTATAAGTTCTAGAACCCCTTCGACCCTATTGCCCTTAGACCCAATGGTCTTTTTGGTCATTTTACCCTCCAAACAAGATTCACATTGGGCTATAGATTACACCTTTAAGTGACTTAAAGGTTCATCCCTTACCAACCTTTGAATCCTATTCAGGTTAATATGGCCAAGGTGTAAATGCCAAATGCCAAAGATAAGCCTTATTAGAGTGAGAAGTTTTAAGTCTTTTAGAGTTATTATCATTCATCTCAGCATTAAGCAGTAAGTCCATCTTAGGTTTGAAAAAATATAGATTATTTTGCTTCCATTCAAAATAGATAAAAGATTTGTTTTTACGAATCACCACTTTATTATTAAAAGAAACCAAATATGAGTCTTTTAATAAACAAGATACAGAAATTAAATTACTCTTAAATTTAGAAACATAAAAACAATCTCACAAAATTAAATTCCTATAATTATCAAAATGTAGATGGACATCTCCCACTGCTTTAGCTAAGACCAAGGATTCATTACTCATCAGAAGCGTGAAGTCTTCATGAAGCAAACTTCTTATTTCTTTGAACCCCTATAGAGAAACACAAACATGATTTGTTACACCAGAATCTATGACCCAAATGACATTGGATTCCTCAACTAAACAAGTTTATAAATATAAAAGATTACACCCACCTCCTTGGGAAAGGAAGTCCTTGTAATTCTTCTTGATGTGCCTGACCTTCCTGTAGAAGAAGCAATTTAGCTTCTTCGGGTTCTTCTTTTTTTTTTTTTCTTCTTGTTCTTGTCATTTACAAGAACAAAGGACTTCTTATACTTGGCCTATTGCTTCTTTCGATTCCCAGGGTTGGAATTGGAACTAGAAGCAGCTGCCAAATTGGCCTTACCTCTAGCAGGAGACTCCCTGATCAGTGGTTCAAACTCCTGTAACTGTTTCATTAACTCTATTAAGGTCATATCTAGTCTATTGCTCAAATTAAATGTAGCTCTAAATGGAATAAATTTCTTAGACAGAGTTTCAAAGACCATAGTCATCTAAGTTTCAACATCGATATTGGCTCCATTGGTTTGTGCCTCAACGAGATAACCTATGACTAACATCATATGCTCCTTTATAGATGCCCTTGGTTTTTGTTTACAATTAAGAAGTTTCGAAGTGCCCTTTGCCTCTTTGTTAGGGCCTGGCCTCCAAACATGTCTTACAGATTATCCAAGATCTGCTTAGCAGTCTCATAATCCTCATGTTGAGCCTATAGCACGTTGTTTATGCTGGCCATAACATAGCAACGGGCCTAATCATTAGCATCTTTCCAATGATCATATGCTTGGATTTGATCATTTGTGGAATTTCCCATAGGCTTAAGAGGATAAGGGTTGTTAGCATAAATTTCAATTTCTCAAAAAAGAGGATGGTATTTAGGTTCCGTTTCTAATCATTATAATTCTCTCTAGTTAATTGGTTTTTATCAAGTATCAATGATAAAGTATTTTTAGACATTTTTAATCTACAATAAAGAATCATATACCAAACATAAGCAAACATAGCATAATCATTTAGTAAGATAACATAATCATGTAAAAACATACAAATATGTTTATGTGTCAAAACCTTGAAAATGTCACAACCTTACAACTATAATTCCCAACTCAGAATTCAATAAGCTCTTAGGGGAGTCATGCCAAATTCTATCAAGATCATGGATCCTCTCCTAATTAATATATGCCATCTAAGACCCGTATGATCCAACATGTATTAATAATCGTTTCTTTGGCCATTAATTTTATTAACAAAGCTCCTAGGAGAGGTTAATAAAAAAATTAACATGAGTGTATAACCATCGTTTCAATATTTTATCCATGATTTATAATCACCACCTAGGGGTGTGCAATCGTAAATCATTCTAAAATACCTTATCCTCTTGGAGATCCAACCTGGTACATGATGAAGTCCCTTCCTAGAGGTCAGAACCACCATGTGCTACCTATGAACCAACGATAGAGGCCTTAGGTCCTCTCTTCGAAAGCCTTCTCCCCCTTAATCTTTTGAAATCAATGTTTTATTTTAAAAATATGCATGAACAATTTTAATTGAGCGGCACTCCCTATTCTATATGGCATGTTATCAATATACATGGCAAATCATATAATAAGTCAGATAAGCAAACCAATCAAGCAAAGCTATAAGCAAAATAATAATAAATAACCGTAATATTATGGTTCCACCCCAGAGAATAGAAAATAAAGATTACAAGAGAATAATTAAAATATATTATCGATTCTTCATCCTTGAATCCTTAAGCTGTATCCTTCTCTATGTAATGCCCATCTTCAAGTTTCAATCCCATATAGATCGAATACTCTATATTTCCAGTCATATTTAAATTTTAATGTTTCTCAGAATTGTCCCAAAAATAAAATTAAAACTGCATCTTTTCTGGAAAAATTTCAAGCTTTTTGTCGACAAGCCGATCTGTGTGATTGGCCTATCGGTCATGACCCACCAGAAGATCGGCTTGCCGAACCTAGCATTTGGCCTGCCGCTAGAGCCACCTGATTTTTACCCCTAGGACGGCCTGCCAAACTCAAGAGTCTGGCCTGCTGATCTTGCGACCATTGGCCTGCCTAACTAGAAGGTTTGGCATGCCGACCGAGCAGAGATCGCCTATTTCCTAAAAATACAATTTTTAATATAATTCATCAATTTTATTTTCAACAATTTAAAAACATAAAATTAGAGACTTAGGAAATATTTGGGAACGCCATCATCCATCTTCTAGATCTGTCTTTTCTGAATGATTATTTAATTATAAAATTCTTACAAATTTAAAATTAAATAATAATTCCTAGACGAAGATGATAGTCCGCCATCTATTTACATGAAAAACCTATATACATATTCTAACCTCTAAGGAACCATAACCGGTATAAATTAATTAATTAATAATAATTAAATAATAATTTAATCAACCATAATCAATTAATAAACATTCACCATATAATCCATGGCAACATAAAAATATATAGAAACCCTAGAGTACCAACTCTTTAAAAAAATTAAATTCAAGTATAAGAGAGATCAATATCATATAATTTATTCATATAGTATGATCACAAACTTGTAAATTTATATAAAAACCGTATTTTTGGTATCAATTGTTGGAAAAATAGTACGTAGTAGGATTTTAAAATTTTTTCATACTAGAGTATTTTTCAAAACACAAGTTTGATACACTATATGTATAAATTAACTAGATCTAACTAACTTTTATGTGCCAAAAAGCTCCTAAAATCAATGAAAAGAAGTAACGTTCCAGAAGGACCTAACCAACTGGCCTTCTTTGCTATTCTCTATCCTCGATTGGAGTGAGTGTGGGCTCACGTCGTTTAGCTTCTCCACCAGGTAACTCTCCTTCCAACCAATTGAGAAATACCTAAAGCTATAATTCGTGATTTGTGAATGATAGCTCTTTAGGAAGTTGCAAAGTCTCGTTAGTAGAGTCTCACTCTAGATTTATCAATTGATCTAAATAATAATGAGACTCACTCCCCTTTATATAGAGGTTGGGAACCAAGAGTCAGTCCTTATCAGATAAGGCCTCAAAAATTTTGAATCAGAATCAAATCAGGATCGATATCTAATAAAATCTGTATGAAAATGTGTGATCCTTTTATCGCCCAGTCGATAGGCCGAACTGATAGATCAGCCTATCGAACCTCCTCAATTGGCAGGCCGAACTTAAAGATCGGCCTGTCGAACCTTCAATAAAAGATCCCTATGAGTCTTTATTTCCTACCTGAGAATCTTATGATAGAGCCTCAGTTTTAATTTAAATAACTCAATAGAGAAGTTATCTAATTAAAATAGTCATATCTAGATAATCTCTAGGAAAATAAACATTTCTAATAATTTAACAAGTTTATCTTGAAATAATACAAAATCAATCCAACCGATAAACAGACATGAATTATCTGATCTAGATAATTCAACAAATTTATCTTGAATTAATTTTATCACAAAATTAATTCAACTGATAAACAAACATGAATGATCTGATTTTACCGAATTTCAACCAATCTGATAAATCTGACATAAGTCATCAATTATTGAAAAAGCACTCTGTATCATTATAGGATTTTTATAAGCTAGCAAATGGGACAATATGGACTTATATAGTCTAAGCTCTCGATAATTATGAAACCCAATATCCAATATACATTTCATAATTGTCAACTTTGACGCTACTCTACTAAAAGCTTGGAGCTACACTCTCGAACTATATAGAATTGCAAAGCCTGTATAACTAAGCCTCTATGACATATCACAATGTATCGTATCCCCATAGGATTATCCATAATCGGCTTAAGGACAAGTTTTGTCTTACCTTCCCGATTATTTTTCTCTTACATTCCATTATCTCACTATCAAAAAACTTACCATCTAAAGATAGTATACCATTTGGTTACACTTATGTATTCAAATGGTTGAGCGCTTCAGTTTTTCAATTACAGGATAACACATATAAGAGGATATCACTACTCTTAAAGAAGAGCTATGGATTCCATATCTATGAATAACAGGTCTACGCTATCAAGAGTCATGCCTCCACTGTACCGATATGCGTATCACTATCAAAATATGGATGTCATCTTTTGGTACATCAAAAGACATAAGTCAAGACAACGCGCTTACTATTTATCTTAGGATTAAGATACAATACAAATGATTGTCTAATGTGAATTGATTTATCGAGACAGAATTATTAATCCAAATCAATTCACTTTATGTCCCGATCCAACATACCGTCACCTATGACAATGTGCCAATGTTTCTATTCGCGGAGTCCACCTCCGATGGTCAAGACAAATCATCTTCCGTTAGGGATATAGACAACATAACAATCTTTACATGAATAAACTGCATAATTTTTTTTCCTCGATTGCAGATCTAATAATTTAAACCGTCACCTTAAGAATCGTGTCTTTCGCATAATTTGTCCGTTTATGCGTAATTCTTAAGATTTAGACCAACAGTCTCAGACTTTTGTTTGCTTAACATACATTCAACAAATATGAACGTAAAAGAACAAGATTTGGTATATAAACAATAAATAAATTCTTTATTGATAAAAGTGTCTCCAAAAACATATTACATTTTTACTCCTTACGGTATACACGTCTAAAAAAATATGGTATTCTTTAGTAAATATTGTATTTCTTAGCCCTTCGGTAGTCCAATGAAGTCGTCTGTGCATTTTTGTATTTACACGATAAATACTGTATTTCTTGATAAATACTATATTTGCTAGCCACCAGTGGTCCAATGAAGTCACCTGTGAATATTTGAATTACTAGGTAAATATAGCATTTTCTAGTAAATATTGTATTTCTCGATCAGTTGATGGTCTGATTAAGTCACCAGTGACTTTTTGTATTACACGGTAAATACGGTATTTTTTTGTAAATATTGTATTTTTAAATCACTGACGATATCGATAAGAAAAGAATGTAAGAGATATAAAAAATAAAAAAGTAAAAGTATTTTAAAATTTTTGTTTTTAATTTTTTATAAGAGATTACTCAATTTTTCATGCTATATTATAAACTATACATTTTAACCTAGGGGCATTTTGAGAAATGGCCTCCGGCCAAATTTTTTTTGGGTAAATAGACCACTTTTTTTTAGACAGTTTTTGACAAAAAAAGGTTTTTAGTTTTTTTTTTTTTTATCATGTTGAGGTTTCTTATTCTGCTATAGTCATTTTTCTTATTTTGTTGAAAAAAACTAAGACAGTTTACCTATATAAAAAAACGTATTTTTTTTGTTAAAAAAAAAAAACTTTTACCCAATTTAAATTTTTTTTTTTCCCTTTCATCAAAATCTTCCTTTTAACCTATATGGTATTATTTACGTAGTTTTAACCTAGACATCTTGCACTTTCTCCCTAACTCCTATCCTATGGACTGAAGCCCAATTGAAAGAAAACGCGTCTAAGTAGTGAGCAGCGTTGCAGTGTGCATAACAGAAAGAAGAAAGCCGCCGAGGGGGGAGAGAGAGAGAGAATGGGCAAAACGGAGTACAAGAAGCTGAAGGGAAGCCAGAGCCTGAGGCAGCGGCTCCTTCTGGCGACACTTTCGTCGAAGTCGGTTATCATTGAGGACATTCGAGCCGACGAGACATGGCCTGGCCTACGACCCCACGAGGTCTCTTTCCTTCGCTTGCTCGAGAGGCTTTGCGACGACTGCAAAATGGAAATCAACGAGACGGGTTTTTTTGAGAATGCCCTTTTCTCGCTTTTAAGATTGCTGTTGTTGGGTTTTTTTTTTTTTTTTAATTGCCCATTAGATGTTTGTGTTAATGTCTCTGAGAATATTTTTCCTTGGGCAGGGACAATATTGAAGTACAAGCCTGGGATAGTGATGGGTGGAAAAAACCATGTGCATGATTGTGGTGTTAGTCGTTCCATTGGTTATTTTATGGAGCCTCTTCTTCTGCTTGGCTTGTTTGCAAAGAAGCCTCTTACCATAAGGCTCAAAGGTGCTATTTTTTGCTACCTTTTCTTTTCTAATATTTTTGAGATATATTTGATTTATGGCTTTGTTTATTTTTTGTTGTTTTTTTTTTGGTGTAATTGTTTTTATTTTGTTTTGGTTCTTGTTTGTTTTGCTTTGGTTGTTGAATTGTGGGTATCTATTTGCGCTATGCAGGTAGAAATTGGCATGAATTAAACCAACATTTTGAACTAAATGACAATGTAATTACCTGTTTTCTTAACTCTTAGTCTCTCTGTTTGTCTTGGTTTATCTAGTTGTATCTTTTGTTTCTGTTATTGCAACGAAAGATGGTAGTGTAGAGGCCGTTTGGTTCGAGTATTTGAATAGAGTATTTGAATGAATATTTAAATTTTTGTGAGAGGAAATACTGTAGCAAAATGATTCGAACTGTGATTCGAACCACAAAACAAACACACCCATAGTTTAGAATCTATAAATTATGAATCTATGTAGTGCTATAGTTGATTATTGCTTTATTTGGCACTTTTTAAGTTTGGAATATTAGTACACTTAAAAGTTAACATTTGGGAGAGACGTTTTTATGAATTCTAATGTATATGCTACTATTTAAAACATTTCAGGGGTATCGAAATTGTAAAAACTTATTAATGGCAAAAGTTCAAGGAACTGTGCCCTCAGGCCTAAGGCAGCTACACCTCTGCCGATAGAATACCAAATCCCTTGTTGTTTCTGCTGTTGAAGAACATTCATGCTATACACCAGATTTAATCAAATTATTTTGCATTTTCAGGAGTTACAAATGATTCGAACTACCCATCTGTTGATACTTTCCTATCCACTGCCTTGCCTATTTTGAAGCGCTTTGGAGTTCCTTCAGAAGGGTTAAAACTGAAGATAGAGAGTCGTGGAGTTCCTCCTCATGGTGGCGGTGAAGTTGTTTTGTCAATTCCAATGGTCCAGAATCTTAATGTTAGTTCCCTAACTCTTTAAATTTCTTAACTTTCTGGTTTAGGTATTATAGATAAATCTTTTCTGTTTTGCTTTGCAGGCAGTCACGTGGACTGATGAAGGGATGGTCAAGAGAATTAGGGGGGTTACTTTTTCAACTAGAGTGTCTTCTCAATTTGAACATACCATGATATATTCAGCTCGTGGAATTTTTAATCGTTTGCTTCCAGATGTTCATATAGCTACTGATCATAAATCTGGTCCACAAGCTGGAAAGTATGTTTTCAAGCATTGCAATATATTACACCATGTTTCTAATAATGATATACTTTATAAAGGAAGTGTTTTATAAGTCTATATTTACGGTAAAAGGGTATGAAACACCTTGCTTATGGACATGACTTGATGGCAGTTCACCAGGCTATGGAATTTCTCTGGTTGCGGAAACTACATCTGGCTGCTACATATCTGTGGATACGGCCGTTTCTTATGCACGGGGGGAGGAGACAGGTGAACTTGAAGATACGGAGGAGAAAGAGCTGACACCCCCAGAGGATGTGGGTCTGCAAACTGCTTCTGTTCTGCTCGGGGAGATCAAACAAGGTGGAGTAGTAGATTCAACTCATCAGGTCTGTCTTTCCATCTCCTCTGCTGCTTTCAAGCTTGCCTGATCTAGCATTCCAATTTCCTTTATATAGATCTAATGCATTTGCACTAAATAGACAAATTTCCTATCACCGACCTTAAATATATTTGTTGTTGAAGTTTTTGGTCGTATGTTTATATTTTTTTGTTATGTTATATTATGCTTTATATATGTGCATACTTTTCTACCTTCATCATTACGTTTTGGGAAGTGAAAATTCCTGATGTTCATATTAGAAAAGAAAAAAAAGAAAAAAGTCCTAGAGTGGGTTTTTTTTTTTTTTTTTTTTTTTTTTTTTTTTTTTTCTGTTATGTCCTTCACATCTTGGAAAAGTTATCAAGGAGACAACCCATACAAGTTAGAAAACACCGTCACATCTAAAAGAATTAGAGAAGTAGGTGTATTTAGACTTATATGAAAATTTTAGCGTTTTTAGCACAATTGCCCCCTTTGTGTCGTTTAGTTACTTACCCCCTTGAACTTTTAATTTTGGTAATTCACCCCTGAACTTGCGCAAGTGTTGTAAGCAGGCACATTTTGGTAATTCACCTCCTGAACTTACTTAAGTGTTGCAAGTAGGCACATTTGACAAACGACTGTTAAATCAATAACAGAATTACACCATACGCATTTAATGTACGAGGTTCTAAAGGGGTACTTTTGGGTTTCACTTCTCTCAAAGCCAGCGAAGAATAAGAAGAAGAAGAAGAAGTAGTAGTGGTGGTAGTGGTAGTACCTAGAAAGTGTGTTTTCTTGCCTCTCCAAAGAAAATTCCATTGAACAATCGAAGATAAATAAGAAAGAAAAGATGCCTGCATGCAAAATAAAAAAAAAATAAAAAAAAAAAAAAGGGAAGAGAGAGAGAGAAGTTGATCCGCCTTGGTGATTGCAAGAGGAAGAGTAGCACATCAGGGGAATGTCCCTCGCAAAACAACCGAATTGGTTTATAAAAAATCCCATTTTGCAAGATAATGGGCACAAAATTTAAATTCCTGCTGATCATAGAGACTTCCCAGTTAAAGAAGAAAAAATCCAATCATTCCCAATACATGATTTCAATTAGTACTAGAAGGAGAAAATAAAAACAAAAAACTAGCCCATGAATCACCAAAAAAATAAAATTATTAGCGTTTACCTTGTCGCGACGATGCAGAGCATCTCTAATTTCCACATAACTTTCAATCACTACCTCAAATGCCTCATCCTGTCACGGCATCAATTCAGGTTCGATGAAAAATTGTGACAAGGGGTTTCGATTTCTCCTCTCCAAAGTCAGTGAAATTCTAGAGCGTCAAGGCACGATCAATTCATTGTACATGGTAAGTTCTCTAAAGAAGTTTCAATGGAATATTGAGATCAACAACGAGGCAAAGATTGATTTGATTTAGTTCCACCGAGTGGAAGTTTGATTTGAATTCTTGTTCAAATCTTTATCTTGAACATGTCTGATTTTGTTGCTTGTATGGCTTGTGAAGAGTCTCTGGTTCTTCTTCCTCAACTTACTCTGCCCAATCAAGGCAAGGTGTTTGATTTATCGTCCGAACCAGAATCGACCAGAACCATGGCATGAGCGAGCGTGAAAAACCCCAAAGTACCCATTTAGAACTTCATATGTGAGACACAAATGGTGTATTTTGTTATTAATCTTACAATTGTCTGTTAAATGTGCCTACTAGCAACAGTTAAACAAGTTTAGGGGGTCAATTACCAAAATTAAAAGTTTCGAGGGTAAATTGCTAAAATGATGCAAGTTCAAAGGGAAATTGTGCTAAAACCCAAACTTTAATTCCCTCCTGAAGGGAAATTCAGCCTGGTGAGTGGTGACTTGTCTTCAAAATGATTCTTTTGTTTCTTTCCAAATTATTAGTGCCCCACAGCTATTATCTTCATTCACACAAAATAACAGCTCCTTTACTATGGAAAAAGCCAATAGGGCTTCTCAAATAAAAAAGATCATCCTTGAACAATATTTTAGTGAAACACAGCTTCATTCAATAGACTACAGCAAAGACACATTTCTATTAGGCCTTCCTTTTTGTTTCACGTTACGGCTTTGACCACTGTTGTCATTATTAGAAAATAAGTCGTTTCTAATGTAAGTTGTGTAGAGCTCTCTAAGCCTCTGCCTTTTCTCTCTTCTCTTCTGCTATCCTCTCCATCTCTGCTCTGTGTTTTCCACTATCCTTCTCTCCATTTCTATTCTTTCTGCCCCTTTTTGTTGGCAATAGATTCAAAAGATGTCTTCCCATTGAAGCGTCAGGTTAGCTTTGACGAAAGGTCAAAGCCACCCTTTCTAGCTACTATGTTGTAGATTTTTGAATTTTTATTATGCAGGTTTGAATCATCTTATGCCGAAGGTATGCGTGAAAAGGTCCAGCTCCCTGTCACTAACTGCCAATCTGGCTAGCTTAATTTGAAGGAATGGATTTCCTATTTCTATTTTCTATGTCCTAATAAAATCCACCATACATGTTTGTTTTGCAGGGTCTCTTATTTCTTCTTTGCGCTCTATGTCCACAATATATGTCAAAGGTTCGTGTTGGAAAGCTCTCACCATATGGCATAGAAACACTCAGAAATATTAGAGACTTCCTAGGAGTTAAATTTGTCATAAAACCAGATCCATCAACGGGGACAGTCATACTTAAAGGTTTGGGTTGTGGGTTGAGGAATCTATCTCGGAAGGTCTCATAATGGAAAAGAAAACAAACATCTGGTAAATTGTTCAATACATGGGCCAATATGTTTATTACGGCGGCCAACCTATGTCAGATGGGCTGACATCAGTCAGTGGGCGCGGATATGATACTCCAGCATCCTATGTTTTGCTACTTCGAAGTTCCAGTGTGATCGCTTCAACCCTTCATTAGCAGAGAAGATTTGGCATGTTTTCATTGTCATTAAATTTGTGTAGCCATTGAGGCTAGCTCAATTGGTGTTTAGTGGTGCATGAGTTATTTTCAATGCATCAAGTCCCGAGTTCAAGTCTCAGGAGATGGTATGTTTCTGCTTTAAATGTGCATGTTTTATTTTTGCAAGGGATATTTACCTTCTTATACCATATGTTTTAGATTTATTTTAGGAACTAATCTTTCATTTTTTATCACACAAAATGTATACTTTTAAATTAGATTTAATACATTTGTATCTTACATCAGCCAATAATTGATTTTCACCTTTACAAATACCAAATTATTCTTCAATAAAAAGGAAAAAAGACAAACTTCCAAAAAAAATTAAGAAAAGAAAACGAAAACTCTCAAAAGCCTTTTTTATTGGGTCCAAATTAAGGCTGGTAATTTTGTTCATGTGTCGTGTTCAGGCTACTACGATTATGGCATGACATGCTTACTATGAATACGAACACGACATGACTTATAAATGTGCCAGGAACTTAAATACAAACACAAAAAACATTTGACACAGGTAGCATGACACACGAACATGTTAATTAAACGGGCTGTGACGGGTTGACATAACAAAAACACGTGTATGATACGATTATGACCCAATAGCTAGAAAAATTTAAATTTTTATTTAGAATTCAGAAGTGACATTAATTGACTCTTAGTTATAAATTGTAGATAAATCAAACAAACATGTAATAGTAATTAAAAACTTCTCCAAATGTCAATAATTAAAAAAACACAAAAATATCTAAACACAGCATATAGATGATAATAATAGGTCTGTAAACGTGTTTAAGCGTGCAAAATATGCTGGCACGAATCCAACCCGTTTATTTTTGTATTACCATGCCAGCCCATTTATTATCCAAATAATAAGGGCAACCTATCTCGTGTTATTTTCGTATTGTGTCATTGTGTCATGCCCAAAATTGCCCGCCTTAGTCTAAATCTTTAATTTAAAGTTTATTATTTTTTCTTATTTTCATTTGGATTAATTATAAAAATTCCCCCATCAACAATAGCCTTTGCAACGTTTTGGGCTCTGAACTTCAAAATGTAACATGTGTTCCCTCGAACTATGAAATATTAAACCCAAAAAAACTTCTTTTGTTAGAACTTTATATAAAAAATGGTATATTATTAAGATTTGATAGATAATGTGGGAGTATTTTGGTAACTCTATCATGTCTAAAACAAATTTAAATTTAAAAGTTGATATAATTTAAAAATTTTAATTTTTAAAAGTATAAACTAAAAACCTTAATTTTTTTAAAATGATTTTTTCTTTCACTTGCATATAACTGCATCGGAGTAAGCTAGCAATCTAATAGTTTCTACCTTGTTCAATAATCCCCATTATTTGTATAATATTGTGTCATTTATGCTCAAAATTATAATTCAAGGAGTTTTCTCATTAATATTTCATAGATTGAGAGGAATAAATATTATGTTTTGAAGTTCGGGGAGGCATATCGTTTTAAGAGCTAAGGTTGGGAGGAATTTTTATAATTAATCCTTATTTCTGAAGGTATCTTGAGCAATTGTTTAGGTCAAAATTGAAGGTTGACTAGAAAAAAAAGATATAATTAAATATAATCTGAAAGTATATATTTGATAAGATAAAAACTCAATATTTGAATAAAGTTAAAATACATAGTATTAAAAAAGATAAATAACCCTAATAGAAGCTTTTGTAATCAATTAAGTTGCTTTTATTACAAATTTGCAGCATATAGACATAATTGAGAGTTGACCCTTTTGTTGATTCTTATAAGATGAATGTTATTTCTGGTGTGTGAAGTATGCTTCAATGATTAAATTTCAGCACAAATTGTCTATGTTGAATCACGCCCCTTTTGTAAGAAAGAACTTCTGAGACGAGAAGATATGGTTGATAAACATTTAATAATCGGCTCATCGATATGTTGCCAAAATTGGAGGATTGGGACTGGCATGAGATTTGGAACGACCAACTTGCATCAATGCTAGTGTTGGATCGATTTTTTGGGAATGGGCATTGGGGTTGGGCTGACTTGTAAGGACAATCGTTGGGGTTGGGCCAACTTTTGTGTTGGGGTAGGACTGATGGGTTGGGATCAAGGATGAAAATTTTGAAGAAATTTCGATGGAAAGTTTAGAAATTTCGAGATCCCAAAATATCTTTCTATTGTATTATTGTTTTTAGCAAAATATCGAAGAAATATCAGTAAATTTTTTAAAAAATATCGATATCAAAAAATCTGTAGTGTATTTTGTATAAAATTTTGGGTACATAGAAGAGAAATTTCGACAAAATTTTGGTAATATCTAAAATTTGTAATTTAATAATTTTTTCCTTTAAATAATCGATCAGTATTTTATATTTTCAATACATGATTTTTTCCTACACACGTTAATTTTGCAGCAAGATTTAGCCTTCCCTAGAATCTTTTGTATTTTAGTTGTTATTTTAAAATGAAAAAAAAAATAAAGTATTCATGACTTCATGAAAACAATAAGGAGAATTCACAATTTTTCATTCATAAAAATACAGTGGGAAGAAGTCAATAAATCTACATACAACATATTCATAACTATATTTAGTATTACACAAATAACATGTCATGACATCATTATTGTTTGAATTGAGATGGAATCTCAAACATATTTGGGCCTCATAGAACTTCATTTTGATATTAACAAATCTAATATTTATAGAGTTTATTATATAAACCATGCTTATTTATGTTTCTTTTTAATGTTTATTGTATGGTAAAGTATAAGTGACATATTTTATATAAACTTTTCGTAATTTTCTTAATTTTTGTCAAAATTTTCACTAATATCGATATTTTTCTTAAAATTTTTACAAAATTAAAAGACTGATATTTTTATTGATACCGATATTTTGATCCTTGGTTGGGATTGGTGTTGATGTCATGCGAGAATCACAACTGGATTGAGTTAGGACTAGCATTGTTGTGGAGCTGATGGGCCATGTAGAAAAGGCCGCCAACAATAGGAAGCCCGCCAACAACAAGAAGCCCGCCAACAACGAGAACAACAAAAAGGAGAAGTTTGACTTGATGGCACTAAGAACACGGGTAGGTTGCAAATAGCTCAAGCAAAAAGGCCACAAAGTAGTGGATTAGCTTCCTACCGTGAACCCTTTTGTGATGTGCAAGCTTGGGCTTATGAAGCTCAAGCGAATCAAGGACTTCGTTTCCATGGAGGGCATTTTGTGAGTAACTAGGAGTGATTGACACTACTACAAACAACATTTTTTGCGAGAACAAAAAGTCGTAGCAAAAATCCGATAGTCGTCACAAATATATTTTTTGTGATGACATGTTGTCGCCAATAGTTGCTAATAATTAGTCGCAAATAATAATCGTCGTCACAATATTATTTTCGACAACAAATAGTCGCAAAATAGTCGCCGCAATTATGTCGTCACGGTCGTCATCAAATATGACGTGGCTTTAGTTTTTAGCGATGACAATTTTGAAAAATGTAGTCGTAACAACTTGTGTTGATGCTGCTGTGAACTTGATTATTTGCGATGACTTTCTGAAAAAGTTGTCACAAATATCTTAATGTTTTGCAACGACAATGTCATCGCAATTTATTTTATTAAAATATTTTATTTCTAATATTTAATATATTTAAATATTAATATATTTTAATATTATAATTATATTTTTAATATTTATATTAAATTTTTAATATTTTTTAAATAGGAATAATAGACTTATAATAATAGAAATAAAAATTTAATATTAAAAACAATAGTTGATAATACATTGTCTAAATAATAAAATAAAAATCAAACCAAACATAATGCGTCGAAATTTTGAACAAAGAAAAAAAATACAATCAAATCTCTTAAATTTGTAGTTGCCATCGTTGTTGTCGTTAGCCATGTGTGGAGGAGGCGGAGGACTTAGTCAAATAGAAGTTAGTGGAGTCATTACTAGTGGGAGTTGGGCTCCAAGTACCAACTGGCCCACCAACTCCACCAACAACATATAGCTTTGGTACATAGTCATGTTGTACTTGGCTAATCTCCATAGAAAATCTTCCAGATGAGAGTCAATAGGCATCAAAGATGTTTCGTCCAACCAGGAACTAGAGGATGAACCATCGCCTGCGCAAAAGTAAATCCTATGCGGGAGTGTAGGGTCTAGTCCACTCTTGTCCCCTCTACGTCTACCTAGGACATGCTTCCAATATTCCCTCCTTGTTAAGCGTAGGTGCCACTGAAGAGGAAGTAGACTGTGTCATCTGGGTTTGCCTCTCCTGCTCTATCGTATTCTACACAAATATTATTTTAAACATGTTAGAAATACATAGAGTAATTTGAATAAGAGAAGATAGTATTGAAAATTTAAAGTGCTTATAAAAGTCTATTGTGCATAGCGGTTAACCGAAGTCTCCCCATGACGATCCATGTTTGCCCAATTGTCTATGGCAGACATCGGCTGTTGGGTCACTATGTTAGCCTGTCCAACATAGCCGCTGCAATTATGTTGTCACGGTTGTCATCAAATATGACGTGGCTTCAGTTTTTAGTGACGACAATTTTGAAAAATGTCGTTGCAACACCTTATGTTGATGCTGACGTGGACTTGATTATTTGCGATGACGTTTTGAAAAACTTATTGCAAATATCTTAATGTTTTGTGATGACAATGTTGTTGCAATTTATTTTATTAAAAAAATTTATTTCTAATATTTAATATATTTAAATATTAATATATTTTTAATATTTATTATATTTTTAATATTTTTTATTAAAATTTTAATATTTTTAAATAGGAATAATAGACTTATAATAATAAAAATAAAAATTTACTATTAAAAAAGATAGTTGATAATCCATTGTTCTAATAATAAAATAAAAATAAAACCAAACATAATGTGTCAAAATTTTGAACAAAGAAAAAAAATACAATCTAATCTCTTAAATTTGCAGCGTCATTGGTGCCATCGTTGTTGTCATCAGCCACGTGTGGAGAAGGCGGAAGACCTAGTTGAACAAAAGTTGGTGGAGTCATTACTAGCAAGAATTGGGCTCTAGGTACCAACTGGCCCACCAACTCCACCAAAGACGTATAGCTTTGGTACAAAGTCATGTTGTACTTGGCCGATCTCTATAGAAAATCTTCTAGATACGGGTCAACAGGCGTCGGCGATGTTCCATCCAACCGAGAGCTAGAGGATGAACCATCACCTACGCGAGAGTAAATCCTATGCGGGAGTGTAGGGCCTTGTCCACTCATGTGCCCTTTACGTCTACCTAGGACATGCTCTAATATTCCCTCCTCATTAAGCATAGGTGCCACTGAAGAGGAAGCTGACTGTGTCATCTGGGTTTGTCTCTCGTACTCCATCGTATTCTACACAAATAATATTTTACACATGTTAGAAATACATAGAGTAATTTGAATAAGAGAAGATAGTATTGAAAATTTAAAGTACTTATAAAAGTCTGTTGTGCTTGGGGGTTAACCAAAGTCTCCCTATGATGATACATGTCTGCCTAATTGTCAATGGCAGACATCGACTGTTGTGTCATTATGTTAGCCTATCCAACAATTTCAATGTGTTAGAATAATGTATTCTTTGATAAGTTTTAAGATTGCTTGTAATTAAATAAACTTACTAACTTTCATGTCGCAATGCTGGGATATGGATATTTGACCATGCAAACATGGCCACTTTTGGTTGCCACAATTATTTTAATTCATCGTCGACTTTTTTTATTTATTATAATTTTTAGCATTAGCAATATTGAAATTAATATATATAATAAATAACCAACTTAGTAGATATACAATACTTGAAATCTCTCAGACATGAACCAATCGCAGCAACAATCTGAGTGTTCTTGATTCTTGAGATTCCCTCGGGGGGGGGCGGGGGCCTCTGACATGTTGCCTCATTTGCTGGTCTTCCAAGTGCTTTAAAGTGTTCGTGGAGATCACTCTTTCAATCCTTATAGCTATAATGACAAGGAAAATCCAAAAAAATTAATAAGTATAATTAATTAAGGATTTTTTCGTAATTACTCTATTAAGTACTTGAAAAAGTACGAGTTTAGAGATTATAAACACGCAAATTTCTAAGGTCTTAATAGCTATAAGTGTTAGACATGTATGCCCTAAGGAGTAAAAATGTAATAAGTTTTTAGAGACATTTTTATCAATAAAGAATTTATTCATTGTTTATATACCAAATCTTGTACTCTTTACATTCATATTTGTTGAATGTATGTTAAGCAAACAATAGTCTAAGACTGTCACTCTAAACCTTAAGAATTGGGCATATGATGGACAGATTATGCGGAAGACATGATTCTTAAGGTGATGGTCTAAATCGCAAGATCCGCAATCGAGGGAATAAAGTTAGGTGTTTTATTCATGTAAAGATTGTTATGTTGTCTATATCCCTATTGAGAGATAATTTGTCTTCACCATCGGAGGTGGACTCCGTGAATAGAAACATTGGCATGTTGTCATAGGTGATGATATGTTAGATCGAGTCATAAGTGAATTGATTTAGATTAATAATTTTGTCTCGATAAATCAATTCACTTTAGACAATCATTTGTATTGTATCATAATCCTAAGATGAATAGTGGGCC
Organism: Artocarpus heterophyllus; assembly: GCA_025403435.1. Classification (NCBI taxonomy): domain Eukaryota; kingdom Viridiplantae; phylum Streptophyta; class Magnoliopsida; order Rosales; family Moraceae; genus Artocarpus; species Artocarpus heterophyllus. The sequence goes on from CM046337.1 coordinate 29,584,183, forward strand.
TGTTATCTTGACTTATGTCTTTTGATGTACCAAAGGGTGACACCCACATCTTAATAGTGGTATGCATCCTGGAACGTTGGAGGCATGACTCTAGATAGTGTAGATCTATTATTCATAGATATGGAATCTATAGCTCCTCTTTAGGAGTAATGATATCCTCTTATATGCATTATCCTGTAATTGGAAAACTGGAGCAGTCAACCATTTAGATACATAGGTGTAACCGAATGGTATACTGTCTTTGAATGATAAGTTTTTCGATAGTGAGATAATAGAACATAAGACAAAAATAATCAAGAAGGTAAGACAAAACTTGTCCTTAAGCCGATTATGGATTATCATATGGGGATACGATACATTATGATATGTCATGGAGATTTAGCTATACGAGTTTCGTAATTCTATGTAGTTTGAGAGTGCAGCTCCAAGCTTTTAATGGAGTAGCATTGGAGTTGATAATTATGAAATGTATATCTGGGATATTGGGTTTCATAATTATTGGGAGCTTGAATTAATAGGTCCATTTGGTCCCCTTTGCTAGCTCACAACATCTTGTAACAATACAATGTGCTTTTTCAATAGTTGGTGATTTATGTTGGATTTATTAGATTGATTAAAATTTAAAAGAATCAGATAATTTATGTCTGTTTATCGATTGAATTAATTTTGTGATAAAATTAATTCAAGATAAATTTGTTGAATTATTGAGATCGGATAATTTTTATATGTTTATCGATTGATTTAATTTTAAATAAATTAGATCAAGATAAACTTATAAAATTATTAGAAATTCATTTATTTTCCTAGAGATTATTTAGATAAAGTTGTTTTAATCAGATAACTTTTCTATTGGGTTATTTGAATTAAAGCTGAGACTTTATCCTATAGAATCTTGGGTGAAAATAAAAGATTCGTTGAGATTTTAATCGGCAGTTCGGCATGTCGATCGCCGTGTTCGGCCTACCGATGAGACTGTTTGGCTTGTCGATCATTCTGATCGGCCTGCCAATGAGCGAAGGATAAGATCACGCGTTTTTACGTGGATTTTATAAGATATTGATCCAAATTTGATTCTGATTCGAATTTTGAGACTTAATCTAATAAGGATTGACCTTGGGCCTGACCTCTATAAATAGGGAGTAAGTCATATAAGTTATTTAGATCAATTGAGAGATCAAGAGTGATACTCTGCTAGTGAGAATCTAAAAACTCCCTGAGAGCTTTTGTTCACAAATCACGAACACTTTCTTTGGGTTCTCTCGATTGGTTGGAAGGAGAGTCACCTGGTGGAAGAGCTGTATGTGTGAGCCCACACTCACCCCAGTCGTGGATAGAGAATAGCAAAGAAGAACAGTTTGTTAAAACTCTTTTGAAATGTTATTTCTCTTCACATATTGCAAGAGCTTTTTGGTACACAGAGGTTAGTAAGATCTGGTTAATTTATACATATAGTATGTCAAACTTGTGTTTTATAAATTACTCTGATATAAAATTTATAAAATTCCACTGTGCACTATTTTTTTCAACAATTGGTATAAGAGCCATGGTTTTTACATAAATTTATGAGTTTGTGATCATGTTATATGTATAAATTTTGTGATCTTAATCTCTCCTATGATTGAATTTAATTTTATAGAGAGTTGACATTCTACATTTCTATATATTTTAAATGTTGTCATGGATTATATGGTGAATGTTAATTAATTAATTATGGTTGATTAAATGGTTATTTAATTATTAATTAATTAATACCGGTTATGGTTTCTTAGAGGTTAGAATGTGTATCTAGGTCATTCATGTAATTAGTTGGTGGACTATCATCTCCGTCTAGGAATTATTATTTATTTTAAATTTGTAAGAATTTTGTAATTAAATAATCATTCGGAGAAGACGGATCGAAAAGGTAGATCTAGAAGATTAATGATGGAGCTCTCAGGTATTTCCTGAGTCTCTAATTTTATGTTTTTGAATTGTTGAAAATAAAATTGATGAATTGAATTAAAATTGTATTTTCTAGAATGAGAGATTTCTACTCGGTCGGCATGTCGAACCTCACAGTTCGGCAGGCCGATGGTAGTAGATCGGTAGGCCAGACGTGAGGTTCGGCAAGCCATCAACAAGGCAGAAATCAGGAGGCTCTAGTGGCAAGCTGAACTTTCATGAATCGACAAGCCGATGGAGCATGACCGGTAGGCCGATCACCCATATCGGCTTGCCGACCAAGAGCTGGAAATTTTTCCAAAAAAGGTGCAGTTTTTAATGCAGTTTTAATTTTGTTTTTGGGACATTTCTGAGAAACATTAAATTTGGATATGACCAAAAATATAAAGTATTCGATTCATACGGGATTGAAGACTTGAAGATGGGTATTACATGAAGAAGGATACAACTTGAGGATTCAAGGATGAAGAATCGATAATATGTCTCGATTATTCTCTTGTAATCTTAATTTTCTTTTTTCTAAGGTGGAACCATAATATTACAGTTATTATTATTTTGCTTGTCTCTTTGTTTGATTGCTTTGTTTGTCTGCATTATAATATGATTTGTCATATATATTGATAACATGTCATATAGAATAGGGAGTGCCGCTCATATTAAAATTGTTCATGCATATTCTTAAAATAAAACCTTGATTTCAAAAGATAGAGTGCGAGAAGGTTTTCAAAGAGAGGACCTAAGGCCTCCATCATTGGTCCATAGGCCGAACATTGTGGTCTTGACCCCTAGGAAGGGATTTCTATCATGTACTAGATTGGATCTTTGAGAGAATAAGGTATTTTAGAATGATTTATGGTTGCACACCCCTAGGTCATGATTATAAATCATGGGTAAAATATTGAAATGATGGTTATACACTCACGTTAATTTTATTATTAACCTCCCCTAGGAGCTCTGTTAATAAAATTAATGGCCAAAAAAACAATTATTAATATATGCTGGATCATACAGGTCCTGGATAGCATATATTAATTAGGAGGGGATTTGTGTTCCTAATTGAATTTGGCATGACTCCCCTAGGAGCTTGTTGAATTCTGAGTTGGGAATTATCGTTGTAAGGTTGTGATATTTTCAAGGTTTTGACACATAAACACATTTGTATGTTTTTACATGATTGTGTTATCTTACTAAATTATTACGATATGTTTGCTTATGTTTGGTATATGATTCTTTATTGTAAATTAAAAATGCCTAAAAATGCTTTATTTTCGATACTTGAAAAAAACCTATTAACCAGAGAGAATTATAATGATTGAAAACAGAATTTGGATATCTTTCTTTCCTTTGAGAAACTGAAGTATGTGCTGCCAACTCCTTGTCCTCCCGAGCCTACGGGAGACTCAACTAATGAGCAATTCCAAGCGTATGATTGCTGGATAGATGCTAAGGATCAAGGCCGCTGCTATGTTATGGCTAGCATGAATAACGTGCTGCAGGCTCAACATCAAGATTGTAAGACTGGAAAGCAGATCTTGGATAATCTTAAGGATATGTTTGGAGGCCAAGCCATAACAAAGTGGCAAGGGGCGCTTTGGAAACTTCTTAATTGTAAGCAGAGACCGGGGACATCTGTAAAGGAGCACATGATGTTGGTCATGGGTTACCTCGCTGAGGCTTAAACCAATGGAGCCGACATCGATGTTGAAACTTAGATGACTATGGTCTTTGAGACTCTGTCAAAGAAATTTATTCCATTTAGAGCTACATTTAATTTAAGCGATAAACGGGATATGACCTTGACGAATTAATGAAATATTTACATGAGTTCGAACTGTTGATCAAGGAGTCTCCTGCGGGTGGAGAGACAAACATGGTAGCTGCTTTTGATTCTAATCACAACTCTGGGAATACAAAGAAGCAACAGGCTAAGAACAGGAATTCTTCTATTCTTGCTAGCACCAAGAGCAAGAAGAAAAAGAAGAAGAACCTGAAGTAGCTTAAGTGCTTCTTCTGTGGGAAGCTCGGGCACATAAAAAAGTATTGCAAGGACTTCCTTTCCAAAGGAGGTAGGTGTGATCTTTTATATGTAGAAACTTATTTAGTTGAGGAATCCAGTGAAATTTGGGTCAAAGTTTCCGGTGCAACTAATCATGTTTGTGTTTCTCTGTAGAAAGAAACGAGAAGTCTGCTTCATGAGGACTTCATGCTTCGGATGGGTGATGGATCCTTGGTCTCAGCAGCAGCAGTGGGAGACATCCATCTTTATTTTGATAATTATAGGAATTTATTTTTGTAAGATTATTTTTATGTTCCTAAATTTAATAGGAATTTAGTTTCTGTAGCTTGTTTATTTAAAGACTCCTATTTGGTTTCTTTTTATGATAAAGTGATGATTCGTAAAAACAAATCTTTTATCTATTCTGGATGGATGCAAAATAATCTATATTTTATCAAACCTAAGATGGACTTATTGCTTAATGCTGAGATGAATGAGAATAACTCTAAAAGACTTAAAACTTCTCACTCTAATAAGACTAATCTTTGGCATTTGCGCCTTGGTCATATTAACCTGAATAGGATTAAAAGGTTGGTAAGGGATGGACCTTGAAGTCACTTAAAAGTAGAATCTATACCTCAATGTGAATCTTGTTTGGAGAGTAAAATGACCAAATGACCATTCGGGTCTAAGGGCAATAGGGCCGAAGGGGTTCTAGAACTTGTGTATAGTGATGTTTACGGACCGATGAATATCCGGGCACAAGGAGGGTATGAGTACTTCATCACTTTTATTGACGATTACTCAAGATATAGGTATGTGTACCTAATGCACCACAAAAGCAAAACTATTGACAAGTTCAGGGAGTTTTGGGCTGAAGTGGAAAAGCAATTAGGTATACCCATAAAGGCACTTCGATGCGATCGAGGTGGAGAATACCTTTCTGATGAGTTCTTGGGACACTTATTAGAGAATCGGATTTTGTCCCATTTCAGCGAATCTTTTATTTTCCATCCGAAATTCTATAGGATAAAGTCTCAGTTTTAATTCAAATAACCCAATAGAAAAGTTACCTAATTAAAACAACTTTATCTAAATAATCTCTAGGAAAATAAATGAATTCCTAATAATTCTACAATTGTATCTTGATCTAATTTATCTAAAATTAAATCAACCAATAAACAGACAATAATTATCTGATCCTAATAATTCAACAAGTTTATCTTTAATTAATTTTATCACAAAATTAATTCAACCGATAACAGACATAAATTATTTGATTCTTCTGAATTTTAACCAATCTAATAAATTAGTCACCAATTATTTGAAAAAGTACGCCGTATCGTTATAGGATGTTGTGAGCTAGCAAATTAGACTAAATTGACCTATATAGTTCAAGCTCCCGATAATTACAAAACCCAATATCCCAGATATATATTTCATAATTATCAACTCTGATGCTACTCCACTAAAAACTTGGAGCTACACTATCGAACTACATAGAATTACAAAGCGTGTATAGCTAAGTCTCCATGACATATCATAGTGTATCGTATCCCTATATGATAATCCATAATCGGCTTAAGGACAAGTTCTGCCTTACCGTCCCGATTATTTTTATCTTACATTCCATTATCTCATCATCGGAAAACTTACCATCCAAAGACAGTATACCATTCGGTTACACCTATGTATCCAAATGGTTCAGCACTCCAGTTTTCCAATTAAAGGATAACGCATATAAGAGGATATTACTACTCCTAAAGAGGAGCTATGGATTCCATATCTATGAATAACAGGTCTACGACCTCAAGAGTCATGCCTCTAACGTGCTTGCATGCATACCACTATTAAGATGTGGGTGTCATCCTTTGGTATATCAAAAGGCACAAGTCAAGACAACGGGCCCACTATTCATCTCAGGATTAAGTTATAATACAAATGATTGTCTAAAGTGAATCGATTTGCCGAGACAAAATTATTAATCCAAATCAATTCACTTTATGTCTCGATCCAACACATTGTCACCTATGACATTGTGCCAATGTTTCTATTCATGGAGTCTACCTCTGATGGTCAAGACAAACCATCTTCCAATAGGGATATAGGCAACATAACAATCTTTATATAAATAAAGCACCCAGCTTTATTCCCTCGATTGCGGATCTTATGATTTAGACCATCACCTTAAGAATCGTGTCTTATGTATAATCTGTCTATCATATGCCCAATTCTTAAGGTTTAGACCGACAGTCTCCTACTATTGTTTGCTTAACATACATTCAACAAATATGAACGTAAAGAGGACAAGATTTGGTATATAAACAATGAATAAATTCTTCATTGATAAAAATGTCTCCAAAAACTTATTACATTTTTTCTCCTTAGGGCATACATGTCTAACAATCTCCCACTTGCACTAAGTGAGTAAATATGACAAATCTCGCATCCTCATAGCTTTCACATGTCTCTCGAAGACTCTCCTAGTAAGTGTCTTCATAATTGGATTAGCTAAATTTTCCTCTGACGCGATCTTGCACACTATGACATGCCTCTCTTCAACGAAGTCCTTTATCACATGGTACTTCTGATCAATATGCTTACTCTTCTTGTGAAATTTTGGTTCCTTAGCATTAGCTATCGCCACAATGTTATGACAGTACAGTGATACCGCCTTATCCATACCAGGAACTACCTTAAGATTCCCAAGGAACTTGTGGAGCCACACTGCTTCTTTCGAAGCATCACTAGCTGCCACATACTAGGCCTCCATTGTTGAATCCAAAGTGTAATCTTGCTTCACACTTTTCCAACTGATGGCACCGCTGCCTAGAGCAAACACAAAACCTAAAGTCGATTTCATAGAATCTAGACAGGATTGAAAATTCGAGTCAATATATCCTAGAGGAGTCAAGTCCTCACCTGAATACATAAGCATATACCCTTGAGTCCTTCTCAGGTACTTGAAAATATGCTTTACCGCAACCTACTAGTGCGGTCCTAGATCCGCCTGAAATCGACTTACAATCTTGACCGCATAACTAATATCTGGTCGTGTGCAAAGCATGGCTTACATGGGACTACCCACTATCGAAGTATAAGGCACCTTCTTCATGTATTCTCTTTCTTCATTAGACTTTGGAGAATCTTTCTTAGAAAGAGTAATTCCAAACCTAGATGGTTGCCCACCTTTCTTGGAATCTTACATTGCAAACCTCCTGAGAATTTTATCTAGGTACCCGGCCAGTGACAAAGCTATCATTTTGTTCTTCCTATCTTGAAAGATCAGGATACCGAGAACAAAATTAGCCTCACCCAAGTCCTTCATGTCAAACTGTTTGGTCAACCATAATTTGACTGATGACAATGCCCTAATGTCATTGCCAATTAGTAGAATGTCATCTACATAGAATAATAAAAAACCACCTTCCCATCCTTAATGTGTTTGTAAGTACATGGTTCATCCACATTTTGTGAGAACCCATAACTCTTGATCACCTAATCAAATCTTATGTTCCAAGAACGAGAAGTCTGCTTAAGTACATAAATTGACTTTAGCAGCTTACAAATCTTACCCCTCTTGACCCTTAACCTTGAACCCGTCTAGTTGTTCCGTATAGATGGACTCATCAAGATAGCCATTTAGAAAAGTAGGCTTGACATCCATTTGCCAAATCTCATAGTCAAGAGCGGCAGCTATGGACATGAGAATCCGGATGGACTTAAGCATGGCTACAGGCGAAAAGATTTCCTCATAATCCATTCATTCCTTTTGCATATAACCCTTAGCTACCAGTATATCCTTAAAGGTTTCGACCTTTCCATCCACACTTCTTTTCCTCTTGTAGATCCACTTACACCCCATGGGTTTTACCCCTTCAGGAAGATCCACGAGTTTCAAACCTGATTAGTCTCCATAGACTTCATCTCTATGTTCATGGCCTCTGTCCAGAGTTTGAATCAACATCCTTCATAGCTTCTGTGTAAGTATAAGGATCCCTGTCATGTTTATCCGATTCAGCCAAGAAGACCTCCCCATTGAACATGTACCTCTTAAGTTGACGCTCGATCCTCCCACTATGTCGAAGCCCCTTAGGTTGTTGGTCAAGTTTGTTTGGTTTTTCTACACTAATCGGAATGGTTTCATTCGAAACCTCCAGAGTGATCGGATCACTCCTTAACTCCTCAAGTACCACTTTGCTTCGAGGTTTAAAGTCGTCCATGTAACTCTCCTCAAGGAAAGTTGCATTAATTGAAACCACTACTTTATTTTCCTTTGGGTTAAAGAAATAACCCCTTTTAGTCCCTTTTGGATGTCCTACAAACACACAAACTTCAGAACGTGCTTCCAACTTAGCCAGATCCTTAAACAAGATATGAGCTGGACATCCCCATATGTGAATATGGTTTATGGATGTCTTCCTACCTGTCCACAACTCATGAGGAGTTATAGGGACCGATTTTGAAGGCACATTGTTCAAAAGATAACATGCGTTTTATAGTGCATATCCCCAAAAGGATAAAGGCAATGATGAATAACTCATCATGGACCTAATCATATCAAACAAAGTCTTATTTCTTCTCTCTACTACGCCATTCTACTATAGAGTGCCCAGCGCATTGAAATGGGATAAAATCCCATTCTCTATTAAGTGTTCCAAGAACTCATCAGAAAAGTATTCCCCACCTCTATCAGATCGAAGTGCCTTTATAGGTCTACCCAATTGCTTTTCCACTTCAGCCTGAAACTCCCTGAACTTGTCAAAAGTTTTGCTTTTATGGTGCATCAAGTACACATACCCATATCTTGAGTAATCGTCAATAAAAGTGATGAAGTACTCATACCCTCCTTGTACCTGGATATTCATTGGTCTGCAAACATCACTATGCAAAAGTTCCAGTACCCCTTCGGTCCTATTGCCCTTAGACCCAAATGGTCTTTTGGTCATTTTACCCTCCAAATAGGATTCACATTGAGGTATAGATTCTACTTTTAATCGACTTAAAAGTCCATCCCTGACCAACTTTTGAATCCTATTCAAGTTAATATGACCAAGGCGCAAATGCCAAAGATAAGTCTTATTAGAGTGAGAAGTTTTAAGTCTTTTAGAGTTATTATCATTCATCTCGGCAATAAGCAATAAGTCCATCTTAGGTTTGATAAAATATAAATTATTTTGCATCCATCCAGAACAGATCAAAGATTTGTTTCTACGAATTACCACTTAATCATTAAAAGAAACGCAATAGAAGTCTTCAAATAAACAAGCTATAGAAATTAAATTCCTTTTAAATTTAGAAACATTAAAACAATCTTGCAAAAATAAATTCCTATAATTATCAAAACAAAGATATACATCTCCCACTGCTTCCGCTAAGACCAAGGATCCATCGCCCATCCGAAGCACGAAGTCTTCATGCAGTAGACTTCTGGTTTCTTTGAATCCCTATAGAGAACGCAAATATGATTAGTTGTACCAGAATCTATGACCCAAATGTCACTGGATTCCTCAACCAAACAAGTTTCTAAATATAGAAGATCACACCTACCTCCTTTGGAAAGGAAGTCCTTGCAATGCTTCTTGATATGCCCTACTTTTTTACAGAAGAAGCAGTTAATCTTTTTCAGGTTCTTTCTTCTTCTTCTTCTTGCTCTTGGTGGTAGCAGGAATAGAAGACTTCCCATTTTTGGCCCGTTGCTTCTTTCTATTCCCAAAGTTAGAATTGAAACCAGAAGCAGCTACCATGTTGGGCTCACCACCCTTAGAGGACTCCCTGATCAGCAGTTCAAACTCCTCTAACTATTTTATTAATTATATTAAGGTCATATCTCATCTATTGCTTAAATTAAATGTAGCTCTAAACGAAATAAATTCCTTTGACAGAGTCTCAAAGACCATAGTCATCTGAGTTTCAACATCTATGTCGGCTCTATTGGTTTGAGCCTCAGCGAGGTAACCCATGACCAACATCATGTGCTCCTTTACAGATGTCCCCGGTCTCTGCTTACAGTTTAAGAGTTTCTAAAGTACCCCTTGCCTCTTTGTTATGGCTTGGCCTCCAAACATATCCTCAAGATTATCCAAGATCTACTTCACAGTCTTATAATCCTGATGTTGAGCCTGTAGCATATTATTCATGCTAGCCATAACATAGCAGCAGGCCTGATCATTAGCATCTTTCCAGTGATCATACGCTTAGAATTGCTCATTAGATGAGTCTCCCGTAGGCTCAGGAGGACAAGGGGTTGTCAGTACATATTTTAGTTTTCAAAGGACAGGACAATATCTAGGTTCTGTTTCCAATCATTATAATTCTCTCCAATTAATAGGTTTTTGTCAAGTATCGATGATAAAGCATTTTTAGACATTTTTAATCTACAATAAAGAATCATATACCAAACATAAGCAAACATATCATAATAATTTAGTAAGATAAGACAATCACGTAAAAAATATACAAATATGTTTATGTCTCAAAATCTTGAAAATATATCATAACCTTACAACGATAATTCCCAACTCAGAATTCAACAAGCTCCTAGGGGAGTCATGCCAAATTCAATCAGGAACACAGATCCCTTCCTGATTAATATATGCCATCCAAGACCCATATGATCCAGCATATATTAATAATTGTTTCTTTGGCCATTAATTTTATTAACAGAGCTCCTAGGGGAGGTTAATAATAAAATTAACGTGAGTGTATAACCATCGTTTCAATATTTTATCCATGATTTATAATCATGACCTAGGGGCGTACAACCATAAATCATTCTAAAATACCTTATTCTCTCAAAGATCCAATCTAGTACATAATAGAAATCCCTTCCTAGGGGTTAGGACCACCATGTTCGGCCTATGGACCAATGATGGAGGCCTTAGGTCCTCTCTTCGAAAACCTTCTCCCACTCAATCTTTTGAAATCAAGGCTTTATTTTAAGAATATGCATGAACAATTTTAATATGAGCGACACTCCCTATTCTATATGACATGTTATCAATATATATGACAAATCATATTATAATGCAAACAAGCAAAGCAATCAAACAAAGAGACAAGCAAAATAATAATAACTGTAATATTATGGTTCCACCTTAGAAAATAGAAAACTAAGATTACAAGAGAATAATCGAGACATATTATCGTTTCGTCATCCTTGAATCCTCAAGTTGTATCCTTCTTCATGTAATATCCATCTTCAAGTCTTCAATCCCGTATGAATCGAATACTTGATATTTTCGGTCATATCCAAAATTAATGTTTCTCAAAACTGTCCCAAAAACAAAATTAAAACTGCACCTTTTTTGAAAAAATTTCTAACTCTTGGTCGGCAGGTCAATCTGGGTGATTGCCCTGCCGGTCATGCTCCATCGGCTTGTCGATTCATGAAAGTTCAGCTTGCCACTAGAGCCTTCTGATTTCTACCCTGTTGATGGCCTGCCGAACCTCACATTCGGCCTGGCAATCTACGACCATCGGCCTGCCAAACTGTGAGGTTTGCCATGTCGACCGAGCAAAAATCTCCCATTCCAAAAAGTACAATTTTAATGCAATTCATCAATTTTATTTTCAACAATTCAAAAACATAAAATTAGAGACTTAGGAAATACCTAAGAGTGCTATCATCATTATTCTAGATCTGTCTTCTTCAAATAATTATTTAATTACAAATTTCTTACAAATTAAAATAAATAATAATTCCTAGACGGAGATGATAGTCCGCTATCTAATTACATGAAAAACCTAGATGCACATTCTAACCAATAAGAAACCATAACCGGTATAAATTAATTAATTAATCAATAATTAAATAACAATTTAATCAACCATAATTAATTAATAAACATTCACCATATAATTTATGACAACATATATAATATATAGAAACCTAGAGTGCCAACTAAGATCACAAAATTTATACATATAACATGATCACAAACACGTAAATTTATGTAAAAACCTGTCTCTGATACCAATTGTTGAAAAAATAGTACGCAGCAGAATTTTAAAAATTTTATATCAGAATATTTTTCAAAACACAAGTTTGACTTGCTATATGCATAAATTAACCAGATCTTACTAACCTTTGTGTGCCAAAAAGTTTTCGCAATCTGTGAAGAGAAGTAACGTTCCAGAAGAGCCTCAACCAACTGGTCTTCTTTGCTATTCTTTATCCACAACTAGAGTGGGTATGGACTCACACGTACAGCTATTCCACCAGGTGACTCTCCTTCCAACCAATCGAGAGAACCCAAAGCAAGTGTTCATGATTTGTGAACAAAAGCTCTCAGAGAGTTTTCAGATTCTCACTAGTAGAGTATCACTCTTAATCTCTCAATTGATATAGATAACTTATGAGACTCACTCCCTATTTATAAAGGTTGGGTCTAGGATCAGTCTATATCAGATAAGGTCTCAAAAATTTGAATCAAAATCAAATTCAGATCAAATTCGTGCATAGGTAGGCCGATCTGTTTAATAGGCAGGCAGAACTTGCCCCATCGGCAGGCCGAATTGCCAAAAAAAAATCTCAACAAATCTTTTATTTTCCACCCTAAATTCTATAGGATAAAGTCTTAGTTTTATTTCAAATAACCCAATAGAAAAGTTACCTAATTAAAACAACTTTATCTAAATAATCTCTAGGAAAATAAATGAATTCCTAATAATTCTACAAGTTTGCCTTGATCTAATTTATCTAAAATTAAATCAACCGATAAACAAATAAGAATCATCCGATCCTAATAATTCAACAAGTTTATGTTGAATTAATTTAATCACAAAATTAATTCAACCGATAAACAGATATGAATTATTTGATTCTTCTAAATTTAACCAATCTAATAAATTTGACATAAGTCACCAATTATTTGAAAAAGCAAGCCGTATCGTTACAGGATGTTGTGAGCTAGCAAAGGGGACCAAATAGACCTATATAGTTCAAGCTCCTGATAATTACGAAACCCAATATCCCAGATATATATTTCGTAATTATCAACTCCAATACTACTCCACTAAAAGCTTGGAGCTGCACTCTCGAACTACATTGAATTACAAAGCCCGTATAGCTAAGTCTCCATGACATATCATAGTGTATCGTATCCCAATATGATAATCCATAATTAGCTTAAGGACAAGTTCTGTCTTACCTTTTCAATTATTTTTATATTACGTTCCATTATCTCACTATCGAAAAACTTACTATCCAAAGACAGCATACCATTCGGTTACACCTATGTATCCAAATGGTTGAGCGCTCCAGTTTTTCAATTACAGGATAATGCATATAAGAGGATATCACTACTCCTAAAGAGGAGCTATAGATTCCATATCCATGAATAACAGGCCACGCCATCAAGAGTCATACCTCCAACGTACCAGCATGTATACCATTATTAAGATATGGGTGTCACTTTTTGGTATATCAAGAGACACAAGTCAAGACAATAAGCCCACTATTCATCTTAGGATTAAGATATAATATAAATAATTGTTTAAAGTGAATCGATTTGCCGAGACAGAATTATTAATCCAAATCAATTCACTTTATATCCCGATCTAACACATCATCGTCTATGACAACTTGCTAATGTTTCTATTCACGGAGTTCACCTCCGATGGCAAAGACAAACCATTTCCCAATAGGGATATAGACAACATAACAATCTTTACATGAATAAAGAGCCCAACTTTATTCCCTCGATTGCGGATCTTATGATTTAGACCATCATCTTAAGAATCGTTTCTTCCGCATAATCTGTTCATCATATGCCTAATTCTTAAGGTTTAGATCGACAGTCTCAGACTATTATTTGCTTAACATACATTCAACAAATATGAACATAAAGAGGACAAGATTTGGTATATAAATAATGAATAAATTCTTTATTGATAAAAATATCTCCAAAAACTTATTACATTTTTACTCCTTAGGGCATACATGTCTAACAGTCAGTCAATGATGAGTTATTCATCATTGCCTTCATCCTTTTGGGGATATGCACTACAAACTGTATGTTGTCTTTTGAACAATGTGCCTTCAAAATCGGTCCCTAAAACTCCTCACGAGTTGTGGATGGGTAGGAAGGCATCCTTAAACCATAGTCGCATATGGGGATGTCCGGCTCATGTCCTATTTAAGGATCCGAATAAGTTGGAAGCGCATTCAAAAGTTTGTGTGTTTGTAGGATATCTAAAATGGACTAAAGGGGGTTATTTTTATAACCCAAAAGAAAATAAAGTCATGATTTCAACTAATGCAACTTTTCTTGAGGAAAGATACACGGATGACTTTAAACCTCGAAGCAAATTCATGCTTAAGGAGTTAAGGAGTGATCCGATCACTTTAGAGGTTCCAAATGAAATCGTTCTGATCAGTGTAGAAAAACCAAACAAACCTAAACAACAACCTCAGGGGCTTTGGCGTTGTGGGAGGATCGGGCATCAACCTGAGAGGTATATATTCAATGGGGACGTCTTTCTGGCTGAACCAGATGAGCATGACAAGGATCCTTATACTTACGCAGAAGCTATAAAGGATGTTGATTCAAAACTCTGAATAGAGGCCATGAACATTGAGATGAAGTCTATGGAGACTAATCAAGTCTGGGAGCTTGTGGATCTTCCCGAAGGGGTAAAACCCATAGGGTGTAAATGGATCTACAAAAGAAAAAGAGGAGTGGATGGAAAGGTCAAAACCTTTAAGGCTAGACTGGTACCTAAGGGTTATATTCAAAAGGAAGGAATCGATTATGAGGAAACCTTTTTGCCTGTAGCCATGCTTAAGTCCATCCAGATTCTCTTGTCCATAGCTGCCACTTTCTACTACGAGATTTGATAGATGGATGTCGAGACAACTTTTCTAAATGGCTATCTTGATGAGTCCATTTATATGGAACAACTAGATGGGTTTAGGGTCAAGGGTCAAGAGGGTAAGGTTTGTAAGCTGCTAAAGTCAATTTATGGACTTAAGTAGCTTCTCATTCTTGGAACATAAGATTTGATCAGGTGATCAAGAGTTATGGGTTCTCACAAAATATGGATGAACTATGTGTTTACAAACACATTAAGGATGGAAAGATGGTTTTTCTACTATTTTATGTAGATGACATTCTGCTAATTGGCAATGACATTGGGGCATTGTCATCGGTCAAATTATGGTTGAGTAAGCAGTTTGACATGAAGGACTTGGGTGAGGCTAATTTTGTTCTCGGTATCCAGATCTTTCGGGATAAGAAGAACAAAATGATAGCTTTGTCCTAGGCCGGCTACATAGATAAAATTTTCAGGAGGTTTGTAATGTAGGATTCCAAGAGAGGTGGCCAACCATCTAGGTCTGGAATTACTCTTTCTAAGAAAGAATCTCCAAAGTCTTATGAAGATAGAAAATATATGAAGAAGGTGCTTTATACTTCGGCAGTAGGTAGTCTTATGTATGCCATTCTTTGCACACAACCGGATATTAGTTATGCGGTCGGGATTGTAAGTCGATTTCAGGCGGATCCAGGACCGAACCATTGGGTGACGGTAAAGCATATTTTCAAGTACCTAAGAAGGACTTAAGGGTATATGCTTATGTATTCAGGTGAGGACTTGACTCCTCTAGGATATACTGACTCAGATTTTCAATCTTGTCTGGATTCTAGGAAATCGACTTTAGGTTTTGTGTTTACTCTGGGCAGTAGTGCCATCAGTTGTAGAAGTGTGAAGCAAGATTACACTTCGGATTCAATGATGGAGGCCGAGTATGTGGCAGCTAGTGATGCTTCAAAAGAAGCAGTGTGGCTCCGTAAGTTTCTTGGGGATCTTGAGGTAGTTCTTGGTATGGATAAGGTGGTATCACTGTATTGTGATAACAGTGCGGTGGTAGCTAACGCTAAGGAACTAAGATTTCATAAGAAGAGTAAGCATATTGATTGGAAGTGTCATGTGATAGAGGACTTCGTTGAGGGCAGGCATGTCATGGTGTGCAAGATCACGTCAGATGACAATTTAGCTGATCTATTTACGAAGACACTTACTAGGAGATTCTTCGAGAGACATGTGGAAGCTATGGGGATGCGAGATTTGTCATATTTACTCACTTAGTGCAAGTGGGAGATTGTTAGACATGTATGCCCTAAAGAGTAAAAATGTATTAAGTTTTTGGAGACATTTTTATCAATAAAGAATTTATTCATTGTTTATATACCAAATCTTGTCCTCTTTAAGTTCATCTTTGTTGAATGTATGTTAAGCAAACAATAGTCTGAGACTGTTGGTCTAAACCTTAAGAATTGGGCATATGATGGATAGACTATGCAGAAGACACGATTCTTAAGGTGATGGTCTAAATCATGAGATCCGCAATCGAGGGAATAAAGTTGGGCACTTTATTCATGTAAAGATTGTTATGTTGTCTATATCCCTATTGGGAGATGGTTTGTCTTGACCATCGGAGGTGGACTCCATGAATAGAAACATTGGCACGTTGTCATAGGTGACGATGTGTTGGATCGGGACATAAAGTGAATTGATTTGGATTAATAATTGTGTCTCGGCAAATCGATTCACTTTAGACAATCATTTGTATTATAAATTAATCCTAAGATGAATATTGGGCCCGTTGTCTTGACTTGTGCCTTTTGATATACCAAAGGGTGACACCCACATCTTAATAGTGGTATGCATGCAGGCATGTTAGAGGCATGACTCTTGATGGCGTAGACCTGTTATTCATAGATATGAAATCCATAGCTCCTCTTTAGGAGCAGTGATATCCTCTTATATGTGTTATCCTGTAATTGAAAAACTGGAGCACTCAACCATTTGGATACATAGGTGTAACCAAATGGTATACTGTCTTTAGATGGTAAGTTTTTCGATGGTGAGATAATGGAACGTAAGATAAAAATAATCAGGAAGGTAAGAGAAAACTTGTTCTTAAGCCGATTATAGATTATTTTATGGGGATACGATACATTATGATATGTCATGGAGACTTAGCTATACTAGCTTCATAATTCTATGTGGTTCGAGAGTGCAGCTCTAAGCTTTTAGTGGAGTATCGTTAGAGTTGATAATTATGAAATATATATATGGGATATTGGGTTTCATAATTATCGGGAGCTTGAACTATATAGGTCCATTTGGTCCCATTTGCTAGCTCACAACATCCTGTAACAATACAGCGTGCTTTTCCAATAATTGGTGACTTATGTCAAATTTATTAGATTGGTTAAAATTTGGAAGAATCAGATAATTCATGTCTGTTTATCAATTGAATTAATTTCATGATAAAATTAATTCAAGATGAACTTGTTGAATTATTGGGATCGAATAATTCTTATCTATTTATCCGTTGATTTAATTTTGAATAAATTAGATCAAGATAAACTTATAGAATTATTAGGAATTCATTTATTTTCCTAAAGATTATCTAGATAAAGTTGTTTTAATCAGATAAATTTTCTATTGGGTTATTTGAATTAAAACTGTGACTTTATCCTATAAAATCTTGGGTGAAAAATAAAAGATTCACTGAGATTTTAATTGACAGTTCGACATGTCGATCGTCGTGTTTGGCCTGCCGATGGGACTGTTCAGCCTACCGATCATTCTGATCACCCTGCCGATGAGTGAAGGATAAGATCACACGTTTTTATGCAGATCTTATCAGATATTGATCCAAATTTGATTTTGATTCAAATTTTGAGACCTAATCTGATAAGGACTAATCCTGAGCCCGACCTCTATAAATAAGGAGTAAGTCACATAAGTTATTTAGATCAATTGAGAGATTAAGAGTGATACTCTGCTAGTGAGAATCTAAAAACTCTTTGGGAGCTTTTGTTCATAAATCACGAACACTTGCTTTTAGTTCTCTCGATTGGTTGGAAGGAGAGTCACCTGGTGGAAGAGCTATACGTATGAGCCCACACTTACTTCAGTCGTGGATGGAGAATAGCAAAGAAGACCAGTTGGTTGAAGCTCTTCTAGAACGTTATTTCTCTTCACAGATCGCGAGAGCTTTTCGACTCACAGAGGTTAGTAAGATCTGGTTAATTTATACGTATAGTATGTCAAACTTGTATTTTAGAAATTACTCTGATATAAAATTTTTAAAATTCCACTACGCACTATTTTTTTCTAACAATAAGACTTTAGAAATAAATAATGTTATAAATGCACAAATTTATATGCTTTATTTATGATAGTACATTAAAATAATTATATAATGTGCTAAACTACAAGTTTATAATTCATTAATTTCATGTATGAGCCATAGTGGTGACAATTATAAGAATCTCAACTTAAGAGATTATGTGATAAAAGTGGAATTTCTTAACTTACTATGATTGTGTGAAAATTCCTATATGATATCAACTCTGTAAGAGATTATAGCTTACAAAATTATTTTTAACAGAGCAAAAAATTTTACAGTTTTAAAGAGTACAGTTATATGTACATGAGTTTCAAGTTTACGGATCAAAATTTGATCAACCCAATCACGATACAATATAGAAATCAAAGGCTACCATTAAGGTCTATAAATACATGGAAAGGCAGCCAAAAAAAAAAAAAGTGGCTAGTTACTATCAGCTCCTCTCTGTACTTTCTCTCTCCTTAAATTTCAGTCAAGATTTCGGCATCCGTTTTTGACACCTCCAACACCAACGGAAAGGTCTCGATGAGCTGGTTCCAACGAGGTGTCGTGTCAGCCACAACTCCGCCAGAGGAAGCCACACGTGTTGGTGAAAGTGGCCGGAAAACCTAAAAGTTTTCGGTAAGATATCTTCGTTGTTCGGCATCTGATCGATGTGATTCTTGTTCCTACACAACCATCTCAATAAGAGGAACAAGACCCACCCTTGGTTGTAGCTCAACAATCGCCGGAGTGCTCCACCCATCCACCCTCGCCACACGAAACTCTGACGAAGCCTTCATTGATGAGGTTGTCTTCAATTGAGTACACCAAAACACTCATAATGAAACGGGTAAGAAAAGCCCTCACCTAATTCCACCATTGCATTGCTGCCGGTTAAAGACTGGAGAGTGCCTCCCGCCCCCACTATGGGTGAGCTTGACTTCACCATTTTTGGCAATGTTTGACCAAATTGAGTACACGAGCACATTTAGAGGATGACGGGGAACATTTTCCCTTGTCCAATTTCACAACATCTTCATCAAAATTTGGAGAACAGCTATCGCCATCGCGTGTCACCATGGTGAACTTGGAGCCACCATTCCCTGCCATATTGAGCCATGCCATTAGGTGGAAACACTCAAAGGACATTAGGGAAGGAAAGCCCTAACTTAATTGCACAACAGTTTCGACAAAAAGCCATGATCGGAGTCTCAATTTTTACCATTGATGTCAAGCTTCGATCTACATAGTTAGAGGCAAAATTAAGCTAAATTGACAAGGCCATTAGACTCAAAAGGGTAATTAGGGGGTAAATTGACAAGGCCATTAGGGGGTAGGTCTGAGCTCGGCCACCAACGAAGCCTGATCGATGCCGGTCAATGTCATTCAATTGTCAGTCAATGGCCGGTCAATGACGACCTCAATTTTTTGTGATCTGGACCATCGATCGATGATTTGAGACCTCCTCCTACCTCGTTTCGATGCTCTGAACGTGATGGTGCCCTTCATTTGAGCCAATTCCACTCCAATGTAAATTGTCTAGTATTGTTGCACGTAGATCAAGGTAACTTAAATTGCAATAACAGAGTCTAAATTGACGTTTCTAGCAATGTATAATCTCAAAGAAGCATTCCTAGCCATTGATGGTCGCTCAGGGAGCACTGTAGAGGATGCTTCGTAGACTATAGATCAACGAGATACAACTAGACCCACTCAACTTGGAACCCAAGTAAGTAGAAATCTCATCTACAATATGAACGGTTTTTAAATAAAATGTTTTAAATGTTTTCATAAAAATTTATGAAAATGCATAATCAATGAATTGTCATACTGTGTATATTATGATGTGCTGTTATGTTATGATAGTTTAAATAATTATGTTATGATGTGTCTTGTCATGTGTTGGTATGATCATGTTAAGTGATGAACGTAGTATTGATTTGCAATGTATTTGCAATAATTATGTTTAAACTATGTTTGCAATGGTTTGCAAATTATTTGTATTTTGCAATAATTATGCCAGTTGCAAACCATTGGTATTTGCTACAGCTATAAACCATTATCGTAGCAAAAAAAATTTGCAATTCTCGCAATTTGTGCAGTGTTATCGCCACCTGTACACAATGGTATTTGCAACGCCTTTGTTGTCACAAATACCTAGCATATTTGACGTGAGCCCTTTGGTGTCAAATATTCTTGGCGCCAAACCACTAAATGCGACGACACGTTGTTGCAAATATAAATAGTTATGTTCTTTTTTTTTTGCGATGACATGTTGATGTGAATAAGGTTTATATGCGATGACATGTCATTGCAAAAATGTTCTTCAATTGTGATATTTTGTCGTTGTAAAAAATGGAATATTTACAATGACAATTGTCATCGCAAAAAATGTCGTCGCTATAAGGCTTGTTTGTAGTAGTAAGAAGCCCCAGGAGGAGGAGAAGGCCGAGGAAGACTTGTCAGCAATCACAAAGTGCTCATAGACGAGAATCACACGATTGTTTGATTGTCTGTTGGGCTGGAGTACTATGTTGGGATTTTATCGATAAGGACCCATCAAGATTTTATCCTTCATCAATAAGGGCCAAACGAGATTTTGTTCGTTGTCAATGGGGGCCAGTGAGAGGAATTTGACGCACGATAAAGTAGGTTTCTTTTTTTCTATTTCCTTTTTTTTTTAATCTTATTTGAATCAAAAGTAGGCGTTTAGGTTTCTATGTTTTACATATCACTAGTTGAACCCCACATGAGGAGCAACGTTATAGGTTGTATTCGGTATTAAGTTTTGATTATGGTACTATTTTTAATTTATTTAATAGTAAAGATCTTAGTTGTTTGTTAGTATGCAACAAACATAAATATTTTTACAAGTATTACTTTTAAAGTAATAAGGATTATAAAAGAAAAAAAGGATATATATAAAATATATATATATATATCTTAATGGGAACATGTAAGGAAAAAAAAACTATTTAAAAAGGCAAATATAACGTCACAAAAATTAATGTTTAATTAGTAGGTTTTGTTAGACTAATTGGATATTATGTGTGTGCCAAATTAAGAAGTCGGTAATATTTTCATAAACTATGCAGATTTTAACACTCTTTTTAAAACTTATTTTGCCCTAGAATTTTCAGAAAATTTCAATTTTTGTCTAAAAAAATACAACATTCACGCTCCTCCAAGTTTTGTAGCTGATGCACGTGATTGTCACTTGTACTCCATTATCTTGAAATGCTAGAACTTATCCTTGACCGCTGCTTGGTCCATAAAGCATTTCTTTCGGCTTATATAATACCAAGAATTACATCATCAACACTTTTATCCGTTCTGTCCTCTTCTCTTTCGTTCTGTCTTTTTCTTTCTTTAGTCTTCTACAGCAAATACCCAGACCAAAATCTCAGGAGAATCAGAGAAATAAACCTCTGCAAGTTTACAAGCTTGGCAAAGACTTGACCCATTCTATAGAATTCTTGAGAGCGTAAAGAAAGCTTGAAATTATGTTTCTGTACGGTCCAAAATTCAAATTTTGCAAAGTGTTTTTCAAGCCTGAAACATAAGGGGATTCTGATTAGACACAGATAGATTGGTGATTAGGCAGATATCTTAGGGAAACGGCCATGAGATACATGTGACGGAGACAATAGACATGTTGCCATAAGATAGAATCTATAAACTGACCCTTTCTTGAGAGTCAATATTTGTTTTCAAGTGTTTTGGCTAAACATAATTTTAAAGAAACGAATTTGTCAAATGATTTTGAAAAAAATAATTTTTATGTGAAACATTGTGATTTTGGAAAAAAAATTTCACAAAGATTATTTCTTGGAAAATGGGAAAAAATATTTCATTCTTTTAGAGAGGATTTTGATACTTGAAATCTTTCGAAAAGATTTCTATATTTGAATTGTATACCAGTTATGAATCTAGATTAGTGAAAAATAAATATTTTGGATGAAATTCTTTTCTATAGTCTTGGAAAAAAAATATCTAAGGTATTTAAGTCCGTTTGGTAAATAGATTCAAGTTAATGATTTGATTTGAGTTAGTGTGATTTGAATTAAGATTTGAGTCAGTGATTTAAATTGCTATCTGAATTGATGTTTAGATATGCATTTAAGTTTTAATCTGAGTATGAAATAAAATTGAAATTTGTGTTTAGAGAAGTAAAGAAAATAGTTTTTGATTTATCAACAAATCTAATAAAATCTTAATGTTAATGATCCTAAAAAAAATGTAACATAGATCTTAATTTATTCTTCTCTTCACTAGGAACACAATGAAAAAAGAATCATCTCAATTGGATAACAAATGAAGAAGTTATGATTTTTTTTCCTCAAAAATAGGAGAGAGAATTTTAGTTTTTCCTGTAGCAGAGATATTGATATCAAAAGTTTAAGAGGAAGCAGAATTCTAAAAACTTAGATTCTTAATACTCAGAGGATTCAGATTTTGAGGGAAACAAATACGTATCTAAAGGATTCTTAACATTCAAATCTAAATTTAAGTCTAAAGAATCTAAAGAGTTCTTGAAACAAACTGGCCCTAAAGCTTATACTTGATAGACTAGAGTGATGAGGACATCGTTAGCACAAGCAAGAGCACTTCAGAGACATATTCAGATCCAATTCAAGTTCCCATTGGTCCGGTTACGAGAGCTCGTGCGAAGAAGTTTAAAGAAACGCTTATTGGGCTGATTCAAGCAACTTGGGCTCAAGCCATTGCATGGAGGCCCATTGAGGGAATTGCATGTGACAACCAGACCAACAAATGCATGATTCAAGCTCTAGAAAGGGATCGAGTAATTTCCATTTCAGTTACTTTCCCGTTTTGAGGCGACACATGGCGAGAAGAATCAGCTTATTTACCTTTTAATGTCTAGTTTCCTTTTTGCGTTTGTGTTATTTCTATTATTGTAAGGCTTTTAAGCCATTAAGGGAACTTTCCTTATTTAGTTTAGATTTGACATTTGGTAAATGATTTTCCCAAAATTCCATGGGAATTAGGAGCTAAAAATTTGCATAGGAACCCCTATATATTGTAACGAATTTCATTGAATGGAAGACAAGTATTAACACACAATTTGAGGTTTAATTCTCTTTGGTTCCTAAACAAACTATTCGAACTTATCGGAAATTTCCATGGCGTTCATAGACTTATCAATCAGTCAATCCATAGCTGATTGTGGCGTCCTCATATACCCAGACTTATCAATCAATCCATCCATAGCTGATTGTGACGTCCTCACATACCAAGGTTTGTGCTTCTTGTTGGGCATCGGGTCGCGGTTCCATTCAAAACCGGTTAGGAATTTTGATCTTGGAAACCAATTTCGGTTAGGGTCGCGTCAGTTCTTGGCGAGGTTCGTATCATTTGGTAATCAGAGCGAGGTTCTAATCAGGTTTTGCTTATCCGTTCTCTTAGTTTATGTTTGTTTCAGTTATTCGTGAGTTTTGATTTCCATTATCAAAGTTGGTTAAAAAAAAAAGATCCGAAAAGAAAAGAAGAAAAAAAAAGAGGATCCGAAAAAAAAAAAAAATTTCCGGATTCTTGTTATTCATCATTTAAGGAATCCAAAATTGAATTCCCTACACAGACCAAAAATTTTTCGTCAAATTTTGTTCCTTTTGGGTGTGATTCTGAAAGCCTAAATTCTTTGTTCCTGTTATAGTCTTGTCTCTTTGGTAATCTATTTGTGAATTGTCAAGGAAATTTTTGATATTGATTTGACTAGTTTTATAGGAACTGAGTGAGAATTAACGAGTGGAAAAAGGCATAGAGGCGAGAGCATTTGAGTGGACAAAAGCCGAAAGTATTGAGTGTAAACACGAGTGAAATTGAGTGAACCATTTCACGAGTGAAACACGTAAGGGAGTGTGGTAAGGTCCTTGGAAAATGTCAAACAACAGCAAGAACACTATTGAGGGTACCTCGGGTGCAGCAGACCCAAAACTTCTTATGGAAGCGATGATGGGGGAGATGAGGCGATTGTTGAGGGGAGAGTTAGGACAGCTTCATGAGAGGATAGACCGGATAGAAAATGCACGTGTGGAACAGCCACAACATGTTCCTCATGCGCGTAGGCGAGAAAGGGTTCCAGTTAGAGGATTGGTTGATGACTACTATAGGATTGATGGGGAAGAGTTTGACGAAGAAGAAGATTCAGCGGGTAGTCACCGAAGATTTGGACGGGATAGAGGAGTTAGGAACCGGGAAGATGATAGTTTGAGAGGCATAAAAATGAAGATACCATCATTTCAAGGCAAATCCAATCCAGAAGCGTACCTAGAATGGGAGAAGAAAATGGAGTTCATCTTTGACTGCCACTACTATTCTGAGGCGAAGAAGGTAAAATTGGCTGTAATTGAATTTTCTGATTATGCTATTACTTGGTGGGATCAACTTGTTATAAACAGGAGACGAAATAGAGAGCGACCTATTGAGTCATGGGAAGAGATGAAGACCGTGATGAGAAAGCGGTTTGTACCAACTTACTACTACTGGGAGTTGTATAACAAACTACAAAATCTTAAGCAAGGCAACCGGAGTGTAGAGGAGTACTATAAGAAGATGGAGGTTATGATGATTCGGGCTAATATAGAGGAGGATCGGGAGGCTACAATGGCAAGGTTTTTGGCGGGTTTGAACCGAGATATTCACAATGCCATTGAGTTACAACATTATGTGGAGTTGGAGGACATGGTGCACATGGCTATTAAAACTGAGAATCAACTTATGAGGAGGGGCAGTAGCACACGTCCTAGCCAAAACCCGAGTACATCGGCTTGGAAAATCAACCAATGGAAGAGGGATGAGAAGCAATCCAACCCCAAGCCAAAGATCGAGCAAAAACAAGAGGTGGCCAGCCATGGGAATCAAGGTAAATCCGATTCTTCCACTACTCGGACTCATGATATTAAATGTTTTAAATGTCAATGCAGGGATCATATAGCAAGCCAATGTCCGAACAAACGAGTTATGGTGATGCGGGACAATGGAGACATTGAAACCGAGGAGGATTCGGACAATGATTCTATGCCTTCATTAGAGGATGCCGACGATGAGGAGTGCGCTGTCCAAGGAGAATTGTTGGTCACAAGGAGAGCTTTAAATGTGCAAGCCAAAGAAGAAGATGAAGAGGTGCAACGGGAAAACATCTTCTACACTAGATGCCACGTTCAAAACAAGGTATGTAGTGTGATTATTGATGGTGGGAGTTGTACTAATGTTGCAAGCACAACCATGGTAGAGAAGTTAGGGCTGCCAACAATTAAGCATCCTCGACCATATAAATTGCAATGGTTAAATGATACTGGTGAGGTAAAGGTGCATAAGCAAGTGTTAGTTTCTTTTCGCATTGGAAGATATGAAGATGAAGTTTTGTGCGATGTGGTTCCGATGCAAGCTGGGCACTTGTTGTTAGGCAGATCATGGCAATTTGATCGGCGAGTTAAGCATGATGGTTTCACCAACAAATACTCATTTGTTCACAATCAAAAAATGATCACTCTTGTTCCGTTAACACCAAAACAAGTCTATGAAGACCAAGTGAGCTTACAGAGAGAAAGTGATAAAAAAATGAAGAGCGAAGAAAAATCAAGAGTGGGAGTGCAGAGAGAGAGTTCGGCCAGTGAGAGAAAAAAAGAAGAGATGGCCAAGAAAAAGGAGAGCAAAGAGAGCAAGGGAGAGAAAATTGAGAGGGCTGAAAAGAATTCACAATCAGCCAATGAGAGAAAAGTAGAGAGAAAAACAAACTTTTATGCAAGAAAGAGTGATGTGAGAAGAGGTTTGTTTTCTAATCAGCCGATGATTTTACTCATGTACAAGGAGGCGTTATTAAACACTAACGATCTTGATTCCACCTTGCATAGTTTTGTTGTTTCTCTTTTGCAAGATTATGAGGATATCTTTCCCGAGAAAACACCGCAAGGTTTACCTCTAATCCGCAGGATTGAACATCAAATCGACTTCATACCTGGAGCTGCAATCTCAAACCGACCAGCCTATAGGGGTAATCCCGAGGAGACAAAGGAACTCCAACGGAAAGTAAGTGAGTTGATGGAGAAGGGACACGTGAGAGAAAGCGTGAGCCCGTGCACCGTACCAGTTTTACTTGTGCCTAAGAAAGATGGGACTTGGAGGATGTGCGTTGATTGTCGAGCCATCAACAACATCACGGTAAAATATCGACATCCCATTCCTCGCTTGGATGACATGTTAGATGAATTGCATGGTCCTTGTGTGTTTTCTAAAATTGATCTGAAGAGTGGATATCATCAAATTCGCATGAAAGAGGGAGACGAGTGGAAGACAGTTTTCAAAACAAAACAAGGCTTGTATGAGTGGTTGGTAATGCCTTTCGGTTTAACCAATGCGCCCAGCACATTTATGCGTTTAATGAACCATGTTTTGTGAGCTTTTATTGGAAAATTTGTCGTTGTTTATTTTGATGATATCCTTATCTATAGCAGCAATTTGAATGAACATATTGAACATTTGAAACTTGTTTTAGATGTTTTACGAAAGGAAAAGTTGTATGCTAACCTCAAGAAATGTACCTTTTGCACAGATAAGCTTGTGTTTCTTGGTTTTGTTGTTAGTGCTCAAGGTATACAGGTTGATGAAGAAAAGGTGTGAGCCATCCAGGAGTGGCCGAGTCCAACTAGTGTGGGAAACGTACGGAGTTTTCATGGACTTGCTAGTTTCTATCGGCGGTTTGTGAAAGATTTCAAAACTATAGCCGCACCACTAACTGAAGTGATCAAGAAGAATGTTGGGTTTAGATGGGGAGAAGAGCAAGAAAAGGCATTTCAGCTACTCAAGGAGAAGTTGACAAATGCTCCATTGTTATCTTTACCTAATTTTTCCAAAATTTTTGAGATTGAATGTGATGCTTCAGGTGTTGGAATTGGTGCTGTTTTAATGCAGGAAGGGAGACCAATAGCATATTTCAGTGAGAAGCTGAATGGGGCAACTCTTAATTACCCAACTTATGATAAAGAGATGTATGCATTGGTTCGGGCATTAGAGACATGGCAGCACTACCTATGGCCTAAGGAGTTCGTGATTCACACTAATCATGAGTCCCTGAAACACTTGAAGGGCCAGCATAAGCAGAACAAGAGGCATGCTCGTTGGGTAGAATTCATAGAGACGTTTCCGTATGTTATTCGTTACAAGCAAGGTAAGGAAAACGTCGTTGCCGATGCACTTTCTCGCAGGTATGTCTTAATCTCAACTCTTAATGCTAAACTACTAGGTTTTGAACACATTAAAGAATTATATGCTAATGACTGTGACTTTAGTACTGAGTATCAAGCTTGTGAGAGATTTGCTAGTGGTAAGTACTTTAGGCATGAGGCATACTTGTTTCGGGAGAATAAATTATGTGTGCCTAATTGTCCATTAAGAGATTTGCTAGTGAGAGAATCCCATGGGGGAGGATTGATGGGACATTTTGGAGTAATGAAGACTTTAGCTATGTTGCACGAACACTTCTATTGGCCACATATGAAACGAGATGTTGAGAGGCTTTGTGTTAGATGTGTAACTTGTAGGCAGGCTAAATCAAGAGTGCAGCCCCATGGTTTGTACATCCCTTTGCCAATACCTAGTGAACCCTGGATTGATATTTCGATGGATTTTGTGTTAGGTTTGCCTAGGTCTAAACGGGGCAGGGACTCGATATTTGTGGTCATAGATAGGTTTTCAAAGATGGCCCATTTTATTCCATGCCACAAGACAGATGATGCTTCCAATGTTGCTGATTTGTTCTTTAGGGAAATTGTGAGACTTCATGGTATGCCTAGGACAATTGTTTCTGATAGGGACACTAAGTTCTTAAGCTACTTTTGGAAGAATTTGTGGGCTAAGTTAGGGACTAAACTATTGTTTTCAACTACTTGTCACCCTCAAACCGATGGTCAAACAGAAGTTTTGAATAGAACCTTGTCTACTTTGTTGAGGGCTGTCATTAAAAAGAACATCAAAACATGGGAGGAGTGTTTACCACATGTTGAGTTTGCTTATAATCGATCTATTCATTCTGCTACTCAATTTTCACCGTTTGAAATTGTTTATGCTTTTAATCCTTTAACTCCTTTGGATTTAATGCCATTACCTTTGTCTGAGCATGTGAATTTAGATGGAAAAAGAAAAACTGATCTTGTCAAGCAGATACACGAGAAGGCAAGACTCAACATCGAGCAAAGGACTAAACAATATGCTGAACAAGCCAACAAAGGGCGTCACAAGCTCGTCTTCGAGCCCGTCGATTGGGTGTGGTTGTACTTACACAGGGAACGGTTTCCGGAACAAAGGAAATCCAAGTTGTTGCCTAGAGGGGACGGTCCTTTTCAAATCCTTGAAAGGATCAATGATAATGCATACAAGCTAGACTTGCCAGGTGAGTATGGTGTAAGTGCCTCCTTTAATGTTTCTGATCTAAGTCCTTTTGATGTAGGCGACGATTTGAGGACAAATCCCTCTCAAGAGGAGGGGAATGATGAGGACATCGTTAGCACAAGCAAGAGCACTTGGGAGACATATTCAGATCCAATTCAAGTTCCCATTGGTCCGGTTACGAGAGCTCATGCGAAGAAGTTTAAAGAAACACTTATTGGGCTGATTCAAGCAACTTGGGCTCAAGCTATTGCATGGAGGCCCATTGAGGGAATTGCATGCGACAACCAGACCAACAAATGCGTGATTCAAGCTCTAGAAGGGATTGAGTAATTTCCATTTCAGTTACTTTCCCATTTTGAGGCGACACATGGCGAGAAGAATCAGCTTATTTACCTTTCAATGTCTACTTTCCTTTTTGCGATTGTGTTATTTCTATTATTGTAAGGCTTTTAAGCCATTAAGGGAACTTTCCTTACTTAGTTTAGATTTGACATTTGGTAAATGATTTTCCAGAAATTCCATGGGAATTAGGAGCTGAAAATTCGCATAGGAACCCCTATATATTGTAACGAATTTCATTCAATGGTAGACAAGTATTAACACACAATTTGAGGTTTAATTCTCTTTGGTTCCTAAACGAACTATTAAAACTTATCGAAAATTTCTGTAGCGTTCATAGACTTATCAATCAGTCCATCCATAGCTGATTGTGGCGTCCTCACATACCAAGACTTATCAATCAGTCCATCCACAGCTAATTGTGGCGTCCTCACATACCAAGGTTCGTGCTTCTTGTTGGGCATCGGGTTGCGGTTTCATTCAAAACCGGTTAGGAATTTGATCTTGGAAACCAATTTTGGTTAGAGTCGCGTCAGTTCTTGGCGAGGTTCGTATGCGAAGAAGTTGAAAGAAACGCTTATTGGGCTTATTCTAGCAACTTGGGCTCAAGCCATTGCATGGAGGCCCATTGAGGGAATTGCATGCGACAACCAGACCAACAAATGCATGATTCAGGCTCTAGAAGGGATTGAGCAATTTCCATTTCAGTTACTTTCCCGTTTTGAGGCGACACATGGCGAGAAGAATCAGCTTATTTACCTTTTAATGTCTAGTTTCCTTTTTGCGTTTGTGTTATTTCTATTATTGTAAGGCTTTTAAGCCATTAAGGGAACTTTGCTTATTTAGTTTAGATTTGACATTTGGTAAATGATTTTCCCGAAATTCCATGGGAATTAGGAGCTAAAAATTTGCATAGGAACCCCTGTATATTGTAACGAATTTCATTGAATGGAAGACAAGTATTAACACACAATTTGAGGTTTAATTCTCTTTGGTTCCTAAATGAACTATTCAAACTTATCGGAAATTTTCGTGGTGTTCATAGACTTATCAATCAGTCCATCCATAGCTGATTATGGCGTCCTCATATACCAAGGTTCGTGCTTCTTGTTAGGCATCGGGTCGCGGTTCCATTCAAAACCAGTTAGGAATTTGATCTTGGAAACCAATTTCGGTTAGGGTTGCGTCAGTTCTTGACGGGGTTCGTATCATAGAGTGCACCTTGCTAATCAAGAGAATCGCCAGGATATTACTAGTGATTAGGGCTAGCAAAGTCGTGTTATGTGTCGTGTTCGTGTCAGCATTATTACAACATGACACGATTATGCTGAACACAAATATGGCACGATTAATAAACGTGCCTGAAATATAAACACGAACATGACACGCCATAACACGCATAACACGATACAACACAATTATTAAACTTACCGTGATAGGTTGACGCAATTATAACACGATTGAAAACAAAACTTACTATTTAATTTTTTACTATATAAATTTTAAAAATTTTTATTATATAATTTTTTTAAAATTTCATTTTAATTTTCCAAATATCCTTCTACAGGTATCCTATATGTCTTATACAATAAAAAATATAATAATGTTTAAATTGATTTTTTTCTCCAAATTAGAGAACCATTTTAAAGCCATGTGGGATGCGGCTTTATTGGCAACGCACGGGTGGCATAGCAAACTAAGTTGTTATATAGGGTGGGTTTAAGAGAGAATTCACATTTGCTTTCGATGTGGGACTTTTTGAATGTGTAATAAAACTATAATAAATAAAAAAGGCTATCTTTTAACACCAAACACTTATTTAGTGTAGTGGTGGTAAGAGTAATAACATATCTCTTGGGTGCTGCAAGGTTCGATATGTTACACTGCAAAATTTGAATTTTTTTTTTTATTTTAAGCTTAAACGTGTTAGCACGAATCGAACACGTTTATTTTCGTGTTATTTGTACCAACCCATTTATGGCCTAATTAATATTCGTGCGGTTCAAACTCGTTTATATCGTGTCGTTTTCGTATCGTGTCATCATATCAGAAATTGCCGGCTCTGCTGGTGATGGCCCAATAATATCGCACACTACTGTAAATTATAATAGGGACACAGATTGCATTGTTGGTATGATTTACTTATTTTTATTTCTATATGTTTAATATTTACGCATTATTTACCATTTATTCTGTTATTGTATTTTAAAGAAATGGAATTACATGATGACTTGAATATTTGAACGATTTTGAGTTTTAAAGCTGAGATATTTTAAAAACAAATAATATCTTACTACGCATTCAGCTCAGATTTTATTATCTTAAATTTTTCTCCCACTAGGTGCTGTGCGTCCAAATAGTGAGCTATTGAGGTTTTTTGATCCTCAAAGTATTTTGCGAGTAGTGTTGCACAGAAATACGGTTGGAAACGGCATAAGTTTTAAGTTTAAGCTATTTCAATATTTCTATACTTGTTGTAGTTGTAATGAGCGACTTGTCCTGAAAGTTTTTCGACATTGTATTGTTTGTTAGAAAAATTTCGTATATGGACTATTTCAATTCTTTATTGACTATTAAGCCTTGTATGGCGGTGAATTTAATTTTATTGTTGATTTCCGAGGTGATTTCTCAGATTCACCGCATTTGGAATATGCAAATCCAAGTTAAATCTAGGATTATTTTGAGTTAATCTTTACTTAGTCGAGACTTTATTTTCGGGTCGTAACCGTACATTTAAAGAGAATTATGCTGCACAGGAACTTTTGGGAAAGTAAAAGTAAAAGAGAAAAAAAAAAAACCCAAAAACTAAGCATCAATACATACGCAATATTTTATGTTAATAGGAGTAAAATAAGGAAAAGGCGCATTTCGAAATTATTCAGCAAGAATAAATTAAAAAAAAAAATGCATTTACTACACAATAATAGTTGAAAAGCAGTGAGCGGTTCTTCACTTAGTAAAGCTATCGACCGTCGAACAACAATCGCTTCTTGTTCTCGGCTAGCGGAATCAATATGTGAAGAATCAGTGCAGGGCCAAATCAGCAGCAAGAGATGGCTTGAACAAGCTTTTAATAGAAGACACGTTGAAAATTAAAATTTTTTCATAAATACCATCTTCTCAAACTCACTTTTCATAAATATTACACATTTAAGTTACTTAAATATGTGTGGTATAAATAAATAATTTTTTTTAAAAATATGACATAACATATAATTTTCTCTTAAAAATTGCAGTAATAGGCTAATTAGAAAACCAAACAAAAAAGAAAACAGAAGAAAACATATTTCAATTATATTTATTTTTAAATTGATTTAATAAAGAAAATATTAAAGAAAAATGCTATGATAAAAACCGACAAAAACTTTCATCAGTAAGACCCATTTTATATAACTATTAGATAAAAAATCAATAGAAATAAGAACAGATACAACCACACTTGATTATAACATTTTCTAAGAAATTTTTTTTTACAAAAATAATGAAAAAAACACAACAATTTCAGGAAATTTTCCAAAAAAAAAAAAAACCAAAAAGTCTACAGGGCTCGGCGTCGGCAACGGAGGAGGTGGAGGGGGAGTGGGTGGGGGGCCTCAACGACGGTGGGTCGACAATGGAATCGCAATAGAGGCGCCATGACTCGCAACCCACAGCTCGTGATCTCGATGAATTCTCGACCCAAGGGAGTAGGGACCTCCAGATTTGGCATAGTCGTCGTTAAAATTGCATTGCAACAGGGTCGCCATGAATTCATGATGGTCGCTATAGGGTCGCGACTCCTTTGCACCGATTGCCATCGTGACTGTTGTCCTCAGTCACCCACGCGATTGCCCATCGTGAACTGCAAAAGTCGAGACGGTGATAACCTACACGACGGTCCTAATTGTATCCGAGTGAAGGCAATGAAGCTTTGGTGACTCTGCTCTAGACAGCTAAGCCTAGCCTCTTCTCTATCTCTGCTCAGAGAGGCTACGGTTTCTTCATCTCTTTCCCTCTCTCCATTTTTCCCAATCCGAGCTTTGTTTCCACGATTATTAGATTTACATTTCTTGCTTTCTCTATATGTAACGCCTCGAAATTTATTTAATGTTATTGTAATGTAAAATGATAAATTAGTGTGCCATAATTAATGTTTCAACATTAATTTGATTATTTGGTTGAATTTTGAATTTTTGGCTGTTTTGTTAATTTGATGAATTCAAATGATTTCTTATTGTTTTAAAATGATGTTTTGAGTTTTAAAACACAACAATTTGTAAAATGTTAAAAATATTCTGTTTTACAAAACCGTAGGTGGCATTTGGTTTTGCACAGTAAAAACCACCCACAAATTTTCTCTATTGATTTCCTTTTTCCCTTCCTCTCTCTTCACTCTCCCTGATCTCACTCTCTCTCCTCTCTCTCTCTTGCCGTGAGCTCTCTCTCACACTCTATCTCGGTTTCTCTCTTCTCTCTCAACTTCTCTCTAAAATTTTTGAATCAAAATTTGAATCCAAGCTTCGGGTTAGCAAGGAGGAAGCTCGGGAACGTAATTTGGTAACCGAGCACGCGGATTGAAGCTTCGATTCGATGTTAGTTTTGAAGTTTCTAAACTTTTTTCAAAATTTTCAATTTTGTGCATTTTTGAAATTTAAGTTCGTTTGAGCTTAAAAAACTCTTGGTTTGAGTTAAATGAACTTAGAACAACTAGAATCTAAGCTTAGATTGAAGAAAAATGGATTGGATTCAAGATTTTTTATTTTTCTCCTCATTTTCCCATTTTTAGATTTTTGAGTTTAAATCTTGTTTAAAAGAGTTCAAAAGTGTTCTAGCATGTTTTTCTATCATCTATGATTGTTTTCCATGCTTGAGATTTGAGAAAAACAGGTTAAAATCAAGATTTGGAT
Organism: Artocarpus heterophyllus; assembly: GCA_025403435.1. NCBI lineage: Eukaryota > Viridiplantae > Streptophyta > Magnoliopsida > Rosales > Moraceae > Artocarpus > Artocarpus heterophyllus. The sequence goes on from CM046337.1 coordinate 29,617,880, forward strand.
TTTAGGAGATTGAAAACCCGTGGTTGAAATTTCTGGGTTTTTCCAGTTCGGCAGGCCGGATTCAAAGGATCAGTAGGTAGGAGTTCATCTGTCCAGCAGGCCAAACTTGGGAAATGTCTGGCCGACCAGACTTGGTTTCCGGCATGCCAAACTGCACAGTTCGGCCAGCCGAAGCAGGGAGTCCGGTAGAGCCTAGGAAAAAAATTGTGATTTTTCACCCGTTTTCATTGTTTTGAACCCCGATTTAAATTCCAACCTTGTAAAATGATTCTAATGATACAAATGGCACACTAGGACATCATGAAATGGTTTAGTAATATAGGATGTCTCGAACTAGATATTGATCGACTTAGTGTGTATTTAGGATCGTTCGTGGTTCCGCGGAGCTAACGTATAGCAGACCGGGATTTTGGTGTGGGGCACCGACATGAGTATCGAGATAGGACTTCTAACCCATTCCTTGGTAGCCTAGTTTCAAAATGATTTGGCTTTAAAAAGGATTTCTATTAAAATATTTTCAACGGTTGTTTGAAAATGAATTATCGGTTATATTTTAATATACCGTGAGTTGAAATGAACTTCATAATGAATATAAATGACAATACTCGGTAAATGGGTTTTGAATGATGATGAAAATAAACACATAGGCATGATGCCATATCAGAGATCGGGTCGTGTAGCGATCGACCTTGGGTGCAGGTCCCAAAACCCAACTAGGCCACTACGGTGGTGATATCCTTATGGTTTGCCTAGGAAAATAAAATAATGTTTCTGGTCGACCTAATAAACTATTCTGCATTAGAACAGTTTTATTTAAATTTATTCAAGGTTTCTTTTAAATAATTCCTGAATAATGAAATGTTTCTTTAAATTAAATTATTTAATAAAATATAGTTCTACTGAGCCTTTCGCTCACATTTTCTTTGTTTTTAAATTTCCCCCCCTTCTAGGTGGTTTCCTATTTAGGTTCGGAGAAGATTCGACGGACCAAACTCAGGAGCAGTAGAAGGATTTATTAGATTGTTTGTATTACTTAATCAAGGCATGTAATGTTTTTAACTTTCTTTGTGTTTGGACTGTAGTTGTATTATTATATTGTCAGTACCATGTGTGTGCACAAGTTGTGGGTCTGTGGGACCCATAGTCGCTATGTTTATTCTTTAATATTTATTTTTCATGCAATGGCTTTCTTGAAACTTTCACATTTTATATTTAATTCAAACCCCTAAAATCTTGATTTTTAATTAAATTCTCTCTTTATTAATTTAAATAATTGGCCACGTCACCTTCCGTACTCCGGGGCGTGACAAAATGGTATCAGAGCCCAATGTTATGAACCTTGGGAATTGTGCACACATAGGTTTGACAATGAAATACCTCTAGCAGTCCAAAATTTTGTTTTCAGAAGTGAGAGAATGACACCTAGACGTCGTTCGACAGCTGACGTTGAGTTCAGAAACGATGAGGGCATGATGAGGTCTATGTTTGTGGCTTTCCGGCAGATAGCAGCCAGGGCTAAACCAGAGGATTCTAATGTTGGTTGTCAGCATACGTACCTTAAGGAATTCCAGCGTGCGTCCATTCTGACTTTTGATGGTAATGGGGATCCGCAGTTGGCAGAATATTGGTTAGATTCGATCGTGAAGCATTTAGATACCCTTGGTGTGCCTGATGAGTACCGTGTGGAGTTTGCTGCATATAAGCTTGAGGGTGGTGCTAATACTTGGTGGAAACAAGCTAAGCATTTGGAACGCGGTGGCGATATCAGTTGGGACAGATTCGAGGAGCTGTTCTATGATCGATACTTTCCACAGGGGTATAGAGATCAGAAGGTAGCTGAGTTCTACAGATTGCAGTAGGGTGATTTGTCAGTTCGGGAATATGAGGCAAGATTTAATGAGTTGGCCAGGTTTGCTCCATCAGTTGTGGCATCGGAGCATGAGAAGTGCATTAAGTTTCAAGAAGGGCTCAAGGCTCCTATTCGGCGACAGTTGATTGCTCTGCGATTTAGGAGTTTTGGAGAGCTTGTGTCGTTAGCAATATCAGTGGAAAATGACTATGCGTAGTATTGTGAGGATCGAGCAAAAGCTTCATGAGGATCGCAGAGGAGCGATAGGAAAAGCACCAGTATTCGTCCACCTCTAAGAAAGAGCAAGCAAGGTGGCGCAAACAGTGGTAGCAGTAGTTCGTCTGGTAGCGGCTGCAGCAATCCCTACAGCTTCCATTATCATTTCTGTCAGTAGCCCGAACACATCAAGAGGAATTGCCTGATCAGGAGTGCTCATCTTAGATCTCAAACCGGGGAGGATGCCAGTTGTCAGTCTCAGCCTCAGACCCTACCTCTGCCTCAGTAGTATCTGCAGTTGTAGTATCCCCAGTTCTCTCCTCAGCAGTTTTCGTATCTGACACGAGGGCAGCACCTGCAACATTTCCAGCGTAGCGTCCCTCAGTATCGAGCGTTGAGTACAGCTAGTGTGCAGTCATCTCCGTCTCAGCAGCATCGACAAAATAATCCCGGACCCAACAATGTGGGTAGAGGAAAAGGAAAGGCACCAGTGCAGGTTCATGCAATGGCATTGGGTGGCTCAGATTCTCATGTTGGTAACGCGGTTGTCGATGGTACGATCTTAGTTTCTCGATCTTTAGCTCGCGCTTTATTTGATACCGGTGCCTCTCATTCTCTTATTTCGAGTTCTTTCGTACATGCCTTGGGATTAGAGATAGAAGAGTTCAATGAACCCCTAGTCATAACCTCTCCCTTGGGGCGGGTGTGTGTGAATTGTGTATGTAAATCTTGTAAAATAAAGACTGGGGATGAGATTTTGAAAAGTGATTTGATTATACTCCCCATGAGCTCATATGATGTAATTCTAGGAATGGACTGGTTGTCCAGGTATAATGCAGTTGTGGACTGCCAACTTAGAAAGGTAACCCTAGTGTCTGATAGGAGGACGATGATCACTTACCAGGGTAGTGGTGATTGGTTAATGAGTGAGCATCTCATGAAGTCGTGTCTAGGAGGACGAAGGAATCTGGGTTGTTGTGCTTTCCTTGCCAATCTAGATTGCGAGCCCTATGCTTTGAGAGGAAGTATAGCAATTCCGGTGGTTGATGAGTTCGAGGATGTCTTCCTCGACGAGTTGCCAGGATTACCACCGCATCAGAAAATCAAGTTTAGTATTAAGTTGTTTCCGGGGACAGCACCGATTTCTATAGCACCTTATTTGATGGTGCCGGCAGAAATGAAAGAATTGAGGAAGCAACTTCAGGAGCTTGCTGATAAAGGGTATATTCGAAATAGCACATCTCCGTGGGGAGCACCGATTTTGTTTGCTAAGAAACATGATGGGACTCTCAGGTTGTGTGTAGATTATCGGCAGCTGAATCGTGTTACAGTGAAGAATAAGTATCCCTTGCCTAAGATCGATGGGTTGTTTGATCAGCTGGGAGGTTCGCGATACTTCTCAAAGATTGATTTGCGGTCGGGTTATCATCAGCTCAGGATTAAGGAAAAGGATATTCCCAAGACAGCTTTTAGGACTCGGTATGGACACTTTGAGTTTCTAGTTATGTCGTTTGGGTTGACGAATGCTTCGACAGCTTTCATGGATTTGATGAACAGGGTATTTAGGCCGTATTTGGATCAGTTTGTGATCATGTTCATCGATGATATTCTAGTGTATTCTAAGACTTGGGAGGAGCATGAGCAGCATCTTCGGATCATGCTTCAGACTTCGCGGGAGCACCAGTTGTATGCCAAGAGGGAAAAGTTCAAGTTTTGGTTGACTGAGGTCAAATTTCCTAGGTCATGTCATCTCTGAGCATGGTATTTCTGTGGATCCATCCAAGATTGAAGCCATAGTGGAATGGGAACGACCAAAGAACGTAGCAGAGATTCGCAGCTTCTTAGGTCTTGCTGGTTATTACAGGAAATTTGTAAAGGATTTTTTGAAGATTGCAGCTCCGTTGATGAGATTGATCAAGAAAAATGTCAGTTTGAGTGGGATGAAGATTGTGAGCTTGCTTTTCAGGAATTGAAGAACCGATTGACTTCAGCTCCAGTGTTGGTTATTCCTAGCAGTGACGAGCCATATGAGGTTTACGCAGATGCTTTAGGGCGTGGACTTGGAGGCGTGTTGATGCAGCATAGACGTGTGGTTGCGTACAGATCGAGACAACTACGACCTCACGAACGAAATTATCCTACTCATGATTTGAAGCTCGTGGTGGTGATTCACGCGCTGAAGATTTGAAGATGTTACTTGTATAGAGCGTCATTTCAGGTCTACTCCGATCTTAAGAGTTTGAGGTATTTGTTCACTCAGAGGGATCTTAATTTGAGGCAGCGTAGATGGATAGAGTACATGGACGATTATGATATTGCGTTGCAATATCATCCCGGGAAAGCTAATGTGGTCGCGGACGCGCTTAGCAGGAAGTCTTCAGGGATTCTCACTTGTTTGGCTTTTGAGGACTGGAGCAGGGATGCGACAGTGAGCGAGTATAGGCTACGGTATCATGAAGACTATGATCGAGTTTCGGTATATCATGTGGAAGCGACCCTAGCTCTTTTTCAGATGGTGAAGCAAAGTCAGTGGCATGATCGACATTTGCAGGGGATTTGGTCACAGATTCAGAACGGGGAGCAGTTTGAAGAATGGACCGTGCATGCAGATGGATCGTTTTATTTTCGGGAGCATCTTGCAGTTCCAGCTATCGCAGAGGTGACGAAAGCCATTTTGGACGAAGCTCATAGGTCTCAGTTCGCTATTCATCTAGGGAGCACAAAGATGTATCATGATTTGAAGAGGCAATATTAGTGGAGAGGCATGAAGAAAGATGTTCGAGAGTATGTGGCCAAGTGTACGACGTGTCTTCAGGTGAAAGCCGAGCATCAGAAGCCTGCAGGTCAGCTTCAGCCGCTTCCTATTCCAGGGTGGAAATGGGAGCATGTGACGATGGATTTTCTCATAGGTTTGCCGAGGACGGAGCAGCGACATGATGCAGTTTAGGTCGTGGTCGACAGGTTGACGAAATCAGCGCATTTCATTCCGTTCAGGTCAACATGTTCGAGGAAGATTTTCGGGGATTTGTATCTGTAGAACATTGTGAGGTTGCATGGAGTTCCTTTGTCCATCACTTTTGATCGAGACACGAGGTTTAATGCTAAGTACTGGAGGAGTTTCCAGGAGGCTTTGGGTACAGATTTGAACTTCAGTATGACATTTCATCCTTAGACTGATGGGCAGTCTGAGCGGGTTATTCAGATTCTTGAGGATATGTTGCGTGCCTGTGCGTTAGACTTTGGCGGGAATTGGAAGCAATATTTGCATCTAGCGCAGTTCGCGTACAACAACAGCTATCAGGCGAGTATTGGTATGGCACCGTTTGAGGCGTTGTATGGGCAACCGTGTCGGTCACTGGTGTGTTGGGCCGAGCCGGAAGACAGGGTTATTCTTGGGCTGGATGAGATCCGTGATAGCAACGAGAAAGTCGTTGTGATTCGAGATCGATTGAGGGCAGCTCAAAGTCGACAGAAGAGTTACACGAATAAGAGACGTAGACCCTTAGAGTTCGCGGTTGGAGATTTCGTTCTCTTGAAGGTATCGCCTCTTAAGGGAACTATGTGGTTCGGAGTGAGTGGAAAGCTTGCACCAAGGTATATTGGGCCGTTCGAGATCACTTAGCGTGTTGGTGTGGTTGCTTATCGGCTTGATCTTCCGCCCAAACTTTCTCATGTTCACGATGTGTTCCATGTGTTGATGCTTAGGAAGTGTCCGCCTGAGCAGGGTAAAATAGTTTCATTTCGCGATGTGCAGGTTCAGAAAGTTGCGACGTACGAAGAAGTGCCGATTCAGATCATCGACCGAAAAGTAATTAGTTTGCGTCATTGTGAGATATCGTTGGTAAATGTCGTGTGGCAGCATCACGGGGTTGATAAAGCCACCTAGGAACTAGAGTGGAGTATGCGGGAATTGTATCCGCATTTGTTTTGTTTCTGAAATGAGTTGTAAATTTCGAGGGTGAAATTTCTTTTAGCGGTGGAGAGTTGTAACACCCCAAAATTTATTTAATGTTATTGTAATATAAAATGATGAATTAGTGTGCCATAATTAATGTTTCAACATTAATTTGATTATTTGGTTGAATTTTGAATTTTTGGCTGTTTTGTTAATTTGATGAATTCAAATGATTTCTTATTGTTTTAAAATGATGTTTTGAGTTTTAAAACACAACAATTTGTAAAATGTTAAAAATATTCCGTTTTACAAAACCGTGGGTGGCATTTGGTTTTCGTACAGTAAAAACTGCCCACAAATTTTCTCTATTTATTTCCTTTCTCCCTTCCTCTCTCTTCACTCTCCCTGATCTCACTCTCTCTCCTCTCTCTCTCTTGCCGTGAGCTCTCTCTCACACTCTCTCTCGGTTTCTCTCTTCTCTCTCAACTTCTCTCTAAAATTTTTGAATCAAAATTCGAATCCAAGCTTCGGGTTAGCAAGGAGGAAGCTCGGGAACATGATTTGGTAACCGAGAACGCGGATTGAAGCTTCATTCGAGGTTAGTTTTGAAATTTCTAAACTTTTTTCAAAATTTTCAATTTTGTGCATTTTTGAAATTTAAGTTCGTTTGAGCTTAGAAAACTCTTGGTTTGAGTTAAATGAACTTAGAACAACTAGAATCTAAGCTTAGATTGAAGAAAAACGGATTGGATTCAAGATTTTTCATTTTTCTCCTCATTTTCCCATTTTCAGATTTTTGAGATTTTTGAGTTTAAATCTTGTTTAAAAGAGTTCAAAAGTGTTCTAGCATGTTTTTCTATCATCTATGATTGTTTTCCATGCCTGAGATTTGAGAAAAACAGGTTAAAATCAAGATTTGGATTTTGGTAGATTGAAAACCCGTGGTTGGAATTTCTGGGTTTTCCCAGTTCGACAGGCCGAACTACGTGTTCGGCAGGCCGGATTCAAAGGATCGACAGGCAGGAGTTCATCTGTCCGGCAGGCCGAACCTGGGAAATGTCCGGCCGACCGGACTTGGTTTTCGGCAGGCCGAATTGCACAGTTCGGCCGGCCGAAGCAGGGAATCCGGCAGGCCGGCAGAGCCTAGGAAAAAATTTGTGATTTTTCAGCCGTTTTCACTGTTTTGAACCCCGATTTAAATTCCAACCTTGTAAAATGATTCTAATGATACAAATGACATACTAGGACATCATGAAATGGTTTAGTAATATAGCATGTCTCGAACTAGATATTGATCGACTTAGTGTGTATCTAGGATCGTTCGTGGTTCCGCGGAGCTAACGTATAGCGGACCGGGATTTCAGTGTGGGGCACCGACACGAGTATCGAGGTAGGACTTCTACCCCATTCCTTGGTAGCCTAGTTTCAAAATGATTTGGCTTTAAAAAGGATTTCTATTAAAATGTTTTCAACGGTTATTTGAAAATGAATTTATCGGTTATATTTTAATATACCGTGAGCTGAAATGAACTTCATAATGAATGTAAATGACAATACTCGGTAAATGGGTTTTGAATGATGATGAAAATAAACACATAGGCATGATGCCATATCAGAGATCGGGTCGTGTAGCGATCGACCTTGGGGGTAGGTCCAGAAACCCAACTGGGCCACTACGGTGGTGATATCCTTATGGTTTGCCTAGGAAAATAAAATGATGTTTCTGGTCGACCTAATAAACTGTTCTAGGTAAGAACGGTTTTATTTAAATTTATTCATTTATTTATTCAAGGTTTCTTTTCAATAATTCTTGAATAATGAAATGTTTCTTTAAATTAAATTATTTAATAAAATATAGTCCTACTGAGCCTTTCGCTCACATTTTCCTTTTTTTAAATTTCCCCCCCTTCTAGGTGGTTTCCCATTTAGGTTCGAAGAGGATTCGACGGACCGAACTCAGGAGCAGTAGAAGGATTTATTAGATTGTTTGTATTATTTAATTAAGGCATGTAATGTTTTTAACTTTCTTTGTGTTTGGACTGTAGTTGTATTATTGTATTATCGTACTATGTGTGTGCACAAGTTATAGGTCAGTGGGACCCATAGTCGCTATGTTTATTCTTTAATATTTATTTTTCATGCAATGGCTTTCTTGAAACTTTCACATTTCATATTTAATTCAAACCCCAACTCTTGATTTTTAATTAAATTCTCTCTTAATTAATTTAAATAATCTGCCACATCACCTCCCGTACTCCGGGGCGTGACACTATATATCACAACTTTTGTGATTCGGATTGTTCCGTCTTCATTTCAATTTCGATTTTCGTGTTCTCTTAATTTTGCTAAATCATTTTCCTATAAATCAAATTGATCTTTTTTTGGCTATGCTAAATTCAATTCATAGTTTCATGATCTACACTGTATTTTTCTTGCATTTTCTTTTTTAGAGATGAAGAAGAAGTGAAGAGATTCGGGTCTCAGTTGTGTGGTCGGGATATTTTGGCAAAAAAGCCAAAAAAAAAATTTGAATTGGACAAATGGTCTCTTTTTTTTTTGCACTAAAAAACACGCTTTTTTATGCAGTAAAACTGTTTCAGTTTTTTACAAAAAGATAAGAAAAAGACTTGTAGCAAGGAAATGAACCTCAACAGAGTGAAAAGAAAAAAAACTAAAGCAGTTTTCATGCCCAAAAAGCTTGTTTTTTGATGTCAAAAAACTGTAAAAAAAAAGACCATTTTGCTAATAAGGCTTTTTCTTAAAGCTAGTTTTCAAATTTTCCCATGTCGGTCATCATTGTGCTCTTGTGAGGTGGGGAAAAATCCTGATGACTTCTCTCGAAGGTAAAGGAAAACTAGTTTAATTATTGAATCTCTTTTTTATTTTTGAGATTTTTTTGAAATTTTTTTTTTCAATTTTGGGGTCTTTTTTATAAATAATTTGGTGTGTTTAAACTCATAAAATCACTAAGAGCATATTTGCTTTTAACTATAGGATGTTGATTTAACGGGGTAGAAAAATGTTTTCACCGATAAAACCTTTTAAAGGATAGCAATGTCCAATATTAAAATATACAAAATATTAACATTTAAAAGGTTTACCCTCAGTTTCAATTTAGTCTTTAACATCTAAAAGGTTCCATTTTGGTCCTTAATTTATTACTTTGTTTCAGTTTTGGCCTTTTGTTACTAAAAAAATTTTATCACGAAAGTTCTTTGTCTCACGTGGACTTTCATGTTCTACAAAAATGATAATTAAAACTCTCCAGGGTTCCTTTCTTCTCAAAAACAAACTGTTCAGGGTTCCTTTCTTCTAAAAAACAAACAATGCATTTATAGATGTTGCAACAAGTGTTGCAACATCACTTACAACATCACTTGAAATATTTAACTAAATAGTCTTAGAATTGTCGTAAATTGTATTGTTGTTGTTATAGAGACCTTAGGAATGTATTAAACCCTGGGTTCATCAAAACTAGGTAGTTTTGAATTTCATATTATCGAGGTTGTAACTCATGTCGCAACACCACATATGACCTTAATAAAAATTCCCAAAAATCATCATCGATTGTATTTATAGTTTGTATGGAATAAATCTAAATGATGAACTAATTCTTTTCAACTTTATGAAGTCAAAACAGAACAAGTTCTTAAATAGAACGCACTTTGTACACTTGAAGTTGCAACTCAAGTCACGACTTCACATGTGAAAATATGTTGATAACAACTACCCATCATACTATAGTTGCTACAAAAGTCTTGTTAAGCAATAAAAATGACATTCCAAACTTTAAAACAGAAAAAGACAATATAGAAACAGGACCTATAGGCCATTTGTTCTTCCAAGGTTGTAAACTAGTTACAACTCCTTTACAAACTCGCTACGACTTTGCTGGACAGCTCAAAAAAAAAAAGAAGTAGAAATGTCAGTTTGGAGTCAAGATTCCAGTTTTTAACTTCTTATATATGGTCTTTTATGTTGCAGTGACTTAAACATTCCCAGGTTTAGCAATACTTTAAAAACGATTATTAAATTGTCATTTTTGAAGTTGAAATGAGTGAAAATCCTTCTAAATACAAGGTTACAACTTAGATCTAGCCTTCTTCATACTCAACATATATAACATTAAAACTAATGTCTAAGGTATCTATTTTTAAGATAAAAAAAAGTGAAGAATCCTTTTAGAACATAGAACATGCCATAGAGCTAAACTTTTTGGTACACATCGTGCATAATACTAGAACTATTTTCACAAAAACCATAACATAAACATAAATAAAATTATTACATGCCAACTTCTCTCAAAATAAGACCATAAATCATTTTCTTAAACTTAAATAGGAAATTTTAGAAAGTATACCTTTGAAGAATCTTTTCCTAGAGTGATTGAACCAAAGTCTCCTCCTTAGATTGATTTTTAGCTAGTGATTTTCTAGTGGTGGGAGAGAAATTTTTGAGAGAAATCAAGAGGGAGAAATCAGTTCTTTCTTATGGAGGAAAATGAAAGAGAAAAAGTGAAAATGACTTGCTTTGCCTTGGGAGAATTTTGGGAGAACAGAGACAAAATGATGCTTTAAAATGGATAGGTCTATTTACAGACTTTTTCCTAAACTTTGATTAATTTCTATTTAATTTCTAACTCTTCATTAAAGTGTTTCATATACAACTAAGTGAGACAAAATTTTAGTCTTCTCCTGCCAAGTGTAGGTGCCAATTTCATGAAGAATTGGAGGGAAATTGGCTCATAAATGCTTACTTTTTAGATTTAGGCTTTTGAACAATCGAGGTCACATTTTGTCATTTTTGTCATATTACTTTGCCCACAAAATCTCTTTTAAAATTTCATCTAGATGAGGGAGACTAGCTAGTTGTCAGGAAATTTTGGTACTGTTGTGTTTGCCTAACTGTTAGACATGTATGCCCTAAGGAGTAAAAATGTAATACGTTTTTGGAGACATTTTTATCAATAAAGAATTTATTCATTTATATATACCAAATCTTGTCCTCTTTACGTTCATATTTGTTGAATGTATGATAAGCAAACAGTAGCCTGAGACTGTCAGTCTAAACCTTAAGAATTGGGCATATGATGGACTGATTATGCGGAAGACATGATTCTTAAGGTGACGGTCTAAAACATATGATCAGCAATCGAGAGAATAAAGTTGGGCTCTTTATTCATGTAACGATTGTTATGTTGTCTATATCCCTTATGGGAGATGATTTGTCTTGACCATCGGAGTTGGACTCCGTGAATAGAAACATTGGCATGTTGTCATAGGTGACGATGTGTTGGATCGGGACATAAAGTGAATTGATTTGGATTAATAATTTTGTCTTGGCAAATCGATTCACTTTAGACAATCATTTGTATTGTATCTTAATCCTGAGATGAATAGTGGGCTCGTTGTCTCGACTTGTGTCTTTTGATGTGCCAAAGGGTGACACCCACATCTCAATAGTGGTATACATGCTGGTACGTTGGAGGCATGACTCTTGATAGCGTAGACTTGTTATTCATAGATATGGAATCCATAGCTCCTCTTTAGGAGTAATGATATCCTCTTTTATGCGTTGTCCTATAATTGGAAAACTGGAGCGCTCAACCATTTGGATACATAGGTGTAACCGAATGGTATACTATCTTTGGATGATAAGTTTTCTAATGGTGAGACAATGGAACGTAAGATAAAAATAATCGGGAAGGTAAGATAGAACTTGTCCTTAAGCCGATTATGGATGATCATATGGGAATGTGATACACTATGATATGTCATGGAGACTTAGCTACATGAGCTTCGTAATTCTATAAAGTTCGAGAGTGCAGCTCCAAGCTTTTAGTGGAGTAGCGTTGGAGTTGATAATTGTGAAATGTATATTTAGGATATTGGGTTTCATAATTATCATGAGCTTGAACTTTATAGGTCCATTTTGGTCCCCTTTGCTAGCTCACAAAATCCTGTAACGACACGGCGTGCTTTTCCAATAATTGGTGACTTATGTCGGATTTATTAGATTGGTTTAAAATTTGGAAGAATTAAATAATTCATGTTTGTTTATCGGTTGAATTAATTTTGTAAGAAATTAGTTCAAGATAAACTTGTTGAATTATTGCGATAATATAATTCTTGTCTGAATATCGGTTGTTTTAATTTTGGACAAATTTGATCAAGATAAACTTGTAGAATTATTGTGAATTGATTTATTTTCTTAGAGATTATCTTGATAAAGTTTGTTTTGATCAGATAACTTCTCTATTGGGTTATTTGAATCAAAACTGAGACTTTATCCTATAGAATCTCGGGTGGAAAATAAGAGATTCGCGAAGATTTTTTCTCGAGAGTTCGGCCTGCCGATGGGGCCTGTTCGGCCTGCCGATCAGCGAGAGATAAGATTATGCATTTTCACGCGGATCTTATCAGATATTGATCCAAACTTGATTCTGTTTCGAGTTTTTGAGACCTAATCTGATAAGGACTGACCCCAGGACTAATAGCTATATAAAGGGAGTGAGTCTCATGATTTACTCAGATCAATTTGAGAGATTAAGAGTGATACTCATCTAGTGAGCATCTGAAAACTCCTTGAGAGCTTTTGTTCACAAATCACGAACACTAGCTTTGGGTTCTCTCTATTAGTTGGAAGGAGAGTCACCGGTGGAAGAGCTGTACGTATGAGCCCACACTCACCCCGGTTATGGATAGAGAATAGCAAAGAAGACCAATTGGTTGAGACTCTTTTGGAACGTTACTTGTCTACACAGGTTGCGGAGGTTCTTCGGCACATAGAGGTTAGTAAGATCTGTCTAATTTATACATATAACATGTCAAACTTGTGTTTTAGAAATTACTCTGATGAAAAATTTTTAAAAATTCTGTTGCGCACTTTATTCCAACACTAACACAGTCTAATACTAATGTCTATATAAGTTAATACCGGTAAACTTTAAATTGTGTAATAAAATTATTGTTTTTTGTTTAAAAATCATTCTTAGACTGTATAAACATAAAATTAACATTTTTTTATACTCTACCTCAATGCTGATGCATTCTCAACAGTGTCAATTCACAAACTCAAATAGCATTTTCAGTGAAAATGCTATCGCGTAACTCCGATTTTTAACTAATAGGCGAGTAAGGATTTATTTGGTGTTAGAGTGTTTCTCCATATACTACTAACATTGTTCTACACTTAAAAGTTCTTTTAATCTAAATTCTCAAGTTACTTACAAATTAAAATTTCTCCCTTAAATCGCGACGGAAATTTTCAACTGAATAATTCAATCATGAAAGTTAATAATTTTAACTCAGATATTTTCTATAGAATTTTGGAATATATATATGTATATAAATTCCATAAATCCTTCAATGACCAAACTTAAACATAATATTTTCTAGGAAAATCCTTGATTTAAATATATAAACTACATTATCTAATCTTAGGATTTTCTCAGTCATTACAATCTACCCCCTTAAGAACTTTTGTCCTGAAAATTAGAACAACTTGGGATAGTTTTTCTTCATGTATTCTTCGTGTTCCTAGTTGCTTTCTCAATGTTATGATTTCGTCACAAGACTTTAACTAGTGGGATTACCTTATTCCTTAGGGTCTCCTCTTCACGAGCCCAAATCTATATTGGTTTCTCTTCATAGGACATGTTTGTATGTACCTTGATTGGCTTCTGATGTAGCACGTGTGATGGGTCTAGCACATATTCCTTCAATGTTGATACATGAAAGACATTGTGCATAGAAGCCAATTCTGGTGGCCGTGCTAACCTATAGGTGACTTACCAATCTTCTCTAAGATTTTGAAGGGTCCAATATATTCAGGACTGAGTTTTCGTCTCTTACCAAACCTCATTACCCCTTTCAATAGGGCAACTTTGAGGAAAACTGCATTTCCCAATTGAAAATCTGAAGGTTTGTGGCGCTTGTTAGCATAACTCTTTTGATGACTATGAGCTGTCTCTAGTCTCTCCCTGATCTGCCTAATACCCTAAATGGTCCTCTTGATAAAATCAATAGCCTCTAGATGCTTCTCCCTAGGTTCATGCTAATAAATTGGGGATCTATACTTCCTTCCACAAAGAGCTTCAAAAGGTGCCATGCCTATCGATGCATGGTAACTGTTGTCGTAGGAGAATTCTATCAAGGGTAACTTCTATCCCAATTTCCCTTGAAATCCATAACATATGCTATCAGCATATCTTCTAAGATTTGAATGGTTCTCTTTCATTGACCATCAATCTGTGGGCGAAATGTTGTGCTGAACTTGAGCTTGGAGCCCATTGCTTCTTGTACACTCTTCCAAAACCTCGATGTGAAATGACTGTCTTGATTAGAAATGATGGCCTTTGAAACTCTGTGCAATGTTACTATCTTAGACACATATAACTCGGCTAATCGCTTGACTGAATAACTGAGTTTGATGCATTAAAAGTGACAGACTTGGTCAGTCAATCAATAATTCCTCAAATTTCATCATTGACATATGATATTCTAGGCAATCCGACCATAAAATCCATCATTATTTGATCCCATTTCCACTCTAGGATGTCGATAGTCTACAATTCCCCTATTGAACACTAATGCTCTACCTTGGCTTTTTGACAAGTAAGCCATTTTGATATGAATTTGGTGACATCTTTCTTAATTCTAGGCCACCAAAAGCTGTCTTTTAGATCCTTATACACCTTAGTTACTTCTGAATGGACAGAATAAGGTTTCTCATGTGCTTCAGAAAGAATCTGCTTCCACATTTCTTCTTCGTCAGGGATGCATGTCCTGCCATTGTCGTGAAGTATGTCGTTTTCTAAAAGACTAAACTCCATTTCTTTTCTTCAAGGATCTCTTCTTTTATCTTAATTAAAGTAGGGTCAAGTTCTTGACTACCCTCCACATGCTTGAGGATGGTTGGTTGGAGATTCAAAGATAACTTCCCTCAAATCATCTCAATTCCAAGGTTGTTAATATCCTTCTGTAGAGGTTGAGCCAGAAAACAGATCATTATTAGCTTTACTGATGACTTTTGACTTAATGCATCAGCTACATTGTTCGCCTTTCGTGGATGATAAATGATCTCAAAGTCATAATCCTTCACTAACTCTAACCATCGTCAATACCTCATGTTCAATTCTTTCTACGTGAAAATATACTTAAGCTCTAGTGATCTGTGTAGGTCTTATATTTTGCTCCATACAGATAGGATCACCATATCTTCAGTGCAAAAACAACCTTTGCAAGCTCCAAGTCATGTGTCGAGCAGTTCTTCTCATAATCCTTGAGCTGTCATGAAGCGTATGCGACCACCTTTCTACCTTGCATAATACTCTCATCTTAGGTTTCTTTTTTGTTTGTGTGAGAGCCGTGAGTGGTGTTGCTAACTTCAAGAACCCTTCAACAAACCGTTGATAGTACCCTGTTAAATTGAAAAACTTCATATTTTTGTCACATTTTTCAAGGTTGATCACCTACTTATTGCTTTAATCTTGGTGAGATCTATTGAAATTTCCTCCTTGGATACCACATGTCCTAGACATTACATATTTTCCAGCCAAAATTCACACTTTGAGAATTCGACGTACAACTAATTCTCCTTAAAGAATTGCAAGATGATTCTCGGATGTTCCTCACGTTCCTCCTTCAACTTGGAGTAGACCAAAGACAATGATAAACTTGTCCAGATAATCCTTGAACACTCTATTCATTAGATCCATGAATGCTACTAAAGCATTGGTCAAACAGAATGGCATTATGAGGAACTCGTAATGTCCATAGCACATTTTGAAAGCTGTCTTTGGCATGTCTCCTTCCTTAATCTAGAGCTAGTGGTATCCTAAATGCAAGTCGATCTTTAAAAAATATGCAGGTCCCTTCAACTAATCAAACAAATCATTGATCCTTGGCAGCGAGTACTTGTCCAAGATCGTAATCATGTTCAGCTCTCGATAATTATACACATACTTAGTGTATCCTCTTTCTTCTTAACAAACAAAACTAGTGCTCCCCACAATGAATACCTCGCTTGGATAAAACCCTTATCTAGTAGCTCTTATAGCTGTGTTTGATGCTCTAGTACGGCACCTTAGAAACTGGTGTTGATCTCTGGGTACTAGCTCTATTTCGAATGAGATCTCTTGTTTTGGAGATTGTTAGGTTATGGGCCCCAAAAATCATTTAAAACATAGCGGAATAGGTTTTTAAAAATTTTCTCAAACTTTCAAGATCCTTCTCATGATATCACATACAATTATTGAATCAAAGACAAACTTACGGGTCTGGCAATAGCTCTGGATGATCAAGTGTTCCAAAATCTTCAGTTCTTTCTTGCTATTGTCCTTATTCTGGATCAACTTATGTATGGGCACCAGTGTGATATTTTGGATTATCTCTTCTATATCTCCTTCCAACCTTTCTCTCAGTAAAGTTTCTTTAAAGCTCTAAAGCGGAGAATAATAAACACTAGATAGAGGCCAGAGAAAAGTCTACTAAAAATAAGACCTCCAAGACCTATTTATAGATGCATAGTAGAAGTTAGTTAGAGCAACATCTTCCAAAGATTCTATAGAGAATCACGCCTACCATGGGTGGTTGGGTGTGATCTCCAGCCTTCCAACAGGAGTGTGATATGTATCACAACTACCTCTACTTGCATGATTTTGTATCCACCTAGTATCTGTCTGCGATCCACTTTTAGTTTAAATTGAGATATTTTTTATTTTAACCTTTAAAATAAATATCTTCCATGATTTTCTCAATTATTTAAATTATCTCATAATTCAAATGATTAACTGCAAAATCTAATTCAACTCTTGAAAAAGATATTTTTCTGTAACAAGATAACAAATAGATTACATGAAGATCATTCAAGATATTTACCTCCTAGAATCATGGAACTGGTGCCATATGGAATCCCGGAGTTCATGTGTGTGGCACCTCACATAGTCCAAGTGGACTACATATGAAATTACAATTTTGCCCTTATTGACAAAATTATCCTAAGAAAATTTCCATTGACCCACCTGAAAGAATGTTGTGGAGCTAAGGAGGGGAACCAATGGATATATATAGTTTAAGCTCAAATAATTATTTGTAATTTAATTATCTCATACTTAAATTAATAGTAATTATTAACTCTAGTTTGCTCCACTATCGAAAATCAAGGTTGTTCTCTTAAATTATATAGAATGATATGGAACCTTAGAATGTCGTCAATAAGGTCATCCATTAATATAATCATTTGCCATTTGATAATACTCTCTACAATAATATTCAAAATTAGAGAAAAGTTTATAGTTTTCTGTGTAGCCTCTCTAATTATGTCTTTGTTCATGAGTTCCGTTAATTCTCTAGTGGATGACCTTTTTATGAACAAATCATAAACGAAACTTAGGGTAATATTTGATATCCCATATCAAATAGCGAGATCTCTACGTCGAAGTTCCCAAATTAATACTCATGGGAATATTATCTTAACTTCCTATGTTGTAGGAGTTATGGATTCCAAATTTTTAAATAATGTTCCCAACTACCCATATATTATGTCTCCAATATATTAAAGTATTGACCACGAATGTCAAGACCTCACTCGTTAACAATCAAAAGATATAATACATAGATGTAAGTCTAGCAATCACCTTAGGATTTAGGTAAGATATATAAAATGATCAACGTGATAGAATACTAATTTCTCATTACAAAATTACATAAGAACTTAAACTCTATCTTCGTCTAGGTATAATGTGTTCCAAACACACTGATATCTCAATCTACTAATCACCATTACTGTGACTTCCCCTTACGGACGTCACAGATGTCGTTACATACTTTCATTTAAACTTTTACTTTGAGATCAACCATATAACTTGAAGATAGTTTGAAAACATAATTTGGGAAAAACCTACCTAGGATCCATGCATATGTTATTAAGATAATTAACCATGGGCAGGCCGATAATTTCGGTAGGCCGAACTGGAAACTTCGACAGGCCAATAATTAACCATGGGCAGGCTGCTCGAGGCTCTGCAAAACAGGGTTTATAACTTCTCTCAGTTCGACAGGCCGAAATGATGGGATCGGCAGGCCGAACATCACATCAGCATACCGACCAGTAATGGTTGGTAGGCCATCCGAGTTAAAAACTTTTTGAAAACTTAATTTAAAGACTCAATACTTCAAAATGCAGAAGACCATACAAAAAATAAATAAAATAAAATTAAGACAAATAATAAAACAAAGTATCAATCTTTAAAATTTAACAATAAAACATAGTCAAAATTATAAAATATTGTTCATATCTTTAAAATTTCTTTTAGGTGTTCTTCCGTTTGCAATTCATTGTCCTTAGCTCACACACCTTTCCTTGTCCTCCACCTAGTCCATGACCTTCTTACCCTTATCTGCAACATCATATAAAGCTGGATAAGCTAAAGCTTAGTAAGTACATTATTATCTCACAACTTAAAACATTTTATGAACATCATCATCATCATCATCATAATAGTGCGCTATGCACATTTTCATAGGAACATATCTTTTATTGCTATGACCATATTACAACTTATTTCATTTTATCTTAAGGGCCCTAGTGTTGCACCGTAATCATCATTATAGGCACGCCGTCATGAGAGGAGAAGGGTAGCTAATCCAAAACCAAACATGACATCACAACATATCATAACATTGGTGTGCAACACTTATTTAGGTGATGCATATATATACATATTTAAAATTTTATGCTTTGAAATACGTCATTATCATACATGCATAACATTTGAACATAAAAATCTTTCATAAGAAACCTTTAAATGAAATCATCATAAAATCATCATAGATATCATCATGAACATAATTTCAAACCTTATAAAACATATTATGTTGTAGCTGAGAATGTTCTTACCTTTGAAGCCTACTTAACCTTAATTTTGTAGGTGACGACGCCGCGGTCTCGATGTGCTCACTTCATATTGTGTTCATGTCATACATTCATATAAATAAAATGGCAATTAACATATATTTTCAATGAATTAATCACCACAACATAACATCCATTACCATATATCATCTCACATACATTCATCTCTTGAAACATAGATTATAACATATTTCATTTAACTTTTAAAATAAGTCATAATTTCATGACATAAAAATCTGCCAATCAACACAAAACAGTAAGCAACTTTAAACTCATATCTGTTTATCACATTTTGACTTCACAGAAAAATCTACAAAAATTAACACATATAATAGACATATAGAAATCTAACATATCCAAAAATTGGCTTCAAAAAAAATCAGAGTGGGTCAAGATGCACATTTGAAATCAGTAGTAAAACTAACTTCCAACATAGTAAGCAGTAAGTTACATGAGTTCATCATTTACAAACAATCAAAACAAATTTATTTAGGCCTCCAAATTCTTATGACATCATATTAACATACAAATACAGTACTTCAAAAATTTGTGTCATCAAATAAAATCATTTAATCATACTAAACATCGCACAATTAGAATTCAACAATTTACCGATAGAAATAGTCTAAAAACCTAGCTTCAATACAAATTTCATATTACATAAAATATTAATCAAATATCACCAAACTTTTTAGTCCATAGCATAACATATACATGAACGTATTTGCCAAATTTTGTAAAAATCAAAGCACATTTGCCCCTTGAACTAAAACTGGATTTTTGAGCAACATAATAAAACAACAACATTTTACTGTTAGTGGCAGAGGGTAGAAAATTTGTATCTCAATGTAGAGAAATCAAAATAGTGTGAAACTTGGAGGGAAATCACATAGCACATACCTGAATAACATATTAAAAATTCAGAGAAAAATAAAATTCCTATACAAATTTATGGCAATCGGATTAAGGAGGAGAAATGCATTTCAGAAACACTGAAAAAAAAAAAGGTTCTTACCTTAACAAATTTCTTCTCAAACTCCTTGAACTTAACCCCAAGAAATTTCACTATTTCTTACAAATAATAGCAGGGAAATTTAAGAGGGTGACAAAGAAGAAAACGTGAAGAGGAGAAAGAGAGAGAGAGGAAACGTCTAAGAAAAATAGAGAGATAGAGCAAAATTATCGTGAAAGAAGAAAATGAGAGTAATGTACAAAAAGGAGGCTTGTCTTTTCCATTACTATCAAAAATTTTTGACTAAAATCATGGGGAATGGAGAGAGATAAGGGGAAAGTCAACAAATCATCTCATCTTACCATATTTCAATTCTTCAAAAAGGGAAACCATATCAATTACATTCAATCAATCAAATGTCAATTTTTTTATTTCCTTAAACGAGGAAATTAATCCATAAATATGCCAATCAATCACATTAAACTATCTAATCATCGTAATTATCTCAATCAGAAATTTGGAGAGACTTTTGCTGACTGCTCGTCAGTTGTCATCGGCCTACCGATTCCTTACTTCGGCCTGCTGCTTCCACAGCGTCCGGCCTGCCGATGCTTGAGGGACAATTCGGCCTGCTGAACTGTCCTTGCATACTAGAATACATCATAACATTTAAATCATTAATGAATCATCATAAAACACATAATAATAATAACATGAACACTTAAGCACATCAATTCCACGTGACCGTCACCTGTCATAACACTTAGAATAAATAGTTAGTGACAATATTATTATAAATCATTATGGAATATAATGCTTAACGTCGTCATTAATATAACATTATCTGTTACATAAAATAAGCGAGTGTTACAATTACTATACTCTAGATAAGATTATTCCACCATTTTGAATAGAAAACATCACAATCTTAAACAAGATAAAGAGTCCAGTTTTAACTACTAATTGTAAACCAAAATTTATACTAAGTATGCATAATCATACCCTCTGTATTATGAACTTTTCATATACTTGATTATGTACTTTATAAGTTTTAGAACCTTTATGACATTTGCATACATATATATCAACTATATAATGGAGAACAACAAGGAATATTATTTATTAATAATGTAATATTTTATTTCTCATAATGTCCAATTAGGATAAAACGACATGCTTTATAAGCGCCAATCCTAATAGAGGTAACCCCGATAACTCCTCTAAAAAGACTTTCACAAAGTTCTTGACTAATGGAATGTCCACTGGTCCTAACTTGGTCTCCTTAGTCTTATCTGTAAGGTTGGCTAGGTATCTAGTGCCTCTACTTGCTAACATTTTGCTTGTTTTCATCGCAATTGTCGTCTATAGTGATAACTTTTGCGACATCCCTGTGTAGGTAAACTCTTCCTCCTCAGTGGGCTTAAATATGACTATCTAACGACGGCAGTTGATGATGGCATTGTATTTCCCTAAGAAGTCCAGTCCAAGATAACATCATAATCGTTCTTATCAATAACGATCAAATTTACATATTACTCTCTACCATAAATAATTATTGGAATGATCCTTAGCCAATAATTAGACAATAAAATTTCCTCAAAGGGAAAAACAGTTCTAAAGGGTTAACTTATTCTATTTCCTACCCTAACTAAATGCTTGGCAAGCCTAAATGTTTTAAATAAATGTGTTGCTCTGTAATCAAGTAAAGCATAAGCATAAACATCTTATTTAGCTACAAGAAGCTAACCTGTCACCATCATGGAAGTTCCAGCTTCTGCATCACTCTTGGAGTAGATATAAATACGGACAAAAGGTTTTGGGGCTTCCAATCTCCCTTGATAAATCTGTTGTCCATCAATCTAGGCCTATATTACATGTAGTTGGCTTCCTAAAGCCCTCTGTTGATTCTAACTCGAGTGATTCTCAAGATTGAAATCACACTATTTAACAAAGTGGCCTTCCTTGCCATAGATATAACACCCATTTAATTCAATTCTATATTCCCCCAATGTTTCTTCCAACACTTAAAGCAAGTGGGGTAGATGTTGCTTCCATTTCTACTATTGTTTCTCTTTTCAGGCTAACCCATCTAGTTACCCTGATCATGATTTACCTTTCTCTTGTTGTTGTTGAACCTTATAAAATTTAGGTCTACTTAAACATCTGTTAGCCAATTATTAGCCTCTATAATGTTTGTGGAGCTGTTAAACTTTGGCACCTTCATTCATTAAAACTTGTAGCATCCCAACTTGCAACTACTATTGGTGGGGTGTTTTGTCCCTCAACTATCCCCAACCCAATCGGTACGGGTGGCAATTTTTTGTCATGTTGTCTCCCTCAGCAAGAGGATCTTCTAGTGCTTCCAGATCTTTTAATGCAGGCAGATTCTCCTGAGTCGACACCTTTCCAACTAGAGGTGGGGGGTTCTGTCGTGTTAATAGTTCATGTAAGGCATTCATTTCTTATTGCAGAGCTTGCAATTGTTGCCTCATTTCAATGATTTGAGTTAACAATTCAAATTATAGCCCTCGAGCAACTCGGGCCCGTGATCGCACTATGATTTCATCATGAAATGTGGAAGGTTACATGAATTCTAAGCTTCTAGTGCGTGGAAAAATTAATTCTCTTTTATGCAGATTGAATTTCTTAATCATACATAAATCACATCATAAATGAGGCACATAAAATTTTAATTATTGCACACATGATATCATATAAGCACAAACTTCTATGATAGCTATCGGGAGTGTGTAACACTTTACGAAGTATCACATATATATATCTGTTGTACAATAACATCTATTGGGAGTGGTCTAACACTTCCCGTAATGAAATATCATATACTAGTCTATTGAAAGTGTCTATCACTTCCCGTAATACATCAAGAAGAAAAATCAAGCTTGGTGAGAGTGGTCTACCACTTTTCACTATACATCAAAGATAGTCCTATACAAAATATAGGTTGAGAAATAAAGGTCTCTATCCATTAGATGACAACCTTGACTTAGCATCGGACTCGATCTTAAGGAACTCATCATCCTTAAAGAACTCATTCTCGAAAAGATCCTCTCCTCAGTAAACTCATCATAGCGGGCCAAGATGAGGTGCTTTGGAAGTGGCTCATCATCATCATCACGATCATCTCCTGACTGACAGTCTAGGATTAACTAATCATTGTCATCATTCTCGGTGAAGTGTTTTGCTGTAACCTCCTCCTTTTATTGTGCGGTGGTTGCTACGGCATGGGCTTGCATCATGGCCCGAACCTTACCGTACTCACCCTCCTGATAGATTAGCTCAGACATGAAGTGATCAATACTCCCATACTATCTAGGGTAAGGCACTAACTCTCTAATGTTGTCTGGAACTCCTCTCCAGAGAAAGGTTTGCATATCTCAAATATAAGCATCTGGTAGAAACTCTGGCATTATAGTGCTATTTGAAAATTATTGAGGTTTGTTTTTGGCCCTTTTTACGTTGTTTTTCTCTATTTTTCTTCAAAATTTCAAATCTAAAACAAAATAAACTAACTAAAATTAATATTTTGACAAACATAATATTTATAATAATTTTAAAAATATTTATTTTACAATAAAAATACAAAACACACTAAAAATAAATAAAAACGTCTAAAATTAAAAAAAAACCCTTAATTATTTTACACAAATATGTTATTTAAGACTCAGGAATATTTTTAGAAATTACTAGAAATATTATAAAATATATTTACAAACTTAAAATATTTTTAAACATTTTAAGACTAAAATAAAAATCACACAAATTTATTTTTATGGTTTTAATTATTTTCAAACTAATTAATTATTAAACACATAAAAATGATACTAAAAGTATTATTAAACATAAATACACACTAGAGACATTATGTAACATATTAATACACTAAAAATACATAGACACTAAATACAAAAAAACACTAAACTAATCTTGATTGGTATTAATTAAAACAAATATTTTACAAACAAAGACACTTAAATTTATTATGTAAAAACCTAAATTAACTTATAAACATAAAAACATACTAAAAACATGATTTTAAACATATTTTTACACAGATAGACTAAAATACTATTTATCACACAAATACTATAACAAAGAGATTTAACGAGAAATATAATACAAAATGATGATTTTAGCTTCAAAAATGTGCATTTTCACAATCTCATCATACTCTCTAACCAGCTTATTGCTAGTTCCATGCAATTAAAGTGATAAAACACTAAAACAAATGGAAGGATTGATTTCTCAATAGCTTGTGACTCCTAGCAAAATGTCCTTAATGTTGTTTTAGATTCATGCCTCAAAATAAAATGTAGATATTATTCAAGTTTATGATTCATTTCAAGAGTATGTTTCATATTTAACATGGATTTTCTCATGTGTGTGCTATTCTATCACTAATTATTGCATACAAATTAGATAAATTTATATTAATATCAACTAATTTATTTTAATAAAATCTCATAGGTTTGTTTTTAAACCCTTTCTCCATTAATATAGAATAACAATAAAATAAGAACCATTAGGACCTTTTTTAGCTTGTAATGTAAAGCTAGAGTAAAAAGATAGGATGAAGGATAAATTTGAAGCTCGATTCACCCATCAGACACTTACATTATTCTTGGACTTTTGAAATGTATAAATCAATTCCCAAGTAACAAACCAAAACATAAAATAAACTTTCACTTGTCATCCATTTTTATTCAACTTTTATTTTTATTTTTTCTTTTTTTAAAAATTTTTGAATTTTTGGATTTTTTATTTTTTATTTTTTTGAATTCACATAGTTACAGAATAAACTGATTTCCTTTCATAACCCTACCCATCCCCCTATATCATTTCATCCAAAATACATTCAAATCAATCATATACCTTATGAGTGAAAGATAAAAAGAAAGTATGTGAAATTATTAAAAAGGCTAGGCTAAAAATTTATGGGTGGCAAAGAAAAATAAACCACTAAGCACAACAGGGCAACTAGGGATATAAAATGTATATAGGTAAGCTTGAAAGGTTCAAACGATCTAAAGATGCCCTAAATTATGTTCTTAAGTTAATATTATCTAGGATTTCATCTCAAGAGGGATTCAAACAAATTATAAGATTTGATAAAAATAAAATATATTATATTAATATAAATAGTCTTTAAATTAGTATTACAAATTAAAGTTCAAGATTAAGTCTTAAAATATTGGAAAAAATCACAACTTAGATATGAGGCTAACATAAGAAATTAACATAAACCTAAGCAATATTTGAATTTTATAACAATCCATGAAAATACTGTAACCATAGATTTCTTCATCAAACATGAGGCACATCAAAGAAAAACAAAAATAAAGAAAATAAATATTTACAAAACATTTTTTAGGTTTTTCAAATTTTTTGATTTTTTAATATTTTTCAATTTTTAGTTTTTTTTTTTAAATCAGATGCACATGCAGATAAACATACAACATAATGAAATATGTTACAAACATGATTAGGACTTAGAACACATCTCAAGAAAACTAAAGATTCTATAACTCAGCTATCCTAAACATGCATGCATGCACACGACATGGAGAACATAAGCATGAATAAAAATATATGAACACGCAAAAGATTTCATTCTTAGACAAAAAAGGAGATGTGTTTCAAGACTAACTCCTTCATTTAGCCATCTTGATACTAAAACACACTATTTCTTTTATTTTAAATTTTTTTAATTTTTTTATTTTTTTTACGCTTGGTTATAAAAACAAACACAAAATTGAAAAAAATTTGACACAAAGCCTTTCCCTTTAACCTAAATTGAACATTGTCCTTAATGTTTAACATGATTGTAAAGAAAGAGGGACAACATCTGTACAAGAACTGTTATTCAAAACACAAAATATATATATATATATATAAGTGAACATATTGTAGGTAAAACTGAAAGATCAAAGAGTTTAGAGAGAAAGATCCAAATCTATTTTTTACTTCTTGTTGAGCTTTGAAGTTGCAATATCTGTTTCAGAAGTGATAACTTGTATTTTCTCAAGTAATTCCTCAATAATAGGAGCAAAGATAAAATATTTCTTTTGGCTCTACAAGACACTTCTAATCCATAGCATTATCTAAAAAAATTAAAAGACTATCAACAAAACCATTAACATTAAACGCACCCATTGGTTTAGAATGAATGCCTAACAGACTCCAGCTAGCAATGCTAAACATTTCCTCTAGAGTTCCTATACCTCCTGGTAAGACAATGAAAGCATTTAAGTGATAATTATGGTTTAGAATGACTGTGACAGTTCCCATTAAACCAAGACTACCCCCTTCATACATAAGACTTATCTTTTTCTTAGCCAAGACTTGACCTAAATGGAATGCAATATTTAAATAGTCAGTACCCTTTCCTGGATTAGAACTATAAACCACATAGATTTTTTGAAATTCATAGATGATTGGGATGAAGACTCCATAATGGTTTCTAAGAACTAAGACTCTTTTTGAATTTTTTTATGACTTGAAAACATTATTTACATCGTTTAGATTATAAGTCTAATTTACGAATGAGATATAATACATGATTGAGTATGATGGAAGACAAATGGTCAAGTGAAGACAGATAAAAACAGATGGATAGATGTGATACAACTGTAGAACTTTTAAAAATTTTTATCTGATAGTAACTATTCAACTTTTGACAAAATGGGACAAAACCAAAACTTACATGACACACAAAATACCTACCCAATAAAATAATGCATCTCACAGATATGATAAAAATATTAAAAGCAAACATGATAAACATAATTATTTAACAAACACTGTGACAATCAGACAAAACAAAAATATTTTTATTTTTTAAATTTTTTATATGAAAATTTATTCGAAAATGAACAAAAAACTTATGCTCAATAAAATGCTTCTCCAAAAAATTATGTGACTTAGACATTCTAATAATTTTTCACTAAAACTAAATTCATATCTCAAATAATTTCTCAATAGCTTTTTTAATAACATACAAACTGAAAAAACTTTATAGATTTTGCTTAAAACTATGTGGACCTAGAGTTTGTTTCCCATCTAACTTTCCTGCAAACTGAACATTTTAGAGCTAGATATCCTAGACATTCTTTTTTTGCATGAAATTAAGATTAAAGTCTACAAATCGCTCCTTAAACATACCCACTAAGACAATATAAAAGAGAATCTTGAATGTTATCTAAGTTTTCTTTTGAAAATCCATCCTTATAGAAAAGTATTTTATCCTTTCTATTTAGAGGCACATAACCTTTTGATTTGCACTTACGCTTATGATTTTAAAGATAACACTTAGGACACTGAGATGCTATAGCTCAGACTCTTCTTTTCTTAGCGCATAGATTCGTACCCATCCTAGACAGACTTTTATTAATAAACCACTAAGATGAACTAAACCTTCTATATATATTTTTACCTCAGTTGACGAGTGACTCAAGTCTTATACTTTTGTCTAATTTTTTTTCTGAGAAATGGAAGGAAAGTATTTCTTTAGGTAATTGTATTTAGAATCCATGATGAAAGACAAAAAGATGAGATTCTTGAGAGCTTTAAGTGGATTTGAGAGTGTTTAAGAAAGTATTGAGAAGATTTTGTATAATTAAGAGAGAAAGTTTGAAGAATTTTTAGAGAAAAATGTTTGAAGATTGAAGAACTTTGAGGGTTTTTTGAAAATTTTTGTGGAGAGCTTTAAAGATCTAGAGAGAAGGTAGATAGAATTTGAGAGCTTAGAGAGAGAAAGATTAGAGAATTTTGAGCTTTAGTGTATAGTATAGTTTTATAGACAAAAGATACAGTACTGTTTAGATATGAAAAAAATTATACAAACATATGTGAGAGTTATTCTAAGTTGGGCTAAACAGTAATTAGGTTAAGTGATCTAACAATCTAAAAGGATGAAAAGAAAGAAACAAACAAAACTTATATATGAAGAAAAAGAAAATATTTTTGTGGTTTTAAATTTTTTATATTTTTATATTGTTTTAAACTTCTTTTAATTTCTTTGTGTTTTTTATTTTGTAAAAAAATTCTAAAACTCAGAAAAATCATTTTAATCATTTCATTAAAATGAGTTTCTAGACGTTGTTGATACAAAATACCAACTAATCCTAATGACTTCAACCTCTATCACTCAGCCACTTTAATGAATTTTTGAAATTATTTTTCTAAAATTTTGGAAAACATAGTAAATAGAAATACAACACACAAAAACAGAAATACACAAACAAGAGCAGAAACAAAATACAAGCACTAATGTAAAATTACATATTCATCTTTGGACTCTAAATCAATAAGATTAATGGTTTATGGTGGAAAATTTCTTAGCCTAAGTCCTCCAAGAAGATAACAATCCTAAAAACTTAAGTTGTCTATTGTTTTAAGAAATCTTTTTTCAAACTCCTCTCCATACATAGGTTCATCTTTAAGGATTTTTTTTCTCCAAAATCAGGTTTCCAAATATTACTCTCTTTGAAAATCGAATTTTTAACTTCAAAGGTCTCATTAGTTAAAACATGCATGGGATAATTTTCAACTTTTGATGGGACTTTTGAATCAAAAGTATTCACCAAATCAACTAGGGGATTAGGTAGCTTAGTAGAAGTATCAGATGTAGTTCCCTTAACAAAATTCACTTCACATGCAAGAGGTTATGTTATGTTAAACACGTTGAATTCTAAGGTTGTGTTTCCAAAAGGCAATTTTAGAACTCGATTTCTATAATTAATTAAAGAATTAAAAGTTGCAAGAAATGGATAACCTAAAATGACAAGGACTTGAACATTTAAATTGGTAAAAGGTTGTATATCCAAAACAATAAAATTTATTGGGTAGTAAAACTCATCAATTTGAACTAAACATCCTCAATGACTCCTCTTGGAATTTTCACAGAACGATCAACTAACTGAAGTATGATAGATAGATGTTGTCTTCAGTTCACCAAAACCTAGCTGTTGGTAGACAAAATAAGCCAAAAGGCTGACACTAGCACCATGATCTAGCAATGCCTGTTCAATTTGAGTGTTTCCTATGATACAAGAAATTGTGGGACAACCTGGATCTTTGAACTTAGGTGAGGAATTATATTGAATAACAGAACTAACACTCTTAGCTAAAAATTCATTCTTAGTCACATTATGCTTCCTTTTAATTGTACACATCTTTTAAAAATTTAGTATAAGATGGGACTTGTTTGATTACATCTCAAAGTGGAATGTCCATTTTGACTTGCTTGAAAAAGCTCAAAAATTTCAGCATTTTTATCATACTTTTCTTTTGAAAGCAAAGCTTGAGAAAATGAAACTATTGGAATAAATTTTTCTTTTAAAATAACCTTTTCTTTTTTAAAATTTTCCTCATTACCATTAACTTTATTATCACTTTTCTAAGTTGAGTTAACCTTTTGATCTTTGAAAGAATGGTTTTATTAATAGTTTTTCCACTTCGAAGAGTTTTGACAAAACTAATAGTTTCTTGTTGTGGTAGTGAACTAAAAGAGACAACATCATTAACAGATGAGTAATGTACAAGTTAAGTAGGAAATTTTCCTTTTTCTTGAATGTGAAGTGAAGAAGTGAGTTTAGAAATGTACCTTTTAATTTCATGAATGCCTTGTGAAGTGTGTGTGATGTGAACTTCTTGTTTCTAAATGAATGCTTTTTCAACTTGCGTGAATGATTGCAAAGTTTCACGAAGAGTTTTGACTCGTGAACAAAGATTTTAGGAGGTTTTAAAAATTTTGTGGATTCGGTGTAAATTGTGGATTTTGAGGTTGTTGTGGAAATGGTAGACGATTTTAACAGTTTTAAGGTGGTTGTGGCAATAGTTGAAATTGCTACTGTGGTTGATTATTTCTTCAAGTAAAATTAGGATAGCTTCTCCATTGTAGATTGTATGTGTCAGAATGTGGAGATAGATATGACTTCCTAATTGAGTCCAATTGGTTTGTGTAATATGTTAAACGTGTATACCCTAAGGAGTAAAAATATAATATGTTTTTGGATACATTTTTATCAATAAAGGATTTATTTATTATTCATATATCAAATCATGTCCTCTGTATGTTTATATTTGTTGAATGTATGATAAGCAAACAAAAATCCAAGACTGTCGATCTAAACCTTTGAGAATTGGGCATATGATGGACAGATTATATGGAAGACGCGATTCTTAAGATGACGATCTAAATCATAAGATCCGCAATCGAGAGAATAAAGTTGGGCACTTTGTTCATGCAAAGATTGTTATGTTGTCTATATCCCTAACGGGAGATGATTTGTCTTGGCCATTAGAGGTGGATTGCATGAATAGGAACATTGGCATATTATCATAGGTAATGATGTGTTGGATTAGGACATAAAGTGAATTGATTTTGATTAATAATTCTGTCTCAGCAAATCAATTCAGCTTAGAAAATCATATGTATTGTATCTTAATCTTGAGATGAATAGTGGGCCCGTTGTCTTGACTTATATCTTTTGATGTTTCAAAGGGTGACATCCACATTTTAATAGTGGTACACATGTCGATATGTTGGAGGCATGACTCTTGATAGCGAAAACCTGTTATTCATAGATATAGAATCCACAACTCCTCTTTAGGAGTAGTTGATATCCTCTTATATGTATTATCTTATAAATGGAAAACTAGAGCGCTCAACTATTTGAATACATAGGTCTAATCGAATGGTATGCCGTCTTTAGATGGTAAGTTTTTTGATAGTGAGATAATGGAAAGTAAGATAAAAATAATCGGAAAGGTAAGATAAAATTTATCCTTAAGCCGATAATTGATAATCCTATGGGGATACGATACATTATGATATGTCATAAAGACTTAGCTATACGGGCCTCGTAATTCTATATAGTTTGAGAGTACAGCTCTAAGCTTTTAGTGGAGTAGTGTTAAGTTGATAATTATGAAATGTATATCTGGAATATTGGGTTTCATAATTATCGGGAGCTTGAAGTATATAGGTCCATCAGGTCCCTTTTGTTAGCTCATAAAAAAATCCTATAACGACATGGTGTGATTTTCTAATAATAGGTGACTTGTGTCAAATTATCTGATTGGCTAAAAATTCGATAGGATTACATAATTCATGTCTGTTTATCGATTCAATTAATTTTATAAAAATTAATTCAATATAAACTTGTTAAATTATCGGGATCAGATAATTTATGTATTTTTATCGGTTGGATTAATTTTGAATAAATTAATTCAAGATAAACTTGTTGAATTATCAAGAATATTTATTTTGCTATAGATTATCTAGATATGACTATTTTAATCAGATAACTTCTCTATTAGGTTATTTGAATTAAAACAAAGGCTCTATCTCAAGAATCTCAGGCGAGAAATAAAGATTCACAGGATCATTTATCATAAGTTCGGCCTAGCAATAGAGTAAGTTTGATAGGTCGATCTGCCAGTTTATCTTGTCGATCAAGCGATAAATAGATCATGTGTTTTTACATTGATTTTATCAAATATTGATTGTGATTCGAATTTTCAAGGTTTTATTTGATAAGGACTAACTCCTAAGCCCAACCTCTATAAAAAGGGGAGTGAGACTCATTGTTATTCAGATCAGTTGAGAAATCTAGAGTGAGACTCTAAAAGTCTCCAAAAAACTATTGTTCACAAATCATGAACTATAGCTTTGGGTTTTTTCAATTAGTTGGAAGAAGAGTTGCCTAGTGGAAGAGCTGTATGAGTGTGCCCACACATACATCGATCGTGGATAGAAAATAGCAAAAAAAACTAGTTGGTTGAAGCTCTTCTAAAACGTTACTTCTCTTCACGGATTGTGGAGCTTTTCAGCAAATAAGGTTAATAAGATCTGGTTAATTTATGCATATAGTGTGTCAAACTTGTATTTTTAAAAATACTTTGATATAAAAATTTTAAAATTCTGCTGCATACTATTTTTCCAATAATTAGTATCAGAGACAAGGTTTTTACATAAATTTGCAAGTTTATGATCATGCTATATATATAAATTATGTGATCTTGATCTTTCCTATGCTTGAATATTGATTTTTTAGAGAGTTGGTACGCTAAGATTTCTATATATTTATATGTTGTCATAGATTATATAGTGAATGTTTATTAATTAATTAATTAATTGATGCCAGTTATAGTTCCTTAGAGGTTCGAATGTGTGTCTAGGTTTTTCATATAATTAAATGGTGGATTATCATATCCGTCTAGGAATTATTATTTAATTTTAAATTTGTAAGAATTTTATAATTAAATAATTATTCGGAGAAGACGGATCTAGAAGATGAATGATAGCATTCATAAGTATTTCCTGAGTCTCTAATTTTATGCTTTTGAATTGTTAAAAATAAAATTGAAAAAATGCATAAAGCTATATTTTTTGGAAAAATGTGATTTCTACTCGGTCAGCATGCCAACCCTCTAGTTCGGTAGCTTGGACTTTAGGTTTGGTATGCCATCAACGAGACAGAAATCTAATGGCTTTGGCGGCAGGCCAAACTTTCCCATTCGGTAGGCCGAACTGTCATGATCGGTAGGCTGACGTGAAAATATCGACAGGCTGATGGATCATGACCAGCAGGCCGATCACACAAATTGACATGCCGGTAGAAAGCTACGATTTTCAAGAAAAGGTGTGTTTTTGGTGCAGTTTTGATTTTGTTTTTGGGACAATTTCAAGCAACATTAAATTTGGATATGACCGAAAATATGGAGTATTCAATAGAAGTAGGATTAAAGACTTGAATATGGAAGTTATATGAAGAAGGATATAATTTGAAGATTCAAGGATGAAGAATCGATAATATGTTTTGAATATTCTCTTGTAATCTTTATTTTTTTTCTCTAGGGTGGAACCCCCATATTACGGTTATTTATTATTTTGCTTGTAGCTTTGCATGATTGCTTTGCTTGTCTGCATTATAATATGATTTGCCATATATATTGATAACATGTCATATAGAATAAAGAGTATCGTTTATTAAAAATTGTTCATGCATGTTTATAAAATAAAACCTTGATTTCAAAAGAATGAGTAGGAGAAGGTTTTTGAAGAAACAACCTATAGCCTCCATCATTCTATAGGTAGCACATGGTGGTTTCGACTCCTAAAAAGGGACTTCATCATGTACCGGGTTGGATCTCCGAGAGGATAAGGTATTTTAAAATGATTTATGGTTGCACACCCTTAGGTGGTAATTGTAAATTATGGATAAAATATTAAAACAATGGTTATACGCTCATGTTAATTTTATTATTAACCTCCCCTAGGAGCTCTGTTAACAAAATTAATGGCCAAAGAAATGATTATTAATATATGCTAGATCATACGAGTCCTGGATGGCATATATTAATTAGGAGGGGATCTATGTTCCTGATTGAATTTCGCAAGACTCCCCTAGGAGCTTGTGCAATTCTGAGTTGGACATTATCATTGTAAGGTTGTGATATTTTCAAGGTTCTGACACATAAACACACTTGTATGCTTTGCATGATTGTGTTATCTTACAAAATTATTATGATACGTTTGCTTTTGTTTGGTATATGATTCTTTATTGTAGATTAAAAATGTCTAAAAATGCTTAATCATCGATACTTTACAAAAACCAATTAACTGAAGAGAATTATAATGATTGGAAAATGAACCTAAACATCGTCCTGTCCTTTGAGAAACTAAAATTTGTGCTGACGACACCTTGTTCTACCAAGCCTACGGGAGATTCCACCAACGATCAAATCCAAGCATATGATCATTGGAAAGATGCCAATGATCAGGTGTGCTACTAGTTATGACTAGCATGAATAACGTGCTGTAGGCTCAACATAAAGATTATGAGACTGCTAAGCAGATCTTAAATAATCTAAAAGACATGTTTCGAGGCCAGGCCTTTACAAAGTAGCAAGGGGTGCTTCAGAAACTTCTTAACTGCAAACAAAGATCGAGGACATCTATAAAGGAGCATATATTATTGATCATGGGTTATGTCGCTGAGGCTCAAACTAATGGAGCTGACATTGATGTTGAATCTCAAATGACTATGGTTTTTGAAACTCTGTCTAAGGAATTTATCCTGTTTAGAGCTACTTTTAATTTAAGCAATAGGCAGCATATGACCTTGACTGAGTTAATGAAGCAGTTATAGGAGTTTAAACTATTGATTAGGGAGTCTCCTGCTTGTGGCGAGGCCAACTTGGCGGCTGCCTCTGGTTCCAATCCTAACCAAGGGAATGGAAAGAAGCAACAGGCCAAGAACAGGAAGTCTTCTATTCCTACAAACGACAAGAACAAGGAGAAGAAGAAGAAGAAGAACCTAAAGAAGCTAAAGTGCTTCTTCTTCAAGAAGGTCGGGCACATAAAGAAGAATTGCAATGACTTCCTTTCCTAAGGAGTTAGGTGTGATCTTCTGTATTTAGAAACTTATTTGGTTGAAGAATCCAGTGACATTTGGGTCATAGATTCCGGAGCAACTAATCATGTTTGTGTTTCTCTGCAAGGGTTTAAAGCTAGAAGTCTGTTGCATGAAGACTTCATGCTTTGGATACAGACTTCTGGCTTTAGATGGGCGATAAATCCTTGGTCTTAGCTGAAGCAGCGAGAGACGTCCATCTGTATTTTGATAATTATAGGAATTTAATTTTGTGAGTTTGTTTTTATATTCCTAGATTTAAAAGGAATTAAATTTTGTAGCTTGTTTATTTAAAGACTCCTATTTGGTTTCTTTTAATAAAAAAATAGTGATTCGTAAAAACAAATCTTTTATGTGTTCAGATGGATGCAAAATAATCTATATTTTATCAAACCCAAGATCTACTTACTACTTAACACTGGGATGAATGATAATAACTTTAAAAGGCTTAAAACTTCTCACTCTAATAAGACTTATCTTTTGCATTTGTAACTTGGTCATATTAACCTAAATAGGATTCAAAGGTTGGTAAGGGATGGACCTTTAAATCACTTAAAGGTGAAATCTATACCACAATATGAATCTTGTTTAGAGGGTAAAATGACCAAAAGAACATTTGGGTCTAAGAGGAATAGGGCTGAAGGGGTTCTGAAACTTGTGCATTGTGATGTTTGGGGACCGATGAACATCCGTGCATGAGGAAGGTTTGAGTACTTCATCACTTTTATTGATGATTGCTCAAGGTATGGGTATATGTACCTAATGCACCACAAAAGCAAAACTTAAGACAAGTTCAAGGAGTTTCGGGTTAAAGTGGAAAAACAATTGGGTAGACCCATAAAGACACTTCGATCCGATGGAGGTGGAGAATACCTTTTTGATGAGTTCTTAGGACACTTATTAGAGAATTGGATTTTATCCCATTTGACTACATTGGGCACTCCGTAGCAGAATGATGTAGCTGAGAGAAGAAATAGGATTTTGTTGGATATGTTTAGGTCCATGATAAGTTATTTATCATTGTCTTTGTCCTTTTAGGGATAAGCATTATAAACCGATGTTATCTTTTGAACAATGTACCTTCAAAAATGGTTCCTAAAACTCCTCATGAGTTGTGGATGAGCAAGAAGACATCCTTAAACCATATTCACATATGGGGATGTCCAGCTCATGTCCTGTTTAGGGATTCGAATAAGTTAGAAGCACGTTTGGAAGTTTGTGTGTTTGTAGGATATCCAAAAGGGACTAAAGGGTGTTATTTCTATAACCCAAAGGAAAGTAAAGTCGTAATTTCAACTAATGCAACTTTCTTTGAGGAGAGTTACATGGACGGCTTCAAGCCTCTAAGCAAAGTGGTGCTTGAGGAGTTAAGGAGTGATTCGGGCACTCCAGGGTTTATGGTAGAAACCACTCCAATCAGTGTAGAAAAACCAAACAAACCTAAACAACAACCTAAGGGGTTTTGGCATAATGGGAAGATTAGGCATCAACCTAAGAGGTATTTGTTTAATGGTGAGGCCTACTTGGCTGAACCGGATGAACATGATATGGATCCTTACACTTATGCAAAGGCCATGGAGGATATTGATTCAAAACTCTAGACAGGGGCCATGAACACAGAGATGAAGTCTATAGAGACTAATCGGGTCTAGGAGCTTGTGGATCTTCTCAAAGAGGTAAAACCCATAGGGTGTAAGTAGATCTATAAGAGAAAACAAGGAGTGGACGAAAAGGTCAAAACCTTTAAGGCTAGACTGGTAGCTAAGGGATACACGCAAAAGAAAGGAATCGATTATGAGGAAACCTTTTCACCTATGACCATGCTTAAATCCATCCTCATTCTCTTGTCCATAGCTGTCGCTCTTGACTATGAGGTTTGGCAGATGGATGTCAAGACGGCCTTTTTAAATGGTTATCTTGATAAGTCCATTTATATGGAACAACTAGATAGATTCAAGGTCTAGGATCAGGAGGGTAAGTTTTGTAAGCTGCTAAAGTCAATATATGGACTTAAGCAGGCTTCCCGTTCTTGGAACATAAGATTTGATTAAGTGATCAAGACTTATGGGTTCGTACAAAATATAGACAAACCATATGTGTACAAACACATTAAGGATGGGAATGTGGTTTTTCTACTGCTCTATGTAGATGGCATTCTGCTAATTGGCAATGACATTGGGGCATTGTCATCAGTCAAATTATGGCTGACCAAGCAGTTTAACATGAAGGACTTATGTGAGACTAATTTTATTATAGGCATCCAGATCTTTTAGGATAGGAAAAAAAAATGATAGCTTTGTCATAGGCTGGTTACATAGATAAGATTCTCAAGAGGTTTGCAATGCAAGATTCCACGAAAGGTGGGCAACCATCTAGGTTTGGAATTACTCTTTCTAAGAAAGACCTTCCCAAGTCTGAAGAAGAAAGAGAATACATAAAGAAGGTGCCTTATGCTTTGGCAGTGGATAGTCTCAAGTATGCCATGCTTTGCACACGATTGAATATTTGTTATGCGGTCATGATTGTAAGTTGATTTCAGGTGGATCTGGGACCGAACCATTGGGTTACGGTTAAGCATATTTTCAAGTACTTGAGAAGGACTCGAGGGTATATGCTTGTGTATTTGGGTGAGGACTTAACTCCTCTAGGATACACTGATTTGGATTTCTAATCCTGTCTAGATTCAAGAAGATTGACTTTTGGTTTTATGTTTACACTAGTCAGTGGTGCTATCAGTTGGAGAAGTATAAATCAAGATTGGACTTTGGATTCAATGATGGAGGCCGAGTATGTGGTAGCCAGTAATGCTTTGAAAGAAGCAGTGTGGCTTTGCAAGTTCTTTGGAGATCTTAAGGTAGTTCCTCATATGATAAGGCGGTATCATTGTACTGTGATAATAATGAGGCAGTAGAAAATGTTAAGGAACCAAGATTTCACAATATTGAATGAAACTATCATGTGATAAAGAACTTTGTAGACGGCGGGCATGTCATTGTATGCAAAATCACATTAGAGGACAATTTCGCTAATCCATTCATGAAAACACTTACTGGGAGAGTCTTCAAGAGGCATGTGGAAGCTATAGGGATACGAGATTTGTCATATTTACTAGTGAAAGTGGGAGATTGTTAGATGTGTATGCCCTAAGGAGTAAAAATGTAATATGTTTTTGGAGACATTTATATCAATAAAGGATTTATTTATTATTCATATACCAAATCTTGTCATCTTTTTGTTCATATTTGTTGAATGTATGATAAGCAAACAAAAGTCTGAGGTTGTTAATCTAAACTTTTAAGAATTAAGCATATGATGGACAAATTATGCAAAAGACACAATCTTAAGCTGACGGTCTAAATTGTAAGATCCGCAATCGAGGGAATAAAGTTGAGTGCTTTATTCTTGCAAAGATTGTTATGTTATCTATATCCCTAATGGGAGATAGTTTGTCTTGGCATTGGAGGTAGACTCCATGAATAGAAACATTGGCACATTGAATGATGATATGTTGGATCGAAACATAGATTGAATTGATTTGGATTAATAATTATGTCTTGGCAAATCGATTCACTTTAGACAATCATATGCATTGTCTCTTAATCCTTAGATGAATAGTGGGTCTATTGTCTTGACTTATATCTTTTGATGTACCAAAGGGTGACATCTACATTTTAATAGTGGTACGCATGCCGGCACGTTGGAGGCATGACTCTTAATAGCATAGAACTGTTATTTATAGATATGAAATCCATAGCTCCTCTTTAGGAGCAGTTGATATCCTCTTATATACGTTATCCTGTAATTGAAAATTTGAAGCTCTCAACCATTTGGATACATAGGTGTAACCAAATGGTATACCATCTTTGGATGGTAAGTTTTTCGATGGTGAGATAATGGAATGTTAGATAAAAATAATTGGGAAGATAAGACATAATTTATCCTTAAGCTGATTATAGATAATCCTATGGGGATACGATATATTATGATATGTCATGGAGACTTAGCTACACAGGCAAGTAAGACTGAATTTATCCTTAAGCTGATTATAGATAATCCTATGGGGATACGATATATTATGATATGTCATAGAGACTTAGCTATATGGGCTTCGTAATTCTATATAGTTCGAGAGCATAGCTCTAAGCTTTTAGTGGAGTAGCGTTAAAGTTGATAATTATGAAATGTATATCTGAGATATTGGGTGTCATAATTATCGGAAGCTTGAACTATATAGGTCTATCAGGCCCCATTTGCTAGCTCATAAAAAATCTTGTAATGATACAGTGTGCTTTTTCAATAATTGGTGACTTATGTCAAATTATCTGATTGATCGAAAATTCGATAGGATTACAAATTCATGTCTGTTTATTAGTTGAATTAATTTTATAAAAATTAATTTAAGATAAACTTATTGAATTATCGAGATCAGATAATTCATGTATGTTTATCAGTTGGATTAATTTTGAATAAATTAATTCAAGATAAATTTGTTGAATTATCAGGAATATTTATTTTCCTAAAGATTATCTAGATGTGACTGTTTTAATCTGAAAACTTCTCTATTAGGTTATTTAAATTAAAACTGAGGCTCTATCTCAAGAATCTCGAGTGGGAAATAAAGATTTACAGGATTATTTACCATAAGTTCGGTAGGCCGATCTTTAAGTTTGGCCTACCGATAGAGCAAGTTCGACAGGCCAATCTGCCAGTTTGGCCTGCCGACCGAGCGATAAATAGATCACGTGTTTTCATGCGGATTTTATCAAATATTGATCCTGATTCAAATTTTAGAGGCCTTATCTGATAAGGACTAACTCCTAGGCCCAACCTCTATAAAAAGGGGAGTGAGACTCATTGTTATTCAGATCAGTTGAGAAATCTAGAGTGAGACTCTACTGGTGAGACTCTGAAACTCCCCAAAAAGCTATTGTTCACAAATCATGAACTATAGCTTTGGGTTTTTTCAATTAGTTGGAAGAAGAGTCGCCTAGTGGAAGAGCTGTATGACTGTGCCCACACATACATTGATCATGGATAGAAAATAGCAAAGAAGGCTAGTTGGTTGAAGCTCTTCTAGAACGTTCTTTTCTTCATAGATTGCGGAGCTTTTCGGTAAACAAGGTTAGTAAGATCTAGTTAATTTATGCATATAGTGTGTCAAACATATGTTTTAGAAAATATTCTGATATAAAAATTTTAAAATTTCGCTACATATTATTGTTCTAACATAATTTACCTATTCTTGGGACTCTTCCTTAAGAATTGAGCATTCATAAGTTGAGTGTCCTAGAATTTGGTAAACAAGATTGATGATTTTTGATTAACTATATTAACACTTTCATCATTAGCTATTTTGTTTAGATGTGAAGATGCGACTGACAAAACAGGTGGTACAATAAGTTTTAGACTTGTCCTAACTAAATAACAAGATTTCTACGTACGAGACTAAACATGCATGCAAAACTAAGATAACTACAAGCACAAATTTAAATTACATGAATAGTAACAAATATTAACATGCAAACGACATGAACAGTAACTTTTTTTTGCTTTTTATTTTTTTTTATTTTGTTATTTTTGGTACATGCAAAACAAAGAAATTAAAAAGAAAAATATAAATAGGATCGGACGATGCAATCGTCCCTTTAAGATAAAAGAGAAATAAAAATGCTTAAAAAAGGTAAAAGTTAGAAGTTAGATTAGATGGTTAGAAAGTTAAAAGTACTAAAAATATAAAAGTTATATGTTAGAAAGTTTGAATGAAAAACAAAGTATAGAAAAATAAAATTGCAAAAAATAAAACGATCACAAGAAGTATCATTGCTCTACGGAGCAAGGCAGTCTGTGATTAAAATAAAAAAAATTGTAGAAATATATATATATATATATATATATTCATGTACAATAATAAGGCGGTTGATCCAGCCAAATATATAATATACTAATATATTGTCCACATATCTGTCTGTTTCCCGACAACAGCGCAAAAAACTTGTTTGAGCCTAAAATTGTAAGTCCAATAAAACCTCAAGTATAAGATTGTCCAAGTAATAATATTAGATGAATCCAAAGTCGATCCCACAAGGAAAATGTATTACAAAGATCCAATGTATTAGTTATATTATTTATTTATTAGCCGAAAAATTTAAAGATTAAAGTTAATTTATTTACATATTTTTTGCATTTTCCATTTTTAGATTTTTTTATGATTTTTGGAATTTTAATAAGAAGAAATATGGTTTAATTTAAATAGTTAATGGAACTTAACAATAAGTACAATTTAATTTTAAAAAACAACAATCAAAACAGTGTTAAGGATTAAAGTTTCTATTTTGGCAATTAACATAAATATATTTTAGTTTTCTAAAGCTATTTATAAAAAAGATTTAAGCATACAACGTGCCATCTTTTGTCTATAATTAATCAAGAGCTACTAAGCATTTAATGTGTCAATTCATGTCTATAATGCAACAAAAACTCATTTGACAAATAAGTATGATTTCAAAATTAACTAACAAAAATTACTAAGAAAATTTAAATGCGTTTACTATGTCATTCCCTATCTACAAATAATCAAAGTGTTATTAAGCATTACCTGTAGCGGTTTATGTCTACGATAAATCAAAACTTAATTTTGCAAGAATTTTGGCTAAGTTAACAAGAAAATCATAAGTTTTCTAAAAATAATTTTAACATTATAACTGCTGAGAAAACTTTAAAAAACTAAAAATACTTACATTAATTTTGCTAGAATTTTCCCATCTTCTCAGCTAAAAAAGAAATTAGAAAAATACAATGAAAGTAAAAACGCACAAAATTTTATCAAACATAGTATTTTACAACATAAAATCTAGAAACTAACCTAAGGGAAAGAGAAAGAGAAAGAAAGAGACAACTCTAAAAATATGGAGAAGAGGAATGAGAATTATAAGCCATGAGGGGGTATTTATAGGTGAAGAAATTTACTACTTACATAATTTTTTTATTTTTATTATTTTATTTAGATATTTTTATTCAAAATGAGTAGGATGGTAATTTGAAATTTTTTTGAATTTTTTGGAATAAAGTTTGCCACCCCACTCTTATTTAAAATTAGCATTTATTTTTTTCTTTTTTTTTTTTCCATGTGTGAAAGAAGCCTAATCTATGCTAATTCTATTGTGTGATTTGTGTAGAGCAACACAGCACATGGAAGCATAATAGAGACCTAATGAAGGTCACTGGATGCCTGACTTTGACTGGCAGGATGGCTGCCATTGAAGAGCTGGACTAGCGCGCTGGGGACTGTAGGATGAGTCCTTGGTACACTAATCTAACGGCTTGAAAGACATGCTCATGTGGGGAGGGCTGCAGCGGATTCCCAGGAGCTGGAGACATGGGCAGCAGAGATCCATTTGAAGGCACGGTTGGATGGCTGAAATTACGCCATGTATCATTCTTTTAAATTTTATTTTATTTTTTTATTTCTTATGCATTTGAGGTACATTTTTGCCTTTTTTTGCACTGTTTTTTTTTTTTTTGTTTTCTTTCAGATTTCTAATTTCAAACAAAATAAACAAACTAAAATTAATTATTTTGAAAACATAATATTTATAATACTTTTACAACATTTATTTTATAATAAAACACACTAAAAATAAATAAAAAGTTTTAAAATTAACAAACCTTGATAATTTCACACCAATATATTATTTAAGACTCAAGACTATTTTTAAACACTTTAAGACTAAAAATAAATCACATAAGATTATTTTTATAGTTTTAATTATTTCAAACTAATAAATTATAAAACACTTAAAAGTGATTCTAAAAATTACTATAATGTTATTAAATATAAAAACACACCAAAGACATATTAAGGAACATATTAATACACTAAAAATGCATAGACACTAGAGACACAAAAACACTAAACCAAACTTAATTGGTTTTAACTAAAACAAATATTTTACAAACAAAGACACTTAAAATTATTATATAAAAACCTAAATTAGCTATAAACATAAAAACATATTAAAAACTTGATTTTAAACATATGTTTACACAAACACACTAAAATACTATTAATCACAAAATGATGATATTTAGCCTTAAGAAATGTGCATATTCATAATCTCATCAAGCAACATAGGGACAAAGAGAGTAAGTAAATAAAAAGGAAAGGAAAAAATAAAAATAAAAATAAAGTTTCAATGGATTTTGTATGTGTTTTTTGTGAATTTTTAGTTAAATCTTGATTTGTTTTTCTTTTTTTAATTTGTATTTACATGGAAATATAATACATCTAGGCCGTCGATGATGTAACTGATACTAGTGGTATTCGCCAAAGTTGCTGATAATTTACTGTATTTACATGAAAATTTTGTATTTTCATGTTAACATTGTATTTCCCGACCATTGGTGGTCAAATTACATCGCTAATAATTTTTTTTATTTCGATGAAAATACATTATTTCCATATTAAGATAGTATTTCATGGCTACTGGCAACGTTGTTGATACTTGTGGTGTTCGGTGAGATTGCTAGTAATTTTTTATATTTATGTAAAAATACGGTATTTCCATCTTAGTACTGTGTTTTTCGGCCGCGAGGAGCTTGATGATGTTGCTAGCAAATTTTGTATTTACATGAGAAAATTGTATTTTTATGTTAATAAAGTATTTCTCAGCCATCGATGATGTCGCCAGTGCTGTGATGTTCAATGATGTTGTCGGTGCCGGCGAGGGAGGAAAAGGGGAGGGGGAGAGGAGAAAAAGGTAAGAGTATTTTAGGGTTTTTATTATCAATTTCTCATGATATGTTATTTATTATACATTTTGAAAGCATATGACATTATTTATTAATTCTTATCTTAAATATGTTATTTTGCTCTTTCTTCTACAATAACTTGTATATTACGCTTGCATTTTCCAATGCAATCAAAATTTAAAAAGACTAATTGGTACCAACTTAAACTTTTGTGCACTTTGCCTCTTGAATTATTTTTTAAAGGCATTAAGCATTGTTAAGTACTTTTATTGAGAGAGTAATAAAGTTAGTGAAGAAAGGGAAAAAAAAATTGCCATTAACCGAAAGGAACAAGATGCATATATTATTACATTCATTTTCTTTTTTTCATTTTAGAGTATTTTGTTTTACTTCCCACCAATCTATGCTTTTTTTTTTATTTTTTTGGGTAAGAAGGATGAATGAGAAACTGCTTCCTTTAAAGAAATGAAGGTTGTTGTAGGATGTTTAGGCTTATTAGAAATGGAGGAAATTACGTTTTTGAAATTATATAAACTTAGCAAATTATGTGGATATTGCTAGTTAGACTAATTGGTACCATCGTTGCAAACCACTTCGACAATTCTCTTTTCAACTTTTTGATTTCATGTTTGCTTCTACTAGCTATCAACGTATCATCAAGATAGAGCAATAAGATGATATATGAACTATCAAAATTCTTCACGTAACAACAATGATCCGCCTAATA
This sequence comes from Artocarpus heterophyllus, assembly GCA_025403435.1. NCBI lineage: Eukaryota > Viridiplantae > Streptophyta > Magnoliopsida > Rosales > Moraceae > Artocarpus > Artocarpus heterophyllus. The sequence goes on from CM046337.1 coordinate 29,661,620, forward strand.
TCTCAAGAACCCACTATTACTCATGAAACTCTCAAACTGCTTATACCATTGTCTGAGAGCTTGCTTAAGACCATACAAACTCTTTTGAAAATTGCACACCATCTTCTCTTTACCCTTTACTTCAAACCCTTGTGGTAACACCATGTAACTTTCTTCCTCTAAGTTACCATGAAGAAAGGCGGTCTTCACATCCATTTGCTCCAAAAGCAAATCTTCTTATGTCACCAATGCAAGAACTGTTCGAATCATGGTTAACTTCACCACCGGGGAAAAGATCTCCATCTAGCCGATGCCCACTTTCTGTTGATACCCTTTAACCACTAGCCTCTCCTTGTACCTTTTGTTGCCATCATGTTCATCTTTCAACCAGTAGACCCACTTATTCTGCAAGGGCTTCTTACTTTTTAGTAACTTAGCTAGTCACCATGTCTAATTGGACATTAACGAGTCTATCTTATAATTCATGGCCAACTTCCACTTGACCAAATCCTTAGCTTCCATGGCTTCACCATAACAATCCAGCTTATCTGTATTAGTCAACAAAATGTAATTTAATCCAGGAAAGTACCTCTGTGGTGGTATAATTATTTTACTAGATCTCCTGATTGTTGTAGCAAGAGTTCTTGGGACTTCTTCTTCTGGGACTATGTCTTCTTGATCTTCAACACCTATTTTTGTCTCTTCATCCACAACAATATCCCCCAATGGAACTATCTTAGTTTCTTTGGTCTCTAAAACTAAGTCTTCTATCTCTGCTTTCACCCTGCCCTTATATAGGAGCTCCTCATTAAATATTACATCTTTGCTCTTAAGCATCTTCTAATTTTGGTCATCCTAGAAACGATAACCAAACTAGGCATCACGATAACCAACAAAAAAGCAACACTTAGATTTTGTATCAAGCTTACTTCTAGTAGAAGCATCAATGTGAATATAAGATAGGCAACTAAATACTTCAAGAAAGATAGATTTACCTCTTTGTCATTTTAGACTTCCTCAGGTATCTTCTAGTTGAGCGGTGTGGAAGAACCTTTATTGATCAAGTAGGCGTAGTTAATGGCCTCCACCTAAAATATCTTAAGCAACCTTACATGCAACCTCATACTCCTTGCATGCTCATTTGGAGTCCTATTCATCCTTTTTGCCATACCATTCTATTAAGACTTTTCCAAAATGGTCTTCTCCATCTTAATCCTATTCTTAGCAAATACCACTTAAAGTCATCATCCACAAACTCACCACCATTATATGACCTCAAGCACTTCATCTTCAAATTTGTCTCATTTCTAACCAATGTCTTCCACCTTTTAAAAGCATCAAACACGTTAGATTTGTTTTTCAAAAAGGAAACGCACACCTTCCAGCTTAAGTCAACAATGAAAATCATGTAATAGTTAGAACCACCAATGAAAGTACTTGTGGAAGGCCCCCACATGTTTATATGAACCAACTCTAGGTTTGTAGTCTTTGGTTATTTTCTTGTCTTGATGAAGCACACTCTTTTCTGCTTCTTAAAGTCATACCCCTCACACAAACTATGGCTTACCGACTTCAACTCGGATAGCTTTCCTTTGAAATGTAGCACCTCCATCCCCCTCTCGCTTATGAGCCTGAGCCTACAATGCATAAATAAGAGCTTGCAGCAGAATTACAAAGTGCAACTATTTCTCTACTACTGGAAGTGATGTACAACGTTCTAGTTTTGTTCCCTCGGGTAGCAACCATGGCCCCCTTAGTTACTTTCCAAGAACCACCATTAAATGTTATATTGTGGCCCTCATCATCTAATTGCCCTATTGAAATCAAGTTTCTGATAAGTTTTAGTACGTCTTTCACCTTATGAATCTTTCAAACTGTGTCCTCTACATCCTTAGATTGACATCACCAATACCCACAATATCCAATGGTTCACTATCAATGAGATAAACCTTATCACGGTTCCTGGCACTATAGTTCTATTGGAAAATGATACGCAATGGAATTTAAAAAAATTTTAAAACAAAGTCTTTTCCAAATAACAAGTTTGACATGCTAAGTACATAAATTAAAAAAATATCTTACATGCCTCTTTAATTGACTGAAGACTATAGAAACTCCGACTAGAGAAGAATGTTTAGGAAAAGCCTCAACTAATTGGTCTTCCTTGCTATTTTCTTTCTACAATCGAAATGCTTGTGGTTGCACATCGTATAGTTATTCCTCTAGTGACTTTCCTTCTAACCACTTGAGAAAACCAAGAGCTAAGTTTCTAGATATTTGAACAATAACTCTCTAAGAGTTTCAAAGTTTCTCTTATTAAAATACTCACTCTATACTTCTCAAATGATTTAAGGAACAATGAAAAATAGTTCCCTTTATATAGTGGTCAAATTTGGGGTCAATTCTTATCAGATTAAGCTTCAAAATTCAAGTCTAGATCAACTTCTGTTCAAAAACGCTTCAAAAACAAGTAATAGGATTATCGCATAGTCGACTTGCCAATCCATGGGATCGGCCTACCGAACTGGCTCCACCGTTCTACCGAACTTAGCCACCAACCTGTCGATCAAGCGATAATTTGAAAGTCTCAAAATATCTTATTTTATGCAGGAATCTTAGATAAAGCCTCAATTTTAATTCAAATAATCCAATAGAGCATTTATCTTATTTAAACAATCTCATACACATAATCCCATATCAAATATAATATTATCTAAATAATTCAACATGTTTATCTTGAATTAATTCATAAAATTAATTCAACCAATAAACCAACATAAATTATTAAATCCAGTTTATCAAATTTTAGCTAATCTAATAATTAATATAAGTCACCAATATGTACAAAAAACATGCCTATCGTTACAAGAATTATTATGAGCTAGCAAAGGGGACCTCATGGACATATATATATCAAGCTCTTATAATTATAACATAACATATCCTAGATATATATATTTTATAGCTATCAGCTCTAGTGCTACTCCACTAAAAGCTTAGAGCTGCATTCTCGAATTAAATATAATTACAAAGCTTCAATAAGCCAATCATCCATGACATATCATAATGTGTAACATCCCTATAGGATATTCATAATAGGCTTAAGAATAAAATCCGCTTGACTTTATTAATTATTTTTATCCTATGTTCCAGTATCTCACCATTGAAATATTTACTATTCATAAATAGTATACCATTTGGTTACACCTATGCATCAAAACGGTTAAGCGCTCTAATCTTCTAATTACATGATAATGCCTATAAGAGAATATTATTAACTCTACAAAAGAGCTATGGATTCCATATCTATGAATAATGAGTCTACGTCAATCAAGATTCATGTCTTTAACGTACCGGTATGTATATCATCATCAAATTAGGATGTCAACCTTAAATACATCAAAAGACACAAGTCAAGAACACAGGCCCATTAATTCATTTCAGAATTAAGACATAACATATATGATTGTCTAAAGTAGATTGATTTAAACAAATAGAGTTATTAATCAAATCAATTTAACTTTTGTCCCGATCTAATATATCATCACCTATGATAATATACCAATGTTTCTACTCGTAGAGTCCTACTTCGATGACCAAGACAATCATCTCTTGTTAGGGATATAGACAATATAACAATCTTAACATGAATAAAGTGCTCAACTTTATTACCTTGATTGTGGACTTTATCACGTAGACTATCACCTTTAAGATTCATGTCTTTTGTATAATCTGTCCATCATATGCATGATTTTAATGGTTTAATTAGATAGTCTCAGACTTTTGTTTGTTTGTCATCTATTCAATAGAAATGAACATAAAGGGGACAACATTTGATATATGAATAATAAATAAACTCCTTATTGATTTAATGTCTTTGAAAATGTCTTACATTATTTAATCCTTAAGGCACCTAATCTAACAATCTCCCACTTGCCCTAAGTGAGTAAATACGACTTGTTTCGTTTTCCTATAGCCTCTACAAACTTCTCAAAAACCCTCGTTAGTGGTGTCTTCATGAAAGGATCAGCTATATTGTCCTTAAACGCGATCTTGCATACTACAACACGTCCACCCTTAACGAAGTCCTTTATCACATGATACTTTCGATGTTCTGTTTACTCTTCTTGTAAAATATTGGTTCCTTATAATTAGCTACTACTGTAGTATTATCACAATACAACGAAATCACTTTATCCATACCAAAAACTACCTCAAGATCCTTAAGGAACTTGCAGAGCCATACAACTTCTTTTGAAGCTTCACTGGCTGCCAAATACTCGGCCTCCATCATTGAATCTAAAGTACAATCTTGCTTAACACTTCTCCAAACAATAGCACCTCCTCCTAAAGTAAATACAGAACCCAAAATCAATCTTTTTGAATCCAGACAGGATTGAAAATCCGAGCAATATATCCTAGAGTTGTTAGATCCTCACTAGAATACACTAGTACATAACCTCTAATCCTTCTCAGGTACTTGAAAATATGCTTGACTGCAACCCAATAGTTTGGTCTTGGATCCGACTGAAATCGATTTGCTATCCCAACGACATAACAAATGTCCAGTTGTGTGCAAAACATAGAATACATGAGACTACCCACTGCTAAAGCATAAGGCACCTTCTTCATGTATTTTCTTTCTTCATCTGACTTTGGAGGGTCTTTCGTAGAAAAAGTTATTCTAGAACTAGATGGTTACCCATCTTTCTTTGAATTTTGCATTGCATACTTCTCAAGAATTTTATCTATATAAGTAGCTTAGGATAAAACTATCACTTTGTTCTTCCTATCTAGAAAGATTTGGATACCTAGAACATAATTAGCTTCACTCAAGTCCTTCATGTCAAACTGCTTAGTCAACCATAATTTGACCATTGAATGCCCTAACATCATTGTTAATAAGTAGAATGTCATCTAGATAGAGCAATAAAAAAACCATTTTCCCCTCCTTAATGTGTTTGTAAACAAATGGTTTGTCCACGTTTCGTTCAGGCCAATAAGTCTTAATTATTTGATCAAATCTTATGCTTTACGAATGAGAAGCTTGCTTAAGTCTATAAATAGACTTTAGTGTTATACATGTATGTCCTAAGGAGTAAAAATGTAATAAGTTTTTGGAGACATTTTTATCAATAAAGAATCTATTCATTATTATATATACCAAATCTTGTCCTCTTTACGTTTATATTTGTTGAATGTATGATAAGCAAATAATAGTCTGAGACTATCGGTCTAAATCTTAAGAATTGGGCATATGATGGATAGATTATATGGAAGACACGATTCTTAAGGTGATGGTCTCAAACATAAGATCCGCAATCGAGGGAATAAAGTTGGGCACTTTATTCATGCAAAGATTGTTATGTTGTCTATATCCCTTTTGGGAGATGGTTTGTCTTGACCATCGGAGGTTGACTCTGTGAATAGAAACATTAGTACATTGTCATAGGTGACGATGTGTTGGATCGGCACATAAAATGAATTGATTTAGATTAATAATTCTATCTCAGCAAATCAATTCACTTTAGACAATAATTCGTATTGTATCTTAATCCTAAGATGAATAGTATGCTTGTTATCTTGACTTATGTCTTTTGATGTACCAAAGGGTGACACCCACATCTAAATAGTGGTATGCATGCTGGTACGTTGGAGGCATGACTCTTGATGGCGTAGACTTGTTATTCATATATATGAAATCCATAGCTCCTCTTTAGGAGTAATGATATCCTCTTATATGCGTTATCTTATAATTAAAAAATTGAAACGCTCAACCATTTGGATACATAGGTGTAACCGAATGCTATACTATCTTTGGATAGTAAGTTTTTTGATGGTGAGATAATAGAACGTAAGATAAAAATAATCGGGAAGGTAAGACGAACTTGTCCTTAAGTCGATTATGGATTATCATATGGGGATACGATACACTATGATATGTCATGGAGACTTAGCTATACGGGCTTCGTAATTCTATGTAGTTCGAGAGTGCAGCTCCAAGCTTTTAGTGGAGTAGTGTTGGAGTTGATAATTATGAAATGTATATCTGGGATATTGGGTTTCATAATTATCAGGAGCTTGAACTATACAGGTCCATATGGTCCCCTTTGCTAGCTCACAACATCCTGTAACGATACAGCATGCTTTTCCAATAATTGGTGAATTATGTCAGATTTATTAGATTGGTTAAAATTTGGAAGAATTAAATAATTCATGTCTGTTTATCGGTTGAATTAATTTTGTAATAAAATTAATTCAAGATAAACTTGTTGAATTGTAAGGATCGGATAATTCTTGTCTGTTTATCATTTGATTTAATTTTTGGATAAATTAGATCAAGATAAACTTGTAGAATTATTAGGAATTGATTTATTTTCTTAGAGATTATCTATATAAAGTTGTTTTGATCAAATAACTTCTCTATTGGGTTATTTGAATCAAAACTGAGACTTTATCCTATAAAATCTTAGGTGGAAAATTAAAGATTCGCGGAGATATTTATGTGACAGTTCAGCCTGTCGATCTACGTGTTTGACCTGCTGATGGGGCCTGTTCAGCCTACCGATCAGATGGTTCAGCCTGCCGATCAGTGAAGGATAAGATTACGTGTTTGCACGTGAATCTTATCAGATATTGATCTGAATTTTATTCTGATCCAAATTTTGAGACCTATTTTAATAAGAATTGACCCTAGGACCAATCTCTATAAATAGGGTTCTCACAAGTTACTCAGATCAATTGAGAGATTAAGAGTGATACTCTGCCACTGAGAATCTACAAACTCCTTAAGAGCTTTTGTTCACAAATCACGAACACTAGCTTTGGGTTCTCTCAATTGGTTGGAAGGAGAGTCACCAGTGGAAGAGCTGTACATGTGATCTCACACTCACTCCGATCGTGGATAGAAAATAGCAAAGAAGACTAGTTAGTTGAGGCTCTTCTAGAATGTTACTTCTCTTCATGGATTGTGGAGGTTCTTCGGCACACAAAGGTTAGTAAGATCTGGTTAATTTATGCATATAGCATGTCAAACTTGTGTTTTAAAAAATACTCTGATGAAAATTTTTAAAATTTTGCTGCATACTGTTTTTCCAACAAATGGTATCAGAGCCATGGTTTTTACATAAATTTACAAGTTTGTGATCATGTTATATGTGTAAATTTTGTGATCTTAATCTCTCCTATGTTTGAATTTAATTTTATAGAGAGATAGCACTCTAGGTTTCTATGTATTTTATATGTTGTCATGGATTATGTGGTGAATGTCTATTAATTAATTATGGTTGATTAAATGTTATTTAATCATTTGTTAATTAATTAATTTATACCGGTTATGGTTCCATAGAGATTAGAATGTGTATATAGGTTTTTCATGTAATTAGATGGCAAACTATCATTTCCGTCTAAGAATTATTATTTATTTGTAAATTTGTAAAAAAAAATTGTAATTAAATAATTATTCGGAGAAGATGAATCTAGAAGACAGATCTAGAAGACGAATTTAGAAGAATGATGATGACGCTTCTAAGAATTTCCTGAGTCTCTAATTTTATGTTTTTGAATTGTTGAAAATAAAATTGATGAATTGTATTAAAAATTGTATTTTCTGAAATGGATGATTTCTGCTCTGTCGGCATGCCAAACCCACCAGTTTGGCAGACCGATGGTCATAGATCGACAGGCTGGACGTGTGGTTCGGCAGGCTATCAGTGCAACTAAAATCGGCTAACTCTGCCGGTAGGCCAAACTTCTAGTTCGACAAGCCAAACTTTCATGGGTCGACAGGCCGATCTTTTTGATCGGTAGGCCAATGAAACATGATCAGCAGGCCGATCACCTAGATCGGCCTACTGACCGAGAGCTGGAAAAGTTTCAGAAAATGTGTAGTTTTTCAGGTGTAGTTTTAATTTTATTTTTGGGACAATTCTGAGAAACATTAAATTTGGATATGATCGAAAATATGAAGTATTCGATTCATACGGGATTGAATACTTGAAGTTGGGAAATACATGAAGAAGGATACAGCTTGAGGATTCAAGGATGAAGAATCAAAATATGTCTCGATTATTCTCTTGTAATCTTAGTTTTCTATTCTCTAGGATGGAGCCATAATATTACGGTTCTTTATTATTTTGCTTGTAGCTTTGCTTAATTGCTTTGCTTGTTTGCATTATAATATGATTTCCCATGTATATTGGTAACATGTCATGTAGAATAGGGAGTGCCGCTCATAGTAAAATTGTTCATACATCATCTTAAAATAAAAACCTTGATTTCAAAAGATTGAGTGGGAGAAGGTTTTCGAAGAGAGGACCTAAGGCCTCCATCGTTAGTCCATAGGCAGAACATGGTGGTCCCGACCCCTAGGAAGGGATTTCTATCATGTACCAGTTTGGATCTTTGAGAGGATAAGGCATTTTAGTATGATTTATTGTGGCACACCCCTAAGTGGAGATTATAAATCATGGATAAAATATTGAAACGATGGTTATACACTCAAGTTAGTTTTATTATTAACTTCCCTTAGGAGTTCTGTTAAGAAAATTAATGGCCAAAGAAGTGATTATTAATATATGCTAGATCATACGGTTCCTAGATGGCATATATTAATCAGGAAGAGGATCTGTGTTCCTGATTGAATTTGGCATGACTCCCCTAGGAGTTTGTTGAATTCTGAGTTGGGAATTATCATTGTAAGGTTGTGATATTTTCAAGGTTTTGACACATAAAAACATTTGTATATTTGTTACATGATTGTGTTATCTTACTAAATTATTATGATATGTTTTCTTATATTTGGTATATGATTCTTTATTGTAGATTAAAAATGTCTAAAAATGCTTTATCATCAATACTTGACAAAAACCTGTTAACTAGTGAAAACTATAACGATTGGAAACGGAACCTAGATATCATCCTGTCTTTTGAGAAACTAAAATATGTACTGACAACCCCTTGTCCTCCCGAGCCTACGGGAGACTCAACTAATGAGCAATTCCAAGCATATGATCGTTGGAAAGATGCTAATGATCAGGCCCGCTGCTATGTTATGGCCAGCATGAACAACGCGCTATAGGCTCAACATCAGGATTATGAGACTGCGAAGCAAATCTTGGATAATCTTGAGGATATGTTTGGAGGCCAGGCCATTACAAAGCTGTAACGGGTGCTTTGAAAACTCTTAAACTGTAGACAAAGGCCGGGGACATCTATAAAGGAGCATATGATGTTGGTCATGGGTTACCTTGCTGAGGCTCAAACCAATGGAGCCGACATCGATGCTGAAACTCAGATGACTATGGTCTTTGAAACTCTGCCTAAGGAATTTATTCCATTTAGAGCTACATTTAAATTAAGCAATAGACGGGATATGACCTTGACGGAATTAATGAAACAGTTACAGGAGTTCGAACTGCTGATTAGGGAGTCTCTTGCGGGTGGTGAGGCCAACTTGGTAGCTGCCTCTAGTTCCAATCCTAACTCTAGGAATGGAAAGAAGCAACGAGCCAAGAACAGGAAGTCTTCTATTCCTGCTACTACCAAGAACAAGAAGAAGAAGAAGAAGAACCCAAAGAAGCTTAAGTGCTTCTTCTGTGGGAAGGTTAGACATATCAAGAAGCATTGCAAGGACTTCCTTTCCAAAGAAGGTAGGTGTGATCTTCTATATTTAGAAATTTTTTTGGTTGAGGAATCCAGTGACATTTTGGTCATAGATTTGGTGCAACTAACCATGTTTGTGTTTCTCTGTAGGGATTGAAAGAAACGAGAAGTCTACTACATGAGGACTTCACGCTTCGGATCGGCGATGGATCCTTGGTCTCAACAGAAGCAGTGGGAGACGTCCATCTTTATTTTGATAATTATAGGAATTTATTTTTGCAAGATTTTTTTTATGTTCCTAAATTTAAAAGGAATTTAATTTCTGTATCTTGTTTATTTAAAGACTCCTATTTGGTTTCTTTTAATGAAAAAGTGGTGATTCGTAAAAACAAATCATTTATCTGTTCTAGATGGATGTAAAATAATCTATATTTTATCAAACTGAAGATGGACTTATTGCTTAATGTTGAGATGAATCATAATAACTCTAAAAAACTTAAAAATTATCACTCTAATAAGACTTATCTTTGGCATTTACGCCTTGGTCATATTAACCTAAATAGGATTCAAAGGTTGGTAAGGGATGGACCTTTAAGTCACTTAAAGGTGGAATCTATACCTCAATGTGAATCTTGTTTGGAGGGTAAAATGACCAAAAGACCATTCGGGTCTAAGGGCAATAGAGCCGAAGGGGTTCTAAAACTTGTGCATAGTGATGTTTGCGAACCGATAAACATCCGGGCACGAGGAGGTTATGAGTACTTCGTCCCTTTTATTGACGATTACTCAAGATATGGGTATGTATACCTAATGCACCACAAAAGCGAAACTTTTGACAAGTTTAGAGAGTTTCAGGCTAAAGTGGAAAAGCAATTGGGTAGAACCATAAAGGCACTTCGATCCGATCGAGGTGGGGAATACCTTTCTAATGAGTTCTTAGGACACCTATTAGAAAATGGGATTTTATCCCATTTGACTGCGTCGGGCACTCCGCAGCAGAATAGTGTAGTAGAGAGAAGAAATAGGACCTTGTTGGACATGATCAGGTCCATGATGAGTTATTCATCATTACCTTTATCCTTTTGGGGATATGCGCTACAAACCGCATGTTATCTTTTGAACAATGTGCCTTCAAAATCGATCCCTAAAACTCTTCACGAGTTGTAGACGGGTAGAAAGACATTCTTAAACCATATTCGCATATGGGGATATCCGACTCATGTCTTGTTTAAGGATCTGAATAAGTTAGAAGCACGTTTGGAAGTTTTCATATTTGTAAGATATCAAAAAGGGACAAAAAGGTGTTATTTCTATAGCCCAAAGGAAAATAAAGTCGTGGTTTCAACTAATGCAACTTTCCTTGAGGAGGAGAGTTATATGGACGACTTTAAATCTCAAAGCAAAGTGATGCTTGAGGAGTTAAGGAGTGATCCGAATACTCAGGAGGTTCCAAATGAAACCATTCTGATCAATGTAGAAAAATAAAACAAACCTGAACAACAACCTCAGGGGCTTCGGCGTAGTGGGAGGATCGAATGTCAACCATATATATTCAATGGGGAGGTCTTTTTGGCTGAACCAGATGAACATGACAGGATCCTTATACTTACGTAGAAGCTATGGAGGATGTTGAATCAAAACTCTAGACAAAGGCCATGAACGTTGAGATGAAGTCTATGGAGACTAATTAGGTCTGGGAGCTTGTGGATCTTCCTAAAGGGGTAAAACCCATAGGGTGTAAGTGGATCTACAAGAGGAAAAGAGGAGTAGATGGAAAGGTCAAAAATTTTAAGGCTAGACTGGTAGCTAAGGGTTATACGCAAAAGGAAGGAATCGATTTTGAGGAAACCTTTTCGCCTGTAGCCATCCTTAAGTCCATCCGAATTCTCTTGTCCATAGTTGCCGCTCTCGACTACGAGATTTGGCAGATGGATGTTAAGACTGCTTTTTTGAATGGCTATCTTGATGAGTTCATTTATATGGAACAACCAGACAGGTTCAAGGTCACGGGTCAAGAGGGGAAGGTTTGTAAGTTGCTAAAGTCAATTTATGGACTTAAGCAAGCTTCTCGTTCTTAGAACATAAGATTTGATCAGGTGATCAAGACTTATGGGTTCTCAAAAAATGTGGATGAACCATGTGTTTACAAACACATGAAGGATGAGAAGGTGGTTTTTCTACTGCTCTATGTAGATGACATTCTGTTAATTGGCAATGACGTTGGGGTGTTGTCATCGATCAAATTATGGTTGAGCAAGTAGTTTGACATGAAAGACTTGGGTGAGGCTAATTTTGTTCTCGGTATCCAGATCTTTCGGGATAGGAAAAACAAAATGATAGCTTTGTCACAAGCCGGCTACATAGATAAAATTCTCAAGAGGTTTGCAATGCATGATTCTAAGAAAGGTGGGCAACCATCCAGCTCTGGAATTACTCTTTCTAAGAAAGACTCTCCAAAGTCTTATGAAGAAAAGGAATACATGAAGAAGGTGCCTTATGCTTCGGCAGTGGGTAGTCTTATGTATGCCATGCTTTGTACACGATCGGATATTAATTATACGGTAGGGATTGTAAGTCAATTTCTCCTTTCACTCACAAAGGATTCACCATTGAAAAGAAAACTTCTCAGCTTCGCCACAGAATCATCAGCATTTCTGAAAAGAAAAGGAGTCCCATTTTGAATCACAACCTCCACATATCTCATCGAAAGCAATCTGCTCCCAAAAAAAAAAAAGTATCAACAGAAAATCTTCGTCTAAAACTCATTGAAACCACAAAATCAACCAAAAAAAAAAACAAATTAAAATCAGTCAGACCTCATGAGACCAGCATGGTCTTGCGTGAACTCTAAGCCAACAGTTGCAGCGCAGGCGAGTCGTCAGGCAAGTACAGAGAACTGGAAAACTCATTGCCGTCGCGAAATTCGGGTTCATTCGAGTAATTTGATTAGTAAGGAATTTGATTCAAGTGGATATGGGTTCATCTACACGTGCGACTTGTCTTGTCTTAGTAACGGTGCCCTGTTGTTGATGCAATATGCTAAAACAACATATTGTGCAACCCCTTTTAATGCAGTTGTGGCCCAAGATGATTTCATCACAGTGAGTGACGCAATCAAAGCACCCCAAAAAGCAGCAAGACTCTACGTTATTAGGATCAAGCCAGGAATTTAGAAAGAACGTGTTGAATTTGAATTTGATACGACGTACATTACTGTGGTCAAATGTGATGATCGTTTTTGCTACGTCATCTCCCGTTAAAGCGATGAATGTTGTATCAGATTCAACTTCAACGCGTTCTCTGTAAATCCTGACATGATTCTAATCACGCATCAAGTCTTGCTTTTTTTTTTTTTTTTTGGTGGCTGCTTTGATTGTGTGTCTCAATGTGGTGAAATCACTCGAATTATTTTGGGCGTAACTGCATCAAAACCGGTTGCACAATATGTTGTTTCAGCATATTGCATTAACCACAACTTGAGCCCCAGTACAAGACAAGTCCTATGGGTAGATGACCTTATTCACTAATGTTTTTATAAGACCTTTTTGTAATTAATCCAAATAATAATTTTTTTTACATTCTATTTCAAAACTTTTGATACAAATAATAAATTTAAAAAAGGGAGAAACTACTACAAGACCTGCTAAAAATTCTTATCCATAAGACCTTTTTTGCTCATTAGATCTATATCTGATGGTGGAAAACAAACAAGCTCGTCATAACTTTGATGGGCACATGCACATCAAATCAAATTTATCTACCTTTTGAAAAGATCAAATTCATCTTAAACCTAACAAATTAAAAATCTGAAAAAAAAAAGCTGCCATCTTAAGGCTGATTGTAACGGCTTTGCCATTGTTGGAACGGGTCGCTGGCGAACTCAAATCACCATGGTTGGTGGTGACTCAAAAATCAAAGTTCAAAAATTTTAATGAAATTTTTGTGCTTCAAAAATTCAACTCAATCTGTAAAGAGAAAGGCATTCTAGAAGAGCCTCAATCAACTGGTCTTCTTTGTTATTCTCTATCCACGATTAATATGTGTGTAGGCACACCTCGTACAACTCTTCCCTAGTGTCTTTCCTTCCAATCAATTGAGAAAACCTAGAACTAGCATTCGTGATTTTCATGATTTGTAAACAATAGCTCTCAGGAGAGTTTCAGAGACTCACAGACTAGATTGCTCACTCTTGATTTCTTAAATGATCTAAAAAACTTGAGTACTCACTCCCTATTTATAGAGGTCGTCCCCAGGTTGGTTATTATTAGATAAGGCCTCAGAAATTCAAATCTAGATCAATATCTGACAAAATCTCGTAAAAGCGCGTGATCAGATTATTGTTCGGTCGATAGACCAAACTAGTAGACCGGTCGGCCGAACTTATTGCATCGCAGGCCAAACCTGAAGATTGGCCTGCCGAATTTACGATAAATAATTCCTACGAATCTTTTATTTTCTACCTGAGATTTTTTGGATAGAGCCTTAGTTTTAAGTCAAATAACCCAATAGAGAAATCATCTGATTAAAACAATCATATTTAAATAATTTCTAGGAAAATAAATATTCTTGATAATTCAACAAGTTTATTTTCAATAATTTACATAAATTAATTCAACCGATAAACAGACATAAATTATCTGATCCTATCGAATTTTGGCTAATTTAATAATTTAATATAAGTCACTAATTTATTGGAAAAGCACACTGTATCATTACAAGATTTATTATGAGCTAGCAAAAGGGACCCGATAGACCTATATAGTTTAAGCTCCCGATAATTATAAAACCCAATATCCTAGATATATGTTTCATAATTATCAACTCTAACGCTACTCCACTAAAAGCTTAGAGCGGCACTCTCGAACTATATAAAATTATAAAACCTGAATTGCTAAGTATTCATGACATATCATAATGTATTGTATTCCTATAAGACATTTATAATCGGCTTAAGGATAAATTCTGTCTTACCTTTCTAATTATTTTTCTCTTATGTTCCATTATCTCACCATCGAAAAACTTACCATCCGAAGACAGTATACTATTCGGTTACACTTATGTATCCAAATGGTTAAGCGCTTCAGTTTTTTAATTACAGGATATTGCATATAAGAGGATATCATCGACTCCTAAGAGGAACTATGGATTCTGTATATATGAATAACATATCTACGCCATCAAGAGTCATATCTCCAACGTATCGGTATGCATACCATCATAAAATATGGATGTCACCCTTTAGTACATCAAAAGATATAAGTCAATACAATAGGCCTACTATTCATCTCAGGAATAAGATACAACACATATGATTGTTTAAAGTGAATTGATTTGTCAAGATAGAATTATTAATCCAAATCAATTATACTTTATGTCCCGATTTAATACATCGTCATCTATGATAATGCACCAATGTTTCCATTTGTAGAGCCCATCTATGATGGCCAAGACAAATCATTTCCCGTTAGGGATATAGATAACATAATAATCTTTGCATGACTAAAGTGCCCAACATAACAATTTGGTATATGAATGATAAATAAATTCTTTATTGATAAAAATATTTCCAAAAACATAATACATTTTACTTTTTAAGGTATGCATGTCTAACACAAGGGGTCGTCTGGGCTTCATGGCAAAGGGCGAGGGACGAGGGTTGCACCCATTGAGCTTAGATCAAGCCGAAAGTCGTGAATCGTTGAGACCCTATCGCGATGGAGGTTGTGAGCCGTTGGGTCGCATTTGTCACGACCACCATGGGCAGCACAAGTTGCGACTAACCCAGCCACAATTTATTTTGTCCCCAACCACGATTGAGTCCCCAGTTGCGACCGTTGGTCTAGAATAAACTTGTGGGTGGCCGCCACCCCTTCGATAGGCTAGGACGGTGTCGATGCCTCCCGTTGTAGATCAAGGAGCCTCCTCCATGGATTGCCATTGATCAACCATGTCTCTCCGTCGACACAACCTTTGGGAGCCTCCATGGGCAGGCTAAAAGTTTTGATTTTTTTTTAAATTTTTTGTTAATTATTAGGTCTTTTAATTTTGATTTTATTTTGATCATGTATAGGAAGTGCTATTGTTATTTGGAATCAAGATTTGTTGTCTCATTTTTTTTTATCTGGTTGGATGTCCTTTCGTTTAAAATTTGATAGTTTATGAACTGTTTAAATATGTTTGATTTTTTGTTTTTTTTTATGTCGTTAGATTCTTAAATTTAAATGACATGATAAAAAAAATATGGTAGGACAACGATTGAGACAACAAAGTAAAGCAAATAGATCTTAACTTTGTTATTTAAAAGATTAGATTGAATCAACCGTAGAAAACAAAAGGTGTCGTAGATGAGATTCTTTTAGAAGCCTTATCATAGCCTTCTGCTGATTAAAAACAATGCCAAAAAAGTGGATTTCTCAAGATTACGCGTTACTTCTGCGTTGCCACCGAAAAAATCTCCCCCTTTTTTTTTTAAAGTTAATTTCCCTTCAAAGCGTGGACTTATCATCTGGTGCTTCCGAGTCCGAGGTCTGCCCAACAAGAAGTCAGACATCACGCACCCGAAACAGCCATGGACGAAGCACAAAAACACAATTACAATAACGGATTAGATCAGCAACACCATGACAATTGGAGCGAGTCGGTAGAAGACCTGGTAGCAGCCGGAGACATCGACGCCGCAATCTCTCTCTTGGAATCCGTGATTTCCAACCTCGAAATCCCCCACAATCCACCATCTTCATCATCGGATCCTCAACTGGTTTCTGCTCTCGCCGACTTGGCCAAGCTCTACTCTTCCAAAGGCTTCTCCCTCAAAGCCGATCAACTCCACTCTCGCGCGTCGCTCATTCAACATCGCCTTCTTCACTCCTCTTCCTCTTCTAGGTAAAATAAAAGCGTTTTTTCTTTTCGCAGTTTGGTTGGGGAGAAAATTTTATGGTCTGGATTTTTCATTCCAGTGTTCTAATCGAGGATTTGAAGGAGGAGAAGCAGGGCTTGTCGGCCAGCATTTCTCTGCCTCGCGATGAATCCTCAAAAGATGGTAATGGAATTTTTCTACATTTTTGCTTACTTTAACGGTTTTGTAGTTTATATTTGGGTAAATGCATATGCAGTAATGGTTTTTTTGCTCTGAGTTTCAATTTTGGGTATTTGCTTAATTTGTGAAGGGAATGTTGAAAAACCAACGAAATTACCAAATGATGCTTCGCCTATCAATAAGACTTCAGATGATGGTATGTGCTATGGCCTCTCTCTCTCGTTTGGATTACTACTAACCTTTATGTAACTGACCTATGAACGAGCTACTGTGGATAAGCATAAACGCCTGTAAGCGCTTGCAAATCTCGCTTTGCGAATGCTAGAAAAATTTGAAATGTTTAAATGAACACCATAACAAGAAAGCACAAAGTTTGGAAATGATCGGTTGAAAATATTGTTAGAAACGTTGAGGATACATACGTCTGAAGTTTTTGTAGATTTTCAAAAAGCATAAGAATATGCCTCAGTTGACGGCTAAGGGAACACTCCATTTAGTGAACTTTCCACAAAAGCAAAAGGTATAAGTTACTAAAGGAGGCCATACCTTTGAGGCTTTGAACTCGAACTTTTTCACCTTTTTTACGGGTATTTCACATGCAAAATGCTTTAGAGACCAATGAGCCGACAGGTGTTCGGTCTTTTGTGGGGCATTGACAATAATTTTGGGAGCATACCGCAGATGTTATTTAAAAGCGACTGAATTTGTGATGGCCATAGGATAATCATATGATACTCTTATATATGCTCCAGGTTTCATTCAATTTCTTATTTGCGATGAATGACCAGAATGCTTTTAGCCATAAGCACCAAGATTTATTTTTACGACATATTTTAAAAGGAAGTGTCTTCTTTTTTTCTTTTTGCTTTTATATATATATATATATATATGTATATACTATTGAGCAGCATTCTTTTTTATATTCTTCTGGTGTTCTTATCTGTACTTTGGCTATTTTCAAGCTATTACAATGCGATTATGATAAAGTATGATTCATTGGAACTGCAGATTGGGAAGCTATCGCTGATCGTTCACCTGATGAATTACTTTCCTCACATAGTTTACCTGGAGTATCAGAACTTTCTTTGGAAGATACCAAACCTAAAGCCCCTAAGCGGCGTGGAAGGGGAACATTTTCATATAAAAAACATGAATTATACAGTGATCATTTGTCTGAGAAGACAATTAGTGATAATACAGGGGATGAAGATGTTGGTCATGGTTCAAAGAGGAATACAGATATAAGATATTGTAAGCTTTAAGTCTCCAATAATTCGTAGTCTTATGATAGACATATGTATTTACATGATCATATCACATTACCATGTGCTTGCTACACGAGATTGAGAATTTTAATTTAGTATGAAGGTCTGCGGTTTTGGTTGATTGGATAATATCCTTTGTGGTACTTCCGTTCTTATGATTGGTATTTTTGCTTTTCTTTTTTTTGGCAGAAAGATGCTTTGTCTGTCTCCTTACACTCTCATCCCAAAATTTTTTCAATCTTAAGAAATCAATATGTAAATTCTATAAATATGATCTTAAAGTTTAATTGCATCTTATGTCTGTCACATGGCATTTAGATCGTTAAATTCTTTCTAGTATTTGTGAATGTTCTTTGTAACAGAATTCAGGATCTGAGAATTTATTACTATATTGTGTCAGCAACATATGGTACACGTCATGTTCTTGTTTTGGCTGATTTTTCACCAACCATAAGAACAGTAGATCTGGAGAAGCTTTTTGATGATTTCAGAGATCGTGGAGTTGTTATTCGATGGATCAATGATACCACTGCGCTTGCAGTATTCCGATCCCCTTCAATTGGTAATTCATATTATACTCATTTTGCTTCTTGATATTTTACTAGTTTCATACTGTAATGAATTTCTTTATCCTAGTATAACTGTCAGCTTGGCATCCTCTATCCAAATTGAATATGAATAATAGTTCTATCAGTTAATGCAATTACTGACTTGATTATGGTTGACAAAAGGTATGTCACCCAAATCAATCATAATTTGAAATTTCAAACTGAAAATTTGTTTATTGATTGCAATCTTACTGTCTTACACCGGTAGGTTTTACTTTCTTTTTCTTTCTTTTTTTTTTTAATGTAAATCAAACATTAGCTAGGATTTTGTTATGGTGTCTTAGTGCCAGCAACAAACACTGATAACATTTTTTTGGCAGAAATTTCCACACACACAAAAAAAGCACTAGTGGATTATACCTCAGTGACAGTATACCTTTCATGTAAAAAATTTCGTTGTAAACCTTTAAGCATTCAAGTATTAAATCTTAAGATGCAACATTCTCTTTACACGTGCAGTTGGCAGGGGTAAGGGTATTTGTTTTTTAGCAGATATAGATAAACGGTGATGAGAGAGGGAGAGAGAAAATTGAGATACTATAACTTTTACATGGAAATGGGCTAATTGCTAAATAGTATTTGTTTTTCAGCAGAAATAGATAGGTGTCATTGTTTGTTTCCATTGTCATGTTTCGCATCCATTTGTAGAGATTGCTTGTATTGGTTTTGCAGGAAGGCTATTTAGCTTAAATGTATTTCATTAATTTTCTTATAGGGATGTCGTTCATCCCTGAAGGGAGCTGCCCTAATGAGTCTGGCAGGGATCTAAAATGCATTGATTTCAGTGAAGCGGATATATATTTTTCTCAAGTATCCCTCTCAAGGAATATGACGTGATAGTGTCTTTTTATTGTGTTGTGTAGAGGTTACTATTAACTGGTGAAGATATGGTTGCAAGTGAAGTAGGGTTAATTCAAGCGCAAGTTTGAACCTTTTTTTTTTTTTTTGTTATGTCAAACTGACAATCTCAATACTCAAATGCAGCATTTGAGGCCAGTAACCGCGTCAGTTGTCCTTTCACTTTACGTATACTCAATGAGGATGATGACCTTATAAGCTCAATACTGCCGAAAGGTAAAACATGTGTCTTTATGAAATATACATCGCTAGTTTCTGTAAAAGATAGGCTTTTTCTTTCCTCCCAGGGTTGAATTTCAGGATCACAGCAAGAAAAGGAGCATTAAAAATAAAAAAGAAAAAAAGGAACTCTTAACGTCATTGAGACTTTTGCGAGTCTTGAAACCTCTAAAGCATTGACACTTGTCAGGATGCTGACCAAAC
>CM046337.1:30998386-31154796 GCA_025403435.1 Artocarpus heterophyllus
TTTTTTTGGTGCAGTTTTAATTTTATTTTTGGGACGATTCTGAGAAACCTTAAATTTGGATATGACTGGAAATATGAAGTATTTGATTCATACGGGATTGAAGACTTGAAAATGGATATTACATGAAGAAGGATACAGCTTGAGGATTCAAGGATGAAGAATCGATAAATGTCTCGATTATTCTCTTGTAATCTTAGTTTTCTATTCTCTAGGGTGGAACCATAATATGACGGTTATTATTATTTTGCTTGTAACTTTGCTTGATTGCTTTGCTTGTCTGCATTATAATATGATTTACCATATATATTGATAACATGTCATATAGGATAGGGAGTGCCGCTCATATTAAAATTGTTCATGCATAATTTTAAAATAAAACCTTGACTTCAAAAGATTGAGTGGGAGAAGGTTTTCAAAGAGAGGACCTAAAGCCTCCATCGTTGGTCCATAGGAAGAACATGGTGGTCCCGACCCCTAGGAAGGGATTTCTATCATGTACCAGATTAGATCTCTGAAAGGATAAGGTATTTTAGTATGATTTATGGTTGCACACCCCTAGGTGGTGATTATAAATCATGGATAAAATATTGAAACGATGGTTATACACTCACGTTAATTTTATTATTAACCTCCCCTAGGAGCTCTGTTAATAAAATTAATGACCAAAGAAACGATTATTAGTATATGCTGGATCATACGGGTCCTGGATGGCATATATTAATCAAGAGAGGATCCGTATTCCTGATTGAATTTGGCATGACTCCCCTAAGAGCTTGTTGGATTCTGAGTTGGGAATTATAGTTGTAAGGTTGTGATATTTTCAAGGTTTTGACACATAAACACATTTGTATGATTTTACATGATTGTGTTATCTTACTAAATTAATATATATGTTTGCTTATATTTGGTATATGATTCTTTATTGTAGATTGAAAATGTCTAAAAATGCTTTATCATCGATACTTGACAAAAACCAATTAACCGGTGAGAATTATAACGATTGGAAATGGAACATGGACATCGTCCTATCCTTTGAGAACTGACATATGTACTGACAACTCCTTGTCCTCCCGAGCCTACGGGAGACTCAAGTAATGAGCAATTCCAAGCGTACGATCGCTGGAAAGATGCTAATGATCAGGCCCGCTGCTATGTTATGGCTAGCATGAACAACGTGCTGCAGGCTCCACATTAGGATTATGAGACTGCGAAGCAGATCTTGGATAATCTTGAGGACATGTTTGGAGGCCAGGCCATAACAAAGCGGCAAGGGGCGCTTCGAAAACTCTTAAACTGTAGACAGAGACTGGGGACATCTGTAAAGGAGCACATGATGTTGGTCATGGGTTACCTCGCTGAGGCTCAAACCAATGGAGCTGACATCGATGCTAAAACTCAGATGACTATGGTCTTTGAGACTCTGTCTAAGGAATTTATTCTATTTAGAGCTACTTTTAATTTAAGTAATAGAGGGGATATGACCTTGATAGAACTGATGAAACAGTTACAGGAGTTCGAACTGCTAATCAGGGAGTCTCCTGCTGGTGGTGAGGCCAACATGGTAGCTGCTTCTGGTTCCAATCCTAACTCAGGGAATGGAAAGAAGCAACGGGCCAAGAACGGGAAGTTTTCTATTCTTGCTGCTACCAAGAGCAAGAAGAAGAAGAAGAAGAATCCAAAGAAGCTTAAGTGCTTCTTCTGTGGTAAGGTCGGGCATGTAAAGAAGCATTGCAAGGACTTCCTTTCCAAGGGAGGTAGGTGTGATCTTCTATATTTAGAAACTTGTTTGGTTGAGGAATCCAATGACATTTGGGTCATAGATTCCAGTGCAACTAATCATGTTTGTGTTTCTCTATAGGGATTCAAAGAAACGAGAAGTCTACTACGTGAAGACTTAACGCTTCGGATGAGCGATGGATCCTTGGTCTCAGCGGAAGCAATATGAGATGTCCATCTTTACTCTGATAATTATAGGAATTTAATTTTGCGAGATTGTTTTTATATTCCTAAATTTAAAAGGAATTTAATTTATGTATCTTCTTTATTTAAAGACTCCTACGTGGTATCTTTTAATGAAAAAGTGGTGTTCGTAAAAACAAATCTTTTATCTGTTCTGGATGGATGCAAAATAATCTATACTTTATCAAACCTAAGATGGACTTATTGCTTAATGCTGAGATAAATGATAATGACTCAAAAAGACTTAAAACTTCTCACTCTAATAAGACTTATCTTTGGCATTTGCGCCTTGGCCATATTAACCTGAATAGGATTCAAAGGTTGGTAAGGGATGGACCTTTAAGTCACTTAAAGGTGGAATCTATACCACCATGTGAATCTTGTTTGGAGGGTAAAATGATAAAAGACCATACGGGTCTAAGGGCAATAGGGCCGAAGGGGTTCTAGAACTTGTGCATAGTGATGTTTGCGGACCAATGAACATCTGGGCACGAGGAGGGTATGAGTACTTCGTCACTTTTATTGACGATTACTCAAGATATGGGTATGTGTACCTGATGCACCATAAAAGTGAAATTTATGATAAGTTCAGGGAGTTTCAGGCTCAAGTGGAAAAACAATTGGGTAAACCCATAAAGGCACTTCGATCTGATCGAGGTGGGGAATACCTTTCTGATGAGTTCTTAGGACATTTGTTAGAGAATGGGATTTTATCCCATTTGACTGCGCCGAGCACTCCGCAACAGAATGGCATAGCGGAGAGAAGGAATAGGACTTTGTTGGACATGATTAGGTCCATGATGAGTTATTCATCATTACCTTTATCCTTTTGGGGATATGCACTATAAACCGCATGTTATTTTTTGAACAATGTGCCTTCAAAATCGGTCCCTAAAACTCCTCACGAGTTTTGGACAAGATGGAAGACATCCTTAAATCATATTCGCATATGGGGATGTCTGGTTCATGTCCTGTTTAAGGATCCGAATAAGTTGGAAGCACGTTCGGAAGTTTGCGTGTATGTAGGATATCCAAAAGGGACTAAAGGGGGTTATTTTTATAACCCAAAGGAAAATAAAGTCGTGGTTTCAACTAATGCAACTTTCCTTGAGGAGAATTACATGGACGACTTTAAACCTAGAAGCAAAGTGGTGCTTGAGGAGTTAAGGGGTGATTCGTTCACTCCGGAGGTTCCAAACGAAACCATTCTGATCGGTGTAGAAAAACCAAACAAACTTGAACAACAACCTCAGGGGCTTCGGCGTAGTGGGAGGATCGGGCGTCAACCAGAGAGGTATATGTTCAATGGGGAGGTCTTTTTGGCTGAACCGGATGAACATGACAGGGATCCTTATACTTACGCAGAAGCCATGGAGGATGTTGATTCAAGACTCTGGACAGAGGCCATAAACATAGAGATGAAGTCTATGGAGACTAATCGGGTCTGGGAGCTTGTGGATCTTCCCGAAGGGGTAAAACCCCTAGGGTGTAAGTGGATCTACAAGAGGAAAATAGGAGTAGATGGAAAGGTCGAAACCTTTAAGGCTAGACTGGTAGCTAAGGGTTATACGCAAAAGGAAGGAATCGATTATGAGGAAACCTTTTTGCCTGTAGCCATGCTTAAGTCCATCCGGATTCTCTTGTCCATAGCTGCCGCTCTCGACCACGAGATTGTTGGAAACAAAGTGCGCAGCGGAATTTTTTAAAATTTTTCATCAGAGTAATTTCCAAAACACAAGTTTGACATGTTATATGTATAAATTAAACAGATCTTACTAACCTCAGTATGCCGAAGAACCTCCGCGACCTGTGTAGAGAAGTAACGTTCCAGAAGAGCCTCAACCAACTGGTCTTCTTTGCTATTCTCTATCCACAACCGGAGTGAGTGTGGGCTCACACGTACAGCTCTTCCACCGGTGACTCTCCTTCCAACCAATAGAGAGAACCCAAAGCTAGTGTTCGTGATTTGTGAACAAAAGCTCTCAGGGAGTTTTCAGATGCTCACTAGAAGAGTATCACTCTTAATCTCTCAAATTGATCTGAGTAAATCATTAGACTCACTCCCTTTTTATACCTATTGGTCCTTGGGGTCAGTCCATATCAGATTAGGTCTCAAAAATCGAAACAGAATCAAGTTCGGATCAATATCTGATAAGATACGCGTGAAAAACGCGTAATCTTAACTGTCGCGGTCGGCATGCCGAACTGTGAGATAGGCAGGCCGAACTGGCCAGTTCGGCAGGCCGAACACGTCATCCGGCATGTCGAACTGTCGAGAAAAAATCTCCGCGAATCTTTTATTTTCCACCCGAGATTCTAAAGGATAAAGTCTCAGTTTTGATTCAAATAGCCCAATAGAAAAGATATCTGATCAAAACAAACTTTATCAAGATAATCTCTAAGAAAATAAATCAATTCACAATAATTCTACAAGTTTATCTTGTTCTAATTGTCCAAAATTAAAACAACCGATAAACAGACAAGAATTATCCGAACGCCATAATTCAACAAGTTCATCTTGAACTAATTTCTTACATAATTAATTCAACCGATAAACAGACATGAATTATTTGATTCTTATAAATTTTAAACCAATCTGATAAATCCGACATAAGTCACCAATTATTGGAAAAGCACGCCGTGTCGTTACAGGATTTTGTGAGCTAGCAAAGGGGACCAAAATGGACCTATAAAGTTCAAGCTCATGATAATTATGAAACCCAATATCCCAGATATACATTTCACAATTATCAACTCCAACGCTACTCCACTAAAAGCTTGGAGCTGCACTCTCGAACTTTATAGAATTACGAAGCTCGTGTAGCTAAGTCTCCATGACATATCATAGTGTATCGCATCCCCATATGATCATCCATAATCGGCTTAAGGACAAGTTCTGTCTTACCTTCCCGATTATTTTTATCTTACGTTCCATTGTCTCACCATTAGAAAACTTACCATCTAAAGATAGTATACCATTCGGTTACACCTATGTATCCAAATGGTTGAGCGCTCCAGTTTTCCAATTACAGGACAACGCATATAAGAGGATATCATTACTCTTAAAGAGGAGCTATGGATTCCATATCTATGAATAACAAGTCTACGCTACCAAGAGTCATGCCTCCAACGTACCGGTATGCATGCCACTATAGAGATGTGGGAGTCACCCATTGGTACATCAAAAGACACAAATCGAGACAACGGGCCCATTATTCATCTCAGGATTAAGATACAATACAAATGATTGTCTAAAGTGAATCGATTTGCCAAGACAGAATTATTAATCCAAATCAATTCACTTTATGTCCCGATCCAACACATCGTCACCTATGACAACGCGCCAATGTTTCTATTCACGGAGTCCAACTCCGATGGCCAAGACAAACCATCTCCCAAAAGGGATATAGACAACATAACAATCTTTACATGAATAAAGCGCCCAACTTTATTCCCTCGATTGCGGATCATATATTTTAGACCATCACCTTAAGAGTCGTGTCTACCGCATAATCATCCCATCATATGCCCAACTCTTAAGGTTTAGACTGACAGTCTCAGACTACTGTTTGCTTATCATACATTCAACAAATATGAACGTAAAGAGGACAATATTTGGTATATATAAATGAATAAATTCTTTATTGATAAAAATGTCTCCAAAAACGTATTACATTTTTACTCCTTAGAGCATACATGTCTAACAATCTCCCACTTGCACTAAGTGAGTAAATACTGCAAATTTCGCATCCCCATAGCTTCCACATGCCTTTCGAAGACTCTCCCAGAAAGTGTCTTCGTAAATGGATCAGCTAAATTGTCCTCTGAACGCGATCTTGCACACCGTGACATGCCCGCTCTCAACGAAGTCCTTTATCACATGATGCTTCCGATCAATATGCTTACTCTTCTTGTGAAATCTTTGTTCCTTAGCATTAGCTACCGCCGCACTGTTATCACAGTACAGTGATACCGCTTTATCCATACCAGGAACTACCTCAAGATCCCCAAGGAACTTGCGGAGCCACACTGCTTCTTTCGAAGCATCACTAGCCGCCACATACTCGGCCTCCATCGTTGAATCCGAAGTGCAATCTTGCTTCGCACTTCTCCAACTGATGGCACCGCCACCCAGAGTAAACACAAACCCCGATGTCGATTTCCTAGAATCCAGGCAGGATTGAAAATCCGAATCAGTGTATCCTAGAGGAGTTAAATCCTCACCCGAATACACAAGCATATACCCTCGAGTCCTTCTCAGGTACTTGAAAATATGCTTTACCGCAACCCAATGGTTCGGTCCTGGATCCGCCTGAAATCGACTCACAATCCCGACCGCATAGCTAATATCCGGTCGAGTGCAAAGCATGGCATACATGAGACTACCCACTGCCGAAGCATAAGGTACCTTCTTCATGTATTCTCTTTCTTCATAAGACTTTGGAGAGTCTTTCTTAGAAAGAGTAATTCCTAGACCTAGATGGTTGCCCACCTTTCTTGGAATCCTGCATTGCAAACCTCCTGAGAATTTTATCTATGTAGCCGGCCTGTGACAAAGCTATCATTTTGTTCTTCCTATCCCGAAAGATCTGGATACCGAGAACAAAATTAGCCTCACCCAAGTCCTTCATGTCAAACTGCTTGGTCAACCATAATTTGACCGATGACAACGCCCCAACGTCATTGCCAATTAGCAGAATGTCATCTACATAGAGTAGTAGAAAAACCACCTTCCCATTCTTAATGTGTTTGTAAACACATGGTTCATCCACATTTTGTGAGAACCCATAAGTCTTGATCACTTGATCAAATCTTATGTTCCAAGAACGAGAAGCCTGCTTAAGTCCATAAATAGACTTTAGCAACTTACAAACCTTACCCTCTTGACCCGTGACCTTGAACCCGTCTGGTTGTTCCATATAAATGGACTCATCAAGATAGCCATTCAGAAAAGCCGTCTTGACATCCATCTGCCAAATCTCGTAGTCGAGAGCGGCAGCTATGGACAAGAGAATCCGGATGGACTTAAGCATGGCTACAGGCGAAAAGGTTTCCTCATAATCGATTCCTTCCTTTTGCGTATAACCCTTAGCTACCAGTCTAGCCTTAAAGGTTTCTACCTTTCCATCCACTCCTCTTTTCCTCTTGTAGATCCACTTACTCCCTATGGGTTTTACCCCTTCGGGAAGATCCACAAGCTCCCAGACCCGATTAGTCTCCATAGACTTCATCTCAATGTTCATGGCCTCTGTCCAGAGTCTTGAATCAACATCCTCCATAGCTTCTGCGTAAGTATAAGGATCCCTGTCATGTTCATCCGGTTCAGCCAAAAAGACCTCCCCATTGAACATATACCTCTCAGGTTGACGCCCGATCCTCCCACTACGCCGAAGCCCCTGAGGTTGTTGTTTCAGGTTTGTTTGGTTTTTCTACACCGATCGGAATGGTTTCGTTCGGAACCTCCGAAGTAAACGGATTACCCCTCAACTCCTCAAGCACCACTTTGCTTTGAGGTTTAAAGTCGTTCATGTAACTCTCCTCAAGGAAAGTTGCATTAGTTGAAACCACGACTTTATTTTCCTTTGGGTTATAAAAATAACCCCCTTTAGTCCCTTTTGGATATCCTACAAACACGCAAACTTCTGAATATGCTTCCAACTTATTCGGATCCTTAAACAGGACATGAGCTGGACATCCCCATATGCGAATATGGTTTAAGGATGTCTTCCGTCTTGTCCACAACTCGTGAGGAGTTTTAGGGACCGATTTTGAAGGCACATTGTTCAAAAGATAACATGCGGTTTGTAGTGCATATCCCCAAAAGGATAAAGGCAATGATGAATTAACTCATCATGGATCGAATCATGTCCAACAAAGTCCTATTCCTTCTCTCTGCTACGCCATTCTGCTGCGGAAGTACCCGGCGCAAGTCAAATGGGATAAAATCCCATTCTCTAACAAGTGTCCCAAGAACTCATCAGAAAGGTATTCCCCACCTCGATCAGATCGAAGTGCCTTTATGGGTCTACCCAATTGCTTTTCCACTTCAGCCCGAAACTCCCTGAACTTATCATAAGTTTCGCTTTTGTGGTGCATTAGGTACACATACCCATATCTTGAGTAATCGTCAATAAAAGTAACGAAGTACTCATACCCTCCTCGTGCCCGGATGTTCATCGGTCCGCAAACATCACTATGCACAAGTTCTAGAACCCCTTCGGCCCTATTGCCCTTAGACCCGTATGGTCTTTTGGTCATTTTACCCTCCAAACAAGACTCACATTGAGGTATAGATTCCACCTTTAAGTGACTTAAAGGTCCATCCCTTACCAACCTTTGAATCCTATTTAGGTTAATATGGCCAAGGCGCAAATGCCAAAGATAAGTCTTATTAGAGTGAGAAGTTTAAGTCTTTTTGAGTCATTATCATTTAACTCAGCATTAAGCAATAGGTCCATCTTAGGGTTGATAAAATATAGATTATTTTGCATCCATCCAGAACAGATAAAAGATTTGTTTTTACGAATCACCACTTTTTCATTAAAAGATACCACGTAGGAGTCTTTAAATAAAGAAGATACAGAAATTAAATTCCTTTTAAATTTAGGAACATAAAAACAATCTCGCAAAATTAAACTCCTATAATTATCAAAATAAAGATGGACATCTCCCACTGCTTCCGATGAGACCAAGGATCCATCGCCCATCCGAAGCGTTAAGTCTTCACGAAGTAGACTTCTCGTTTCTTTGAATCCCTGCAAGAGAAACACAAACATGATTAGTTGCACCAGAATCTATGACCCTAAATGTCACTGGATTCCTCAACCAAACAAGTTTCTAAATATAGAAGATCACACCTACCTCCCTTGGAAAGGAAGTCCTTGCAATGCTTCTTTATATGCCCGACCTTACCACAAAAGAAGCACTTAAGCTTCTTTGGGTTCTTCTTCTTCTTCTTCTTGCTCTTGGTAGCAATAGGAATAGAAGACTTCCCACTTTTGGCCCTGTTGCTTCTTTCCATTCCCAGAGTTAGGATTGGAACCAGAAGCAGCTACCATATTGGCCTCTCCACCAGCAGGAGACTCCCTGATCAGCAGTTCAAACTCTTGTAACTGTTTCATCAGTTCTGTCAAGGTCATATCCCGTCTATTACTTAGATTAAAAGTAGCTCTAAACGGAATAAATTCCTTAGACAGAGTCTCAAAGACCATAGTCATCTGAGTTTCAGCATCGATGTCGGCTCCATTGGTTTGAGCCTCAGCGAGGTAACCCATGACCAACATCATGTGCTCCTTTACAGATGTCCCCGGTCTCTGTCTACAGTTTAAGAGTTTCCGAAGCGCCCCTTGCCGCTTTGTTATGGCCTGGCCTCCAAACATGTCCTCAAGATTATCCAAGATCTGCTTCGCAGTCTCATAATCCTGATGTTGAGCCTGCAGCACGTTATTCATGCTAGCCATAACATAGCAGCGGGCCTGATCATTAGCATCTTTCCAGCGTTCGTACGCTTGGAATTGCTCATTACTTGAGTCTCCCGTAGGCTCGGGAGGACAAGGAGTTGTCAGAACATATTTCAGTTTCTCAAAGGAAAGGACGATGTCCAGGTTCCGTTTCCAATCATTATAGTTCTCACCGGTTAATTGGTTTTTGTCAAGTATCGATGATAAAGCGTTTTTAGACATTTTCAATCTACAATAAAGAATCATATACCAAACATAAGCAAACATATATAATAATTTAGTAAGATAACACAATCATGTAAAATCATACAAATGTGTTTATGTGTCAAAACCTTGAAAATATCACAATCTTACAACGATAATTCCCAACTCAGAATTCAACAAGCTCCTAGGGGAGTCATGCCAAATTCAATCAGGAACACGGATCCCCTCCTGATTAATATATGCCATCCAGGACCCGTATGATCCAGCATATACTAATAATCGTTTCTTTGGCCATTAATTTTATTAACAGAGCTCCTAGGGGAGGTTAATAATAAAATTAACGTGAGTGTATAACCACCGTTTTAATATTTTATCCATGATTTATAATCACCACCTAGGGGTGTGCAACCATAAATCATACTAAAATACCTTATCCTTTCAGAGATCCAATCTGGTACATGATAGAAATCCCTTCCTAGGGGTTGGGACCATCATGTTCTTCCTATGGACCAACGATGGAGGCCTTAGGTTCTCTCTTCGAAAACCTTCTCCCACTCAATCTTTTGAAGTCAAGGTTTTATTTTAAAATTATGCATGAACAATTTTAATATGAGCGGCACTCCCTATTCTATATGACATGTTATCAATATACATGGTAAATCATATTATAATGCAGACAAGCAAAGCAATCAAGCAAAGCTACAAGCATAATAATAATAATAACCGTAATATTATGGTTCCACCCTAGAGAATAGAAAAACTAAGATTTCAAGAGAATAATCGAGACATTTATCGATTCTTCATCCTTGAATCCTCAAGCTGTATCCTTCTTCATGTAATATCCATCTTCAAGTCCTCAATCCCGTATGAATCGAACACTTCATATTTCCGGTCATATCCAAATTTAATGTTTCTCAGAATCGTCCCAAAAATAAAATTAAAACTGCACTTAAAAATTGCACCTTTTCTGGACACCTGGCTGCTCTCGGTCGGCAGGCCGATCTGGGTGATCGGTCTGCCGATCATGGTGGTTCGGCCTGCCGATCATGGTGGTTCGGCCTGCCGAACATGAAGGTTCGGCCTGCCGACAGAGCACCAAAATTTCTGCCCCACTGTCGGCCTGCCGGACCGTACGTGCGGCCTGCCGATCTGTGACCTTCGGCCTGCCGAACTGTGAGGTCCGGCATGCCGACCGAGCAGAAAACCCTCAATCCAGAAAATACAATTTTAATGCAATTCATCAATTTTATTTTCAACAATTCAAAAACATAAAATTAGAGACTCAGGAAATACCTGGAGGCGCCATCATCTATCTTTAAGTTCCGACTTCTCGTTCCGTCTTCTCCGAATAATTATTTAATTACAAAATTCTTACAAATTAAAAATTAAATAATAATTCCTAGACGGAGATGATAGTCCGCCATCTAATTACATGAAAAACCTAGATACACATTCTAACCTCTAAGGAACCATAACCGGTATTAATTAATTAATAAATAATTAAACAACAATTTAATCAACCATAATTAATTAATAAACATTCACCATATAATCCATGACAACATATATATTATATAGAAACCTAGAGTGCCATCTCTCTATAAAATTTAATTCAAGCATTGGAGAGATTAAGATCACAAAATTTATGCATATAACATGATCACAAACTTGCAAATTTATGTAAAAACCTAGGCTCTGATACCAATTGTTGGAAACAAAGTGCGCAGCGGAATTTTTTAAAATTTTTCATCAGAGTAATTTTTAAAACACAAGTTTGACATGTTATATGTATAAATTAAACAGATCTTACTAACCTCAGTATGCCGAAGAACCTCCGCGACCTGTGTAGAGAAGTAACGTTCCAGAAGAGCCTCAACCAACTGGTCTTCTTTGCTATTCTCTATCCACAACCGGAGTGAGTGTGGGCTCACACGTACAGCTCTTCCACCGGTGACTCTCCTTCCAACCAATAGAGAGAACCCAAAGCTAGTAGTTCGTGATTTGTGAACAAAAGCTCTCAGGGAGTTTTCAGATGCTCACTAGAAGAGTATCACTCTTAATCTCTCAAATTGATCTGAGTAAATCATTAGACTCACTCCCTTTTTATACCTATTGGTCCTTGGGGTCAGTCCATATCAAATTAGGTCTCAAAAATCGAAACAGAATCAAGTTCGGATCAATATCTGATAAGATACGCGTGAAAAACGCGTAATCTTAACTGTCGCGGTCGGCATGCCGAACTGTGAGATAGGCAGGCCGAACTGGCCAGTTCGGCAGGCCGAACACGTCATCCGGCATGTCCGAACTGTCGAGAAAAAATCTCCGCGAATCTTTTATTTTCCACCCGAGATTCTAAAGGATAAAGTCTCAGTTTTGATTCAAATAGCCCAATAGAAAAGATATCTGATCAAAACAAACTTTATCAAGATAATCTCTAAGAAAATAAATCAATTCACAATAATTCTACAAGTTTATCTTGTTCTAATTGTCCAAAATTAAAACAACCGATAAATAGACAAGAATTATCCGAACGCCATAATTCAACAAGTTCATCTTGAACTAATTTCTTACATAATTAATTCAACCGAATAAACAGACATGAATTATTTGATTCTTATAAATTTTAAACCAATCTGATAAATCCGACATAAGTCACCAATTATTGGAAAAGCACGCCGTGTCGTTACAGGATTTTGTGAGCTAGCAAAGGGGACCAAAATGGACCTATAATGTTCAAGCTCATGATAATTATGAAACCCAATATCCCAGATATACATTTCACAATTATCAACTCCAACGCTACTCCACTAAAAGCTTGGAGCTGCACTCTCGAACTTTATAGAATTACGAAGCTCGTGTAGCTAAGTCTCCATGACATATCATAGTGTATCGCATCCCCATATGATCATCCATAATCGGCTTAAGGACAAGTTCTGTCTTACCTTCCCGATTATTTTTATCTTGCGTTCCATTGTCTCACCATTAGAAAACTTACCATCTAAAGATAGTATACCATTCGGTTACACCTATGTATCCAAATGGTTGAGCGCTCCAGTTTTCCAATTACAGGACAACGCATATAAGAGGATATCATTACTCCTAAAGAGGAGCTATGGATTCCATATCTATGAATAACAAGTCTACGCTACCAAGAGTCATGCCTCCAACGTACCGGTATGCATGCCACTATAGAGATGTGGGAGTCACCCATTGGTACATCAAAAGACACAAATCGAGACAACGGGCCCATTATTCATCTCAGGATTAAGATACAATACAAATGATTGTCTAAAGTGAATCGATTTGCCAAGACAGAATTATTAATCCAAATCAATTCACTTTATGTCCCGATCCAACACATCGTCACCTATGACAACGCGCCAATGTTTCTATTCACGGAGTCCGACTCCGATGGCCAAGACAAACCATCTCCCAAAAGGGATATAGACAACATAACAATCTTTACATGAATAAAGCGCCCAACTTTATTCCCTCGATTGCGGATCATATATTTTAGACCATCACCTTAAGAGTCGTGTCTACCGCATAATCATCCCATCATATGCCCAACTCTTAAGGTTTAGACTGACAGTCTCAGACTACTGTTTGCTTATCATACATTCAACAAATATGAACGTAAAGAGGACAATATTTGGTATATATAAATGAATAAATTCTTTATTGATAAAAATGTCTCCAAAAACGTATTACATTTTTACTCCTTAGAGCATACATGTCTAACAGAGATTTGGCAGATGTACATCAAGACGGCTTTCTTGAATGGCTATCTTGATGAGTCCATTTATACAGAACAACCAGACGGGTTCAAGGTCGCGGGTCAAGAGGGTAAGGTTTGTAAGCTGCTAAAGTCAATTTATGGACTTAGCAGGCATCCCGTTCTTGGAACATAAGATTTGATCAAGTGATCAAGACTTATAGGTTCTCACAAAATGTGGATGAACCATGTGTTTACAAACACATAAAGGATGGGAAGGTGGTTTTTCTACTGCTCTATGTAGATGACATTCTGCTAATTGGCAATGACATCGGGGCGTTGTCATCGGTCAAATTATGGTTGACCGAGCAGTTTGACATGAAGGACTTGGGTGAGGCTAATTTTATTCTCGGTATCCAGATCTTTCGGGATAGGAAGAACAAAATGATAGCTTTGTCACAGGCCGGCTACATAGATAAAATTCTCAGGAGGTTTGCAATGCAGGATTCCAAAAAAGGTGGGCAACCATTTAGGTCTGGAATTACTCTTTCTAAGAAAGACTCTCCAAAGTCTTATGAAGAAAGAGAATACATGAAGAAAGTGCCTTATGCTTCGGCTATGGGTAGTCTCATGTATGCCATGCTTTGCACATGACTGGATATTAGCTATGCGGTCGGGATTGTAATTCGATTTCAGGCGGATCCAAGACCGAACCATTGGGTTGCGGTAAAGCATATTTTCAAGTACCTGAGAAGGACTCGAGGGTATATGCTTGTGTATTCGGGTGAGGACTTGACTCCTCTAGGATACACTGATTTGGATTTTCAATCCTGTCTAGATTCTAGGAAATCGACTTCAGGGTTTGTGTTTACTCTGGGTGGCGGTGCCATCAGTTGGAGAAGTGCGAAGCAAGATTGCTCTTCGGATTCAACAATGGAGGCCGAGTATGTGGCGGCTAGTGATGCTTCGAAAGAAGCAGTGTGGCTCCGCAAGTTCCTTGGGGATCTTGAGGTAGTTCCTGGTATGGATAAAGCAGTATCACTATATTGTGATAACAGTGCGGCGGTAGCTAATGCTAAGGAACCAAGATTTCACAAGAAGAGTAAGCATATTGATCGGAAGTATCATGTGATAAAGGACATCGTTGAGGGCGGGCATGTCACGGTGTGCAAGATCGCGTCAGAGGATAATTTAGCTGATCCATTTACGAAGACACTTACTGGGAGAGTCTTCGAGAGGCATGTGGAAGCTATGGGGATGCGAAATTTGTTGTATTTACTCACTTAGTGCAAGTCGGAGATTGTTAGACATGTATGCCTTAAGGAGTAAAAATGTAATATGTTTTTGGAGACATTTTTTATCAATAAAGAATTTATTCATTTATATATATCAAATCTTTTCCTCTTTGTGTTCATATTTGTTGAATGTATGATAAGCAAATAGTAGTCTGAGACTGTCAGTCTAAACCTTAAGAATTGGGCATATGATGGACTGATTATGCGGAAGACACGATTCTTAAGGTGACGGTCTAAAACATATGATCCGCAATCGAGGGAATAAAGTTGGGCGCTTTATTCATGTAAAGATTGTTATGTTGTCTATATCCCTTATGGGAGATGGTTTGTCTTGACCATCGGAGTTGGACTCCGTGAATAGAAACATTGGCACGTTGTCATAGGTGACGATGTGTTGGATCGAGACATAAAGTGAATTGATTTGGATTAATAATTCTGTCTTGGCAAATCGATTCACTTTAGACAGTCATTTGTATTGTATCTTAATCCTGAGATGAATAATGGGCCCGTTGTCTCGACTTGTGTCTTTTGATGTACCAATGGGTGACTCCCACATCTCTATAGTGGTATGCATGCCGGTACGTTGGAGGCATGACTCTTGATAGCGTAGAGTTGTTATTCATAGATATGGAATCCATAGCTCCTCTTTAGGTGTAATGATATCCTCTTATATGCGTTGTCCTGTAATTAGAAAACTGGAGCGCTCAACCATTTGGATACATAGGTGTAACCGATTGGTATACTATCTTTGGATGGTAAGTTTTCTAATGGTGAGACAATGGAACGTAAGATAAAAATAATCAAAAAGGTAAGACAGAACTTGTCCTTAAGCCGATTATGGATTATCATATGGGGATACGATACACTTTGATATGTTATGGAGACTTAGCTACACGAGCTTCGTAATTCTATAAAGTTCGAGAGTGCAGCTCCAAGCTTTTAGTGGAGTAGCGTTGGAGTTGATAATTGTGAAATGTATATCTGGGATATTGGGTTTCATAATTATCATGAGCTTGAACTTTATAGGTCCACATTGGTCCCCTTTGCTGGCTCACAAAATCCTGTAACGATGCGGCGTGCTTTTCTAATAATTGGTGACTTATGTCGAATTTATCGGATTGGTTTAAAATTTGTAAGAATCAAATAATTCATGTTTGTTTATTGGTTGAATTAATTTTGTAATAAAATTAATTTAAAAATAAACTTGTTGAATTTTTAGATCAGATAATTCTTGTCTGTTTATCGGTTGATTTAATTTTGGATAAATTAGATCAAGATAAACTTGTAGAATTATTGTGAATTGATTTATTTTCTTAGAGATTATCTTGATAAAGTTTGTTTTGATCAGATATCTTCTTAATTGGGTTATTTGAATCAAAACTGAGACTTTATCCTTTAGAATCTCGGGTGGAAAATAAAAGATTCGTGGAGATTTTTTCTCGGGAGTTCGGCCTACCGAATGACGTGGTCGGCCTGCCGAACTGGCCTGTTCGACCTGCCGATCAGCGGGAGATAAGATTATGCGTTTTCACGCGGATCTTATCAGATATTGATCCGAACTTAATTCTGTTTCGAGTTTTTGAGACCTAATCTGATATGGACTGACCCCAAGACCAATAGCTATATAAAGGGAGTGAGTCTCATAATTTACTCAGATCAATTGAGAGATTAAGAGTGATACTCTTCTAGTGAGCATCTGAAAACTCCCTGAGAGCTTTTGTTCACAAATCACGTACACTAGCTTTGGGTTCTCTCTATTGGTTGGAAAGAGTCACCGGTAGAAGAGCTAAACGTGTGAGCCCACACTCACTCCGGTTGTGGATAGAGAATAGCAAAGAAGACCAGTTGGTTGAGGCTCTTTTGAAACGTTACTTCTCTACACAGGTTGCGGAGGTTCTTCGGCACACTGACGTTAGTAAAATCTGTCTAATTTATACGTATAACATATCAAACTTGTGTTTTGAAAATTACTCTACTGAAAAAAATTTTAAAATTTCGCTGCGCACTTTGTTTCCAACAACCACCTCAATTCAAGATGTGACTAAGCCATGCTACTAAAAAGGACTTATGTAATTTTAGGTTATTACCACCAATGGCTTCAGTTTAGGGTCTCTATTACTTGTCCTCTAAATCTTAAAAATTACTACTTTAACTTTAAAAATCACCCTAGTGAAAACAAGAAGATTTTATCATTCACAAATTATCTCACGTTTACACTTTACTTAGGACTTTCTTCTTATCTTAACTCTCATTTAAGAAAGATATGCACATTTTTTCTCATCTTTAATTCAAACTAATTTAATAAGTTAATATTGTTAACCAATATCTTGTCTTATTAAATGAATTATACATTAAAGATGAAAAAAAAATATGAAAAGAAATGTGCAAAATGTACAAACTCCTAAATTAAAGTTCAAATTAAATAAATAAATAAATAAAATTTAAAGATTAAACCTGAAACAAAACTTAAGAGTGAAAATCTATTTTGCTCTTGCAAGTGATCCGTATACAAATCACATAAATTTAATTCTGTTTATTTAAATAAAAATCAAAAATTTTAAAAATAAAATAATAGCTTTTAAATTTCAAAGACAAAATGAAGAGATTTAAAGGTTCAGAAGGCAAAACAATCATTTTTAAAGTTCAAGAATTTGTGTTAATAACCCTCTAATTTATAATTTTTTAGATTTGGCTTTTCAAACTTTTTTGACTTTCTTCTACTTTTGCTCCTTCAAATAACACCGCAATTTCAAACCGAGCCTTTTTGTTTAATCGAATCTCATCAGCGAGGAAACACAGGAAAGCAGAAAACCGAATATTGAAAATATTAAAAATACATCAAAACATAATAAATCAATTTGCAGCAAATAAAAAGCTTCCACATCTCTAAAGACCAAAACTTGACATAATTGTGTCACATGTCGGACAAAAAAGGTGCTTCTTCACACAAAATGTAACTTTGTACAAAAGCAGAGATGTAAATACATAAAGCAACATCTCTATGATACAAGGACGCTCACGAAGATTCTAACATTTATGTATCTCACCACAAAGTATGTCCTCTCAAAAAGAGAAGCGAAGAAAAAATAGGCCTAACACGAGGAAAAAATATATATATAAATTAATAAGAAAAATACTCAGCACTATCAATCCATAGGAAAAGCATCGATGACTGATTTATACCTGCCTGTGGCTCAATTTACAAAGGTGAGTGACTCAACTGCAACTTTTTTTTAGCACGTCAACAAAAGTAAACCTACCTGCCGCCTGCAACCTGCTTCCGGAGTATGCATATTTTCATCATTTAAAGGCACACTGATTGAGCGGCAACAAACCAAAAACTCAAAAAGCCTTTAATCCCATTTCTGGAATAGATTTCATTCTTGCGCTTGGTATCATGCTCTATACAGGACACCAGAAACCCCAGGTGGAAGTACAAGCTTTCTGAATAAATATGGGTTGAAACAAATATGGAATAATTGACTATATCCATGCAAGGGAGCCTCGATCATTTGTTACTTGAGGACGGCCTCTTGTTGGTGTTGGAGGTCTGTTAGCATTCAGCTCCTGTTTATTGGTTTACCAAACTAGGATTAACACTCAACAAAAAAGCATAAGTTAGAAGATGAAACCCCAAAATCTTGTGTTTATAATGGAATACCTGCATCCATGTGTCCTCAATATGGCATTCTGGCGATGCTTCAGGTGATGAAATTGCTGGTGGAAGGGGATGAATGAGTTTTGGAACAACAACAAGATCTCTACCTAACACTAAAATCGCTCCCGCATTATTTGCAGTACCTGTTAAAAAGCAGTAGAAGCAGCGCGTGAAAAACTAAATCAAAGGAGCCCAGAAACCAAATAGAACGTTATGATCCTGAGAGCACACCACAATAATTGGTGGCAGAGAAAAGTGTAATCAAGTGTCCCTGTGCAAAACGCTCAAAGCCATCCATTACACATTCATGTGCTCGGACAATCAACTGAAGATCATTGTTGTTGCAGAATTCCATGACTCGATCAGGCTGAAAAAACAGAAGTCTTTCAGATAACGTAAACAATTGTGTTTGCACTCATAGCAAGTGAAATTTGCCAAACTCTTCAATCTGAGGTACCCCTGATCCTTAAATCCAGGGCAGAAAGAAAAGATAACCATAACATTTGACAATGGAAATAAGAATTCCTCTAAATGGAATAAAATTTGAATCATCATTTAACCATAAAACCAGTATTTGTTTTTCCAGCGCAAGTCAATTTTTACAATGGCTTAGGTAACTTTTAACAACAATAATGGAGAAGTCAAAGCCAAAATGAACAAACTCACCCCAAAAGTAACCAACCCAGGACCTCTAGCATTTGGTCGCAATCCTTCAACACTGTCATTCTCTGTCGGGTCAGACCTAAGGAAGAACAACAATAAATGTCAATAAACAATCAAGTGGACATAAAAACTTCTCGTAAGAAAGCACAAAAACACGCACGCACAAAAAGAAAAACATAGGCATGTTCTCACCATAATAAATCCATAAGCACAATTGAACCTGCCTCCATTGTAATTGGACGCTGAAGATTCTCAATTTGTTCCACATGATTAATTGATCGACCAATACCACCATGCATACAAATAATTTTTTTCTCAATAAGAGCTGCCAGAGGAAGCCAATTGAACAAACGGTTTACTCGATGCCATGCCCAAATTCCATCCCGCTCACCCTGTTTGCAAATCAAGAAGCAAGTAAATGCAACCAGTTGAATTAGAAAAACATGAGCAATTTCAGGCATAACTTATGTAATACCATGCGCTCAATGCACTCAATTCGGAAGCCAAAAAGAGCATTGATATCTGCAGCTTCATGGTTGCCACGAATTAAATGTACATTTTGGGGGTACTCAACCTGCAAGATTCCATTAATCGTAACTGAACTGGGCCACTTGAATAAGTATCAGCAGCAAAATTATAAATAAATAGCAGAAGACAACTAATACCTTCAAAGCAAGCAGAAGAATAATGGTTTCTAAGCTGTGTTGGCCTCGGTCAACATAATCTCCTAAGAAGAGATAATCGATATATCTGATGGTCATTTATACAAAATCAGTACCACAAGCATCAAAAAATGCATGCTGTAAACATAAACTTGAAACAGAAAGACACTAAAGGCGTCCACGACAAAACATGAACACATAAATACATCATGTGTAAGGAGAAGAAATCCCAGGCCAATCTGACTGCTAAACTTTCAACATTGGATGCGAGGTTTTAACTAATTTTGGTCCGAATTTCATGTGTTCTTTTTCATTCTTTTTCTTTATCTACTTTGTCAGTTGCTTCCCCAGAATAAACACACATATACACAATGTGCAAGGTCTCTCTATTTTCAACTTCACCAACTGGTATTTGTACAGTTTCAATCAGTCAAACATAATTTTTACAAAATCTTTCTTTTTTTTTTTTTTTTGTTATTTTTTGTCCTTTCACTTGGAGTTCTGTGTCTCATCGAAAACAGAAACAAACGTAGAATGAATGCCTATATCATTATCGGAGGAGAGATAAAAAATTGAATACTAAATGGCTAAGCATAATTCGAAGCAACAGGGTGTAAAAGGCTACAAGAAATGAACATTGACTGCGTAACAAAGGTCAATCAAGTTGACAAAGGATAGACCTCACCAAGCAAGTTATCTTAATTTTAAATCATAACACCAGAATTGATATGAAGGCTTTTCTGTTAATCATGAGATTTGCACTTTAAAAGAGGTCATCTTATGATAATCCCCCTGTTGCTTGTGTAATAATAGTCAGGAGACTTACGCAATGTCCCCAGCAGTCGAAGGAGCACCATACTCATCAAACAGGCGCATGAGATCTCCAAATTGCCCATGTAAATCACCAAATATCTTAATAGGGGCCCTAAGCTGCAAGACACTTGGTTCACTAGAGAATATGCGCTCAACACTATCACAAAGATCTGCTATTTCATTGCATTCTAAGAAAAATTGCCGGCGGACAGGAGGTTTCCAGCCACGAGGTTTTAGAAGATGTGCTATTACCTGTTCAGAGAAAGCAAAACTCATTCGAGAGGACAAATATTTGATAAGAATACACAGATTTATAGGATACACGTACCATTACTAAATACACAGATTTATAGGATACATATAACATTACTACGGCACAGACCATACCTTTTTCGGCACACTATTGATAGACATTTGCCGATCTAATAATTTCCTTGCTGCAGTTGCACTTTCTGGGGTCCCATAGCTTACCCGCCTGCCTTCATTTTCAAACTGATCAATGGAAAGCTGTCTGACCATGCCGCCCAAAGCTCCACCAGTCTCAGCAGCTACAACCACCTGCACAATGCATGTGAAAGAAAAGTTTTTAAGTTCACATTTGT
This sequence comes from Artocarpus heterophyllus, assembly GCA_025403435.1. NCBI lineage: Eukaryota > Viridiplantae > Streptophyta > Magnoliopsida > Rosales > Moraceae > Artocarpus > Artocarpus heterophyllus. The sequence goes on from CM046337.1 coordinate 31,019,418, forward strand.
TCAAACACTTTCATGTGAAATTGAGTAGGTATACTATACACAGTAGCGATCAAATTCCAAGACTGACAGCTCTATGATGCAGCCGAACTCCAGCAGGAGGAATGCTATTTGTGCCAGCAGAATCCGGTTTGATCAAGGTAGATATCTGCTTCCCACTGGGGGTAGCCTCTGAACCACGGTCCCTGTCAGGTAGCTCAACTTCTCCATTGACTTGACGTGCTTTAGCGGCAGCCAATGTGGCACTAATTGCCTCTGCTTCTGCTGCTGATGCTTCAACTAAATACTCAACACCTTTGCTCATTCTCCTACATAGTAATCCAAATTCAGTATTTCTTTCAATGAATAAACTGAATAAGCAATCAATTATCCAATGTATAAGTACCACAATAGCTTACCGGGATCCCTGGAGCATAGCATTCTCGGCGCTTATATCAGTATACATGTCGCCATTTAAGGGGGGAGCAACTGGGTTACCCAAAACAACTGCACCATCAGGTGCTGCTTCGGGCATTGGCTGCCTTGTTCTTTCCTCAACGAAATACCTACCAGGCAAACGGCCCGCTTGTACATTAGATGCTGCAGCTGCAGCTGCAGCATGTGATGCAGCAGTTGTTGTTTCAGCAGCAGCAAGATCTTCAGCAACAAGTAGGTCATCAAGCAGAACCCCTACAATATATATAGTCCAAATTACATTGTTATACTATATTATTCCACAAAGGTAAGAGAACAATGTCCACCTAATGATCCAAAGAGGGTGAAGATGTAGATGGCCATCCAATACAAATGCTCTAGGATCATTCACAAAAGACCAAAGACCACAAATTTCTTATACCTAAAGGTGCGATTTTTCCTAATTGATTCTTCCATTCATGGATCAGTTCTTCTCAACTTTATTTTCCCCAAATAAATGGAAATTTTGTTAAGCAGAACAACGAATACAAATCTAAGAAAATTAATCAAAAAAAAAAAAAGAACAAAAGAACAAAAGAAAATCGTAGTTAAGTGAAAATATAAAGCCATGTAATAGATTAAGTAAAATCATGTAGTTCAAACAGTATTCATAAAATTGTATTGAGTAGTTCAAACATTGAATTAGCCGAAAGAGTGGGTTGTACAGAATTTGTAATGGCTTATCATTTATTGTAGTATACTAGGAGGATCAGCATTCAGATTCAGCAGAAACTGAAACACTACATTTATGCGGAGATCGTGCTAAATTATAGTTAAATTCATCTTCCACCTTTTTCTTTCCAATATATTAATTTTACAACTCTTTCCTGGTTAATGAATTTATTTTTATTAAAATGGATATTAAAGACATCCCCTATTACCAAGTATATCATGTCTTACCACCACGTAAACCACCATAAATGAAGATCAAGTCACCAACTGCGGCAGCTGCATGCCTGCATCTCCTTGTCAACTCAACCGCAGCATCTCCACCAGCAGCATCAGCACTGTATCTGCCTGTCCTGGGGCTTGTAACGACAGATTTTGTATCACACCAAACACCTGCTGCAGTATCCAATACTACAGACAGAAGACATTAAAAGAGACCTGTCAGATTTACAGTTTACTGGAACAAACAATTTGTCTTTTTTAAAAAAATTGAAACCTTAGTTTAAAAGGCAAAAAGTTCCAATACATACAATTTATTGAAGGAAAAAAGTTTCAATAGATAATCAACAAGCACCACAACTAAACGAAACAATTGAAATGGAAAACAAAGACAGCAAATACAACCCAGCACCCACATTGTAAATCTGAAACCGTAGCATAACTTCAAGAAAATTTCAAAGACATAATCCATTTTTTTTTATGAGAAGCTGCGAAATATTTCATAATTAATAGTATACCTGCGACACTAGAGGAGTCTTCTACCATTCGCCCACCACCCAATGCACCCCCAGACACATGGAGTCGTGCATTAACAAAGACCTAGGATCACAATACATACAAGTGATTGATCATTCTAAAAATTCCTTGTCAAGAGAAGTATATAATGACGTAAATAAAGGAAAATAACCAAAAGAGATTAAAACCCACCGCTGCATGTTGATATCTTGGAGATGGTGAAACCCCAGGAGCAATAGCCCATTCCCAGCGCCCATCCCTATGTTTAGCAAGTCCGTATGCACTAGCCAATGGCTGCAAACGGAACCAAATAGCATAAAAATTATCCTAAAACTGTGCTTCTATATCAATATATGACTTAACAGAAATAAGTTGTCCCCGAAAAATGTCTGAGACCTTGCAGAGATGAAATGATGAAAACCACCCATTCCTTTCGATAAAAAAATAAATAAATAATAAGAAACTTCAAAGGTACATTAATACGCAACACCCTGGCGCTCCTAAAATTTTGAGGGTGTACGAAATACTACAGTTGATAATGTAAAAGCTTCTAGCTTAATAATGTATCGGTCTTTATAAATTTGTAGGAACTAATAAGCTGAAGCCTGAAATTTATAGGGAGTTAAAAGCTTTTTTTTTTTTTTTTTTTTTTTTTGCTAAGAAATCTAGCCAACTCAAAAAGCAATTTCATTCTGCCGTTTATAACTTGACACTTCTTTGACAAAAAGTTTCAAGTTGTCGTTATGAGCCTGGACACTAGGTGGAGAGACATGAACAGCATATAGAGTTCTAGAATTTGTCATTAACATCTATATGACAAATTACAAGTTCAGCTTGAAACTGATTTGCAAAAAATAACTAAATTTATAATAAAATAAAAAAATAAATCACCACAAAGGTGTGCGCGCACACACAGATTAAACATATATATACATATGTATGTATTTGCATGTACATGCACATGTTGTATGTGTATATACGTGTGTGTGTGTGTGTGTGTGTGTGTAAAGAACTTCAACGCCATTAGCTGAAGTTCATTCCTTTTAAAGGGAACACAATTAAATAGAGTAGGGCTAATTATTCAAGGTACCTGCCTTAGATTTGGAGGTAGAATAAGGAAACTATATATATATATATATCACCAGAAAAAATCAAGAACAAAATAAACTAAACAAATAATACAAAAACAAAACAAATATCAACTACTCTATTTGTTTTTCCTGTACATAATTGCAATCCACCACAAAGACAAGGTAAAATCCCACATCCCAACCAACGCGATTTGTAACAGACCAAATGCTAGTAAGTTCCTTGAACCCATTTTATACAAACACCAAATGCAACAAAATATGGTACAAAATCCAAGCAAAGGAAAAACACACACAAAGCAAATAACTTACTAAAATAAACGTTTTTTTTTTTTATAGAAACTAAATTAAACATTATGCAGCTAAAAGAATTTAGCTCACCACACTGTTTGCATCCCTCCCCCCACAGAGAAGAAGAAGACCATCAGAGCGTGCACTTGCAGTTGCATACCTAGTCACATAGAAAAATAAATAAACAATAATGAAATAAAAATAAACAAGGAAGCAACAATCACGATACTATAATCAAATTGAAAGACCTACCAATTCCATTGTCAATGTAACATTCTCAACATTTGAGCATACATCACACTAGTGTTCATAAAAGTTGTCAATCAGTTATCTTTAGGACGTTTGGAAACTTAGTTGGAACCACAAGTTACAACAAAAAATACCGTAGCATGGAAAGAAAACACTAAAGAAAAGTTGGTTGGAACCGCATTTTGCGGTTCAAGCAGTGTTCCCAAATACCCTATTTAATGTACTAAAACAGAACAGGTTAAACTTCAACATGATGCAAATGAACCAGAAATAAAAGATATAAAACAAGCTTATACTGTTAAGGAACTACTTGAAGCTCTTCTAGCATTCCTATCCATACGTCACAAAGTCATGGAACAAAATTGTTACACCATTCAGACTTTATTCATCTCATGTTGAAAATCAACCTTGAATATCTCCAAATCTTTCACGCGCAAAGACATATCTCTGATTTTTCAATGTCTCAGCTGCGTTTCAATATTATATCAATTTGTGCTATTTGCAAAGAAAATTCAAGCATCCACAAGAAGCAATCAATTGAAGTGCGACCCTAACTATAACTTTCAAAACTAACTCAACTCATCATGCTTTCCAAAGAAAACCAACTCTCTACTCTCAGGTTTATTGCAAACACCATCCCCAACGTCAACAAGAAACCACAAAATCATGCATTCTTGCAAAAAGCATGCATACAGCATCAATTAAACTTTGACAAGGTGTGGACGTATGATAGGCCCCCAGAATGAAAATGTATCTGATAACATAACATATCCAATTCACTTTTGAATGTGATATCCGATGAGAGGAACAGAAATTTAAATTGATAGAGAGAGATAGAGATTTACATGCATGGTGGAGGACCCTCCCCTTCTGGTTCCAACTTCCGCCATTCATAAGGCTTGGCAGCTGTGTCTAACGCCCAAACATCGGCTAAAGGCCGTTTTCCTGGAAAGAACACACCAGTTCACTTTTCATATTATTTCATTCTACTTTGAGGATAGAATTATTATTTTTTTTCAAAGAATGAAAACATATAAGCTAAACCATGAAGTATTTACCGTCATTTCCACCAATTGCCATGAGATATCTCTGCCCCACCAAAGCCATCACATGACCGTAACGTGGCCCTGGTCCAGGGCCTTGAACAACAACTCTACAAGAAAATTAGGTCCAGTTAACAAGCATTGCAGAGTAGACCCTAAAACTTCAGCCAAGCAAACTATTCATTAGTCTGACCTATGCCATCGCGGTCGTTGCTGTGTAAGATCAAGAACATGAAGATCCTCAGCAGACAAACCAGCAGGACCAATTCCACCCTGTACAATCACAAAATATTACAGCACGAAATAAAGACAGAATAAAAATCCACTAAAAAAATTATTTGACATCAATACTGAATGACTAAAGGAAAACATGGCATATGCCAACCTGAATAACAACCATAGTTCCAACAGCAGTTGCTACATGCGCAGCCCTTGGTGTAGGCGGTTCTCCAAATGGAGTGATTCTGCGAAGTAGTTTCACTTTCATCTTAAGCATCAACGCAGAAGGGGAAAAGCACGGTCATTGGTGGACAATTCAATATATTTGTATAGCCATCTTACCTAGACCATTTATTTGTCAAGACATCATAACAGTGCACATCAGCTGTGGCACCAGCTAATCCTGAAATTCAAGTAAAATAAAATGGCCATCAGAAATTTAATGCAAGCAATGTAATTGTGTAAAACTCAATAGACAAGCCCCTTGCTTAAACAATTTCCCTTGCTTAAACAATTTAAAAAAATCAAGCTTTTATCGTCTTTTGCCATGCAATCCAAATAGACTGGAAACGATACAAGTCATTGAATTCCTAATAAAATAAGAAACTCATACTTTCCATGAAATTTGCTACACTAGAGCTAACATTAATAAACAAAAAACATCTGCTGGTTGGTGCAGACTGTTATTCACAACTTCACTAAAACCATAACTCAAAGTAGATGATCCATTGGAAATAATTACACGGATGATCTGGGCAACGGCCACACTAGGGTAGTACTAAATAAAAAATCTGGTGTTTGACGATGACTGTTATTCCCGATTCACCAAAAACATTAACTCAAAATAAACTCTCAATTGTATATAATCACATATCTCGTGCGGATGCCACTACCAGCGACACAAGGTTAGTAGTACCATCTATTGCTTTAAATTAAGAGAACAAGCACACTCAGCTTGCTACAAATCTAATATGCATGCAGACAGAATATTGGGGTTTAAGAAAACTAACTACATACAAACTCTATATAACTTGGAGATCACACGAACAAATAAACCAGTGTCACGAACATGAAGGACATTGGATTCAATTATTTAAAAAAGGGGGGTAGGAGGGGGGCGACAAATTTGCTTTAAACTTCAAAAACCTAATTGACAACTGAAATGCAGCTTCAATAACTAAAACCCGAATCCCATAGAAGGTACCAGGTCCCCACCTCAACTAAAACACAATTAGTGATGCAACAAACAACATTAATTGTATTTTCACCCAACAAATTATTAGTGTTTTCCCTATAATAAATTGTGGCGAGATTCATGCCGTCTATGGTTTTTTTTTTTTTTCTCTATCAAGAGACAAATGAACTAAACAAGAAATCATTCGCCCGCAAGTGTTAATAACAGCCGAGAACTAAGACATCAAATGGAAGGATAGCTTATATGAAAATACACGGAACAACAATAGAACAACCATTAACGATCGACAAAATTAGGGTTAACAAAATCACCCACTTCAGCTTAACAAGGCATAGACAACAAAGCATGCATCTTGACTTGGAGCTGTGTGTTTTCTGTTAACTTCCCGAAATACAAACTAAATTGTTAGAAGAGACGGGCGATGAAATTATCAAATTAGAGAAAAATTAAACATAGAACAACGTACGAATGCCGGCACTTCCAGCTGACGAAGGTGTCCCGGAAGCTGCGGAATTTCCCTCAAGCGCGGTGGCACCGCCAAAAAGAATCAGCCTGGGGCCGATGTAACCCGGAGTCCCCTCCTCTCCAACCGCTGCGACGGCCGTCAACGTGTGGCCGCACCTGGGCCCCGGCCCGTCCTCTTTCTTCTCTAAAATCGCATTGACCACCGAGTACGTCGGGGCGTGCCGCGGCCCAACCACCGGATTCTGCTGCGCCTGCGTGGCGGCCCCGGAACCCTGCTGCTGCTGCGGCGCCGGAGCCGGCGAAGGCTGCTGTTGTGGCGCTGGCGACGGCTGCGCAGGAGATCCACCTCCGCTCTGCTGAGACTGCTCGCCTAGCTGCTCCCTCTCCATGGCGGCCGGAGACGGCGTCGTGCCGTGATTTTGAGCCGCTGGATCGTGATCGTTTTCCGGTACCATTGACGCATCCACATCCATTTCTCTTCAAGCCTTCGATTCGAGCCCTACTTTCAAGATCGGAGCTAAAATTCCGACAAATTACCATTCCTAATCAACATTTTCCATCGACTTTCCTCGAATCCAAACCCAGCTTCCAGATATCCAGAATCGAAACCCTAGCTCGGACCGTCCCTGAGATGATTCAAGAAAATTACGGCAAACTTTCCCTACAAAAATCTGTTAGGTTTTTCCTCTCTCTTGTCTCACCAGAAGAGGAAGAAGAAGCGCTTCGAGGAACAGAAATGAGGTGGAGACAATCTCAAAGCCCCCAAACAATTACAAGCAAATCAAAGCTTTGAGAAGAAAAAAAAAATGATAATAATAATTTAAAAAAAACAAAACAAATCTCTCTCTCTCTCTCTAAAAATCCTTCACTTTCCCTTTCTACCAATCGTTGGTTTTGCTTTTGTCTAAAAAAAAGAATAGAGACCCGTTTAGTTCGAGTATTTGAGTAGAGTATTTGAATAAAGATTTAAATTTTTATGAGAGAAAATACTGTAGCAAAATGATTCAAACCGTGATTCGAGTAAAAGAAGTGATCGAACCAAACACCCTCTAGATTATTAGGCTTGTAACATCTCTCCGAGTTATGTGTAATCTGCCACTTATTTTTTTCCTCTTCCTTTTTTTTTTTTGTTTTTGTTAATTCTTTTTAAAAATTTAATGACCTTTTGGTTCGAGTATTTAAGTAAAGTATTTGAATAAAGATTTAAATTTTTATGAGAAAAAATACTGTAACAAAATGATTCAAACCATGATTCAAATATCTAACCAAACAAGCCCTTAAAGATTTTTTAAGATTAGATTAGATGAATCGGAAGCGCTGGGACTTAGAATAAATAAATTGATATATATTTATTTGTTCTAAGTCCAGTGCCTTTTTTTCTTGCCTGACTTTTCTCTTTCTTGTGTGTTTAGTTTTTTTTTTTTATATTTTATCATTATTATTACAAGCGCCGCCGTAATCAACCGATTATAGAGGTGACGCATCATCGGCGGAGGCTAATGTTTACGGCGTATGAGGGTAGTGCTTAACCTGATTAATTGGGAAGGTATTTTACGATTAACGGTGATCACCAGTTCTTTTTTCCTATTTTTATGGAGTTTTGCTTATTCACCACCAAACATGGGAAGGCTTCAACAAACGTGCGCAAAGGGCATGTAGCGCTCACACTCCCCTTTTTTTTCTTTTCAAAAAAGAACCAAAATTTACTTTAAGATTAAATATGAAAATTTCCCTCGATTATAGCCTTTATAACACTATTGTAACATCCACCTAATATAAGTTTAAAAAACATAAGATACTGATATTAAGTGTTATTACTCTTAATTATTTACAATGATAATATTAAGCACATAAAATTAATATAAAAATATGAGAAAATTTGAAGCTTTGAAACTCTTTATATAACTAGAGTATAATTTTACTTTTATAAACTTAAACTAGCTAATGTTATATTCGTAATATAATACATATCTCAAAATAAAATTAGCCATGTATAATTACAGCCTCTAAAGGTATTCAAAAGGAAGCAGTAGTGAAAAGTCCCAAAACAGGTCAATTTTGCCCACATACACAAGTCCACAAGTTCAGAGGAGAGTGCTAGCCAACTATCAGTATCCTAATGTTGATGTTGAGAATTGTCCCTATCTGCATCACCAAAAATAAGTGAGCTTATGCTAGTAAATAGAATTAATGTGTAACATGAATAACTATGCCATGAATGATCCCATATAAGTCATGCTTTTCTTTTCTTTGGAAACTTATATTGTACCCGTTTTGCATAAAACATAACGTGTGTACGATTTTTCTTTAAAGCTTCCTATAACTGATAGGTTTCCTTCCATCATTTTATTTAGACGATTAATGTCGTCATATGGCTTCCCACACTGCAAGTCCCCATCGAGATAATAATAAGGTATATAAGTCTCCATCGAGACAATATAATGGAGCAGCCTCCATCGAGATTAACTCGATTAAATATACTATCCCGTCACAAGTAGCCTATAAAATCTCATAAAACTTCTTCCTATATGCTTTAACTTTTAAATTAATATTTTGAGTACAGTGTCTTTAATATATGATGCATGCTTGCATAATGCTCAAAATCAAAACATGCTCATGTTACTTATGCTTCATAAAATCATAACCATACATACAAACATGCACAATATTTATGGTCATGCAAGTGAAATTCTACTTACCTCGTATTATGGAATAATGTAAATTATTTTCAGCGTTTTCCTCTTTAGATCTAGTGCCCAATCCTTCTGAAAATAGATGTTTATATTTCGTTATAACCCATTATACATATACTAGTTACGTAAGTGTAGAGGAGCTCATTTCAAGTTTGAATTCAAACTTAAACAAAATAGAGACTAAGTCCCTATAAATATGGCAATTATAACCTCATAGTTTCCTCAATACATCCATTATGCTATAATCACATTAAATAGGAAGAAAGAAGGTGAAAACTAGAACTAAAAGTTCTGCTTTTAAACCTCTTAATGTATTTCCTAAAAATTAAAGAACTTAGCTTATAAAAATATTACTAAGTATAGTAATTTTAGTAAAACTCATAAATTCATGTAATGTAGAGGATAAAATATCAAACTTAATCCTACAAGTCCCTTAAAGTATCAAAAAATATGAACATTGGTAAAATGGTAAAACTAGTTAGTTTTACGGATAAAAGTGGACTGTTGGTTTCTAATGTTAGACATGTATGCTCTAAGGAGTAAAAATGTAATACGTTTTTGGAGACATTTTTATCAATAAAGAATTTATTCATTTATATATACCAAATATTGTCCTCTTTACGTTCATATTTGTTGAATGTATGATAAGCAAACAGTAGTCTGAGACTATCAGTCTAAACCTTAAGAGTTGGGCATATGATGGGATGATTATGCGGTAGACACGACTCTTAAGGTAATGGTCTAAAATATATGATCCGCAATCGAGGGAATAAAGTTGGGCGCTTTATTCATGTAAAGATTGTTATGTTGTCTATATCCCTTTTGGGAGATGGTTTGTCTTGGCCATCGGAGTTGGACTCCGTGAATAGAAACATTGGCGCGTTGTCATAGGTGACGATGTATTGGATTGGGACATAAAGTGAATTGATTTGGATTAATAATTCTGTCCTGGCAAATCGATTCACTTTAGACAATCATTTGTATTGTATCTTAATCCTGAGATGAATAATGGGCCCGTTATCTCGACTTGTGTCTTTTGATGTACCAATGGGTGACTCCCACATCTCTATAGTGGCATGCATGCCGGTACGTTGGAGGCATGACTCTTGGTAGCGTAGACTTGTTATTCATAGATATGGAATCCATAGCTCCTCTTTAGGAGTAATGATATCCTCTTATATGCGTTGTCCTGTAATTGGAAAACTGGAGCGCTCAACCATTTGGATACATAGGTGTAACCGAATGGTATACTATCTTTGGATGGTAAGTTTTCTAATGGTGAGACAATGGAACGTAAGATAAAAATAATCGGGAAGGTAAGACAGAACTTGTCCATAAGCCGATTATGGATGATCATATGGGGATGCGATACACTATGATATGTCATGGAGACTTAGCTACACGAGCTTCGTAATTCTATAAAGTTCGAGAGTGCAGCTCCAAGCTTTTAGTGGAGTAGCGTTGGAGTTGATAATTGCGAAATGTATATCTGGGATATTGGGTTTCATAATTATCATGAGCTTGAACTTTATAGGTCCATTTTGGTCCCCTTTGCTAGCTCACAAAATCCTGTAACGACACGGCGTGTTTTTCCAATAATTGGTGACTTATGTCGGATTTATCAGATTGGTTTAAAATTTATAAGAATCAAATAATTCATGTCTGTTTATCGGTTGAATTAATTATGTAAGAAATTAGTTCAAGATAACTTGTTGAATTATGGCGTTCAGATAATTCTTGTCTGTTTATCGGTTGTTTTAATTTTGGACAATTAGAACAAGATAAACTTGTAGAATTATTGTGAATTGATTTATTTTCTTAGAGATTATCTTGATAAAGTTTGTTTTGATCAGATATCTTTTCTATTGGGCTATTTGAATCAAAACTGAGACTTTATCCTTTAGAATCTCGGGTGGAAAATAAAAGATTCGCGGAGATTTTTTCTCGGCAGTTCGGCATGCCGGATGACGTGTTCGGCCTGCCGAACTGGCCAGTTCGGCCTGCCTATCTCACAGTTCGGCATGCCGACCGCGACAGTTAAGATTACGCGTTTTTCACGCGTATCTTATCAGATATTGATCCGAACTTGATTCTGTTTCGATTTTTGAGACCTAATCTGATATGGACTGACCCCAAGGACCAATAGGTATAAAAAGGGAGTGAGTCTAATGATTTACTCAGATCAATTTGAGAGATTAAGAGTGATACTCTTCTAGTGAGCATCTGAAAACTCCCTGAGAGCTTTTGTTCACAAATCACGAACACTACCTTTGGGTTCTCTCTATTGGTTGGAAGGAGAGTCACCGGTGGAAGAGCTGTACGTGTGAGCCCACACTCACTCCGGTTGTGGATAGAGAATAGCAAAGAAGACCAGTTGGTTGAGGCTCTTCTGGAACGTTACTTCTCTACACAGGTCGCGGAGGTTCTTCGACACACTGAGGTTAGTAAGATCTGTTTAATTTATACATATAACATGTCAAACTTGTGTTTTGGAAAATACTCTGATGAAAAATTTTAAAAATTCCGCTGCGCACTTTGTTTCCAACAATTGGTATCAGAGCCGAGGTTTTTACATAAATTTGCAAGTTTGTGATCATGTTATATGCATAAATTTTGTGATCTTAATCTCTCCAATGCTTGAATTAAATTTTATAGAGAGATGGCACTCTAGGTTTCTATATAATATATATGTTGTCATGGATTATATGGTGAATGTTTATTAATTAATTATGGTTGATTAAATTGTTGTTTAATTATTTATTAATTAATTAATACCGGTTATGGTTCCTTAGAGGTTAGAATGTGTATCTAGGTTTTTCATGTAATTAGATGGCGGACTATCATCTCCGTCTTGGAATTATTATTTAATTTTTAATTTGTAAGAATTTTGTAATTAAATAATTATTCGGAGAAGACGGAACGAGAAGTCAGAACTTAAAGATAGATGATGGCGCCTCCAGGTATTTCATGAGTCTTTAATTTTATGTTTTTGAATTGTTGAAAATAAAATTGATGAATTGCATTAAAATTGTATTTTCTGGATTGAGGGTTTTCTGCTCGGTCGGCATGCCGGACCTCACAGTTCGGCAGGCCGAAGGTCACAGATCGGCAGGCCGGACGTACGGTCCGGCAGGCCGACAGTGGGGCAGAAATTTTGGTGCTCTGCCGGCAGGCCGAACCTTCATGTTCGGCAGGCCGAACCTCCATGATCGGTAGGCCGATCGCCCAGATCGGCCTGCCGACCGAGAGCTGCCAGGTGTCCAGAAAAGGTGCGATTTTTCCAGTGCAGTTTTAATTTTATTTTTGGGACGATTCTGAGAAACATTAAATTTGGATATGACCGGAAATATGAAGTGTTCGATTCATACGGGATTGATGACTTGAAGATGGATATTACATGAAGAAGGATACAGCTTGAGGATTCAAGGATGAAGCTTGAGGATTCAAGGATGAAGAATCGATAAATGTCTCAATTATTCTCTTGTAATCTTAGTTTTTCTATTCTCTAGGGTGGAACCATAATATTACGGTTATTATTATTATGCTTGTAGCTTTGCTTGATTGCTTTGCTTGTCTGCATTATAATATGATTTACCATGTATATTGATAACATGTCATATAGAATAGGGAGTGCCGCTCATATTAAAATTGTTCATGCATAATTTTAAAATAAAACCTTGACTTCAAAAGATTGAGTGGGAGAAGGTTTTCGAAGAGAGAACCTAAGGCCTCCATCGTTGGTCCATAGGAAGAACATGATGGTCCCAACCCCTAGGAAGGGATTTCTATCATGTACCAGATTGGATCTCTGAAAGGATAAGGTATTTTAGTATGATTTATGGTTGCACACCCCTAGGTGGTGATTATAAATCATGGATAAAATATTAAAACGGTGGTTATACACTCACGTTAATTTTATTATTAACCTCCCCTAGGAGCTCTGTTAATAAAATTAATGGCCAAAGAAACGATTATTAGTATATGCTGGATCATACGGGTCCTGGATGGCATATATTAATCAGGAGGGGATCCGTGTTCCTGATTGAATTTGGCATGACTCCCCTAGGAGCTTGTTGAATTCTGAGTTGGGAATTATAGTTGTAAGGTTGTGATATTTTCAAGGTTTTGACACATAAACACATTTGTATGATTTTACATGATTGTGTTATCTTACTAAATTATTATATATGTTTGCTTATGTTTGGTATATGATTCTTTATTGTAGATTGAAAATGTCTAAAAACGCTTTATCATCGATACTTGACAAAAACCAATTAACCGGTGAGAACTATAATGATTGGAAACGGAACCTGGACATCGTCCTTTCCTTTGAGAAACTGAAATATGTTCTGACAACTCCTTGTCCTCCCGAGCCTACGGGAGACTCAAGTAATGAGCAATTCCAAGCGTACGAACGCTGGAAAGATGCTAATGATCAGGCCCGCTGCTATGTTATGGCTAGCATGAATAACGTGCTGCAGGCTCAACATCAGGATTATGAGACTGCGAAGCAGATCTTGGATAATCTTGAGGACATGTTTGGAGGCCAGGCCATAACAAAGCGGCAAGGGGCGCTTCGGAAACTCTTAAACTGTAGACAGAGACCGGGGACATCTGTAAAGGAGCACATGATGTTGGTCATGGGTTACCTCGCTGAGGCTCAAACCAATGGAGCCGACATCGATGCTGAAACTCAGATGACTATGGTCTTTGAGACTCTGTCTAAGGAATTTATTCCGTTTAGAGCTACTTTTAATCTAAGCAATAGACGGGATATGACCTTGACAGAACTGATGAAACAGTTACAAGAGTTTGAACTGCTGATCAGGGAGTCTCCTGCTAGTGGAGAGGCCAATATGGTAGCTGCTTCTGGTTCCAATCCTAACTCTGGGAATGGAAAGAAGCAACGGGCCAAAAGTGGGAAGTCTTCTATTCCTATTGCTACCAAGAGCAAGAAGAAGAAGAAGAAGAACCCAAAGAAGCTTAAGTGCTTCTTTTGTAGTAAGGTCGGGCATATAAAGAAGCATTGCAAGGACTTCCTTTCCAAGGGAGGTAGGTGTGATCTTCTATATTTAGAAACTTGTTTGGTTGAGGAATCCAGTGACATTTGGGTCATAGATTCTGGTGCAACTAATCATGTTTGTGTTTCTCTGCAGGGATTCAAAGAAACGAGAAGTCTACTTCGTGAAGACTTAACGCTTCGGATGGGCGATGGATCCTTGGTCTCAGCGGAAGCAGTGGGAGATGTCCATCTTTATTTTGATAATTATAGGAGTTTAATTTTGCGAGATTGTTTTTATGTTCCTAAATTTAAAAGGAATTTAATTTCTGTATCTTCTTTATTTAAAGACTCCTACGTGGTATCTTTTAATGAAAAAGTGGTGATTCGTAAAAACAAATCTTTTATCTGTTCTGGATGGATGCAAAATAATCTATATTTTATCAAACCTAAGATGGACCTATTGCTTAATGCTGAGATAAATGATAATAACTCAAAAAGACTTAAAACTTCTCACTCTAATAAGACTTATCTTTGGCATTTGCGCCTTGGCCATATTAACCTAAATAGGATTCAAAGGTTGGTAAGGGATGGACCTTTAAGTCACTTAAAGGTGGAATCTATACCTCAATGTGAGTCTTGTTTGGAGGGTAAAATGACCAAAAGACCATACGGGTCTAAGGGCAATAGGGCCGAAGGGGTTCTAGAACTTGTGCATAGTGATGTTTGCGGACCGATGAACATCCGGGCACGAGGAGGGTATGAGTACTTCGTTACTTTTATTGACGATTACTCAAGATATGGGTATGTGTACCTAATGCACCACAAAAGCGAAACTTATGATAAGTTCAGGGAGTTTTGGGCTGAAGTGGAAAAGCAATTGGGTAGACCCATAAAGGCACTTCGATCAGATCGAGGTGGGGAATACCTTTCTGATGAGTTCTTGGGACACTTGTTAGAGAATGGGATTTTATCCCATTTGACTGCGCCGTGCACTCCGCAGCAGAATGGCGTAGCAGAGAGAAGGAATAGGACTTTGTTGGACATGATTCGGTCCATGATGAGTTATTCATCATTGCCTTTATCCTTTTGGGGATATGCACTACAATCCGCATGTTATCTTTTGAACAATGTGCCTTCAAAATCGGTCCCTAAAACTCCTCACGAGTTGTGGACAAGACGGAAGACATCCTTAAACCATATTCGCATATGGGGATGTCCAGCTCATGTCCTGTTTAAGGATCCAAATAAGTTGGAAGCACGTTCAGAAGTTTGCGTGTTTGTAGGATATCCAAAAGGGACTAAAGGGGGTTATTTTTATAACCCAAAGGAAAATAAAGTCGTGGTTTCAACTAATGCAACTTTCCTTGAGGAGAGTTACATGAACGACTTTAAACCTCAAAGCAAAGTGGTGCTTGAGGAGTTGAGGGGTAATCCGTTTACTCCGGAGGTTCCGAACGAAACCATTCCGATCGGTGTAGAAAAACCAAACAAACCTGAACAACAACCTCAGGGACTTCGGCGTAGTGGGAGGATCGGGCGTCAACCTGAGAGGTATATGTTCAATGGGGAGGTCTTTTTGGCTGAACTGGATGAACATGACAGGGATCCTTATACTTACGCAGAAGCTATGGAGGATGTTGATTCAAGACTCTGGACAGAGGCCATGAACATTGAGATGAAGTCTATGGAGACTAATCGGGTCTGGGAGCTTGTGGATCATCCCGAAGGGGTAAAACCCATAGGGAGTAAGTGGATCTACAAGAGAAAAAGAGGAGTGGATGGAAAGGTCGAAACCTTTAAGGCTAGACTGGTAGCTAAGGGTTATACGCAAAAGGAAGGAATCGATTATGAGGAAACCTTTTCGCCTGTAGCCATGCTTAAGTCCATCCGGATTCTCTTGTCCATAGCTGCCGCTCTCGACTACGAGATTTGGCAGATGGATGTCAAGACGGCTTTTCTGAATGGCTATCTTGATGAGTCCATTTATATGGAACAACCAGACGGGTTCAAGGTCGCGGGTCAAGAGGGTAAGGTTTGTAAGCTGTTAAAGTCAATTTATGGACTTAAGCAGGCTTCTCGTTCTTGGAACATAAGATTTGATCAAGTGATCAAGACTTATGGGTTCTCACAAAATGTGGATGAACCATGTGTTTACAAACACATTAAGAATGGGAAGGTGGTTTTTCTACTACTCTATGTAGATGACATTCTGCTAATTGGCAATGACGTTGGGGCGTTGTCATCAGTCAAATTATGGTTGACCAAGCAGTTTGACATGAAGGACTTGGGTGAGGCTAATTTTGTTCTCGGTATCCAGATCTTTCGGGATAGGAAGAACAAAATGATAGCTTTGTCACAGGCCGGCTACATAGATAAAATTCTCAGGAGGTTTGCAATGCAGGATTCCAAGAAAGGTGGGCAACCATCTAGGTCTGGAATTACTCTTTCTAAGAAAGACTCTCCAAAGTCTTATGAAGAAAGAGAATACATGAAGAAGGTGCCTTATGCTTCGGCAGTGGGTAGTCTCATGTATGCCATGCTTTGCACTCAACCGGATATTAGCTATGCGGTCGGGATTGTGAGTCGATTTCAGGCGGATCCAGGACCGAACCATTGGGTTGCGGTAAAGCATATTTTCAAGTACCTGAGAAGGACTCGTGGGTATATGCTTGTGTATTCGGGTGAGGATTTAACTCCTCTAGGATACACTGATTCGGATTTTCAATCCTGCCTGGATTCTAGGAAATCGACATCGGGGTTTGTGTTTACTCTAGGTGGCGGTGCCATCAGTTGGAGAAGTGCGAAGCAAGATTGCACTTCGGATTCAACGATGGAGGCCGAGTATGTGGCGGCTAGTGATGCTTCGAAAGAAGCAGTGTGGCTCCGCAAGTTCCTTGGGGATCTTGAGGTAGTTCCTGGTATGGATAAAGCGGTATCACTGTACTGTGATAACAGTGCGGCGGTAGCTAATGCTAAGGAACCAAGATTTCACAAGAAGAGTAAGCATATTGATCGGAAGTATCATGTGATAAAGGACTTTGTTGAGAGCGGGCATGTCACGGTGTGCAAGATCGCGTCAGAGGACAATTTAGCTGATCCATTTACGAAGACACTTTCTGGGAGAGTCTTCGAAAGGCATGTGGAAGCTATGGGGATGCGAAATTTGCAGTATTTACTCACTTAGTGCAAGTGGGAGATTGTTAGACATGTATGCTCTAAGGAGTAAAAATGTAATACGTTTTTGGAGACATTTTTATCAATAAAGAATTTATTCATTTATATATACCAAATATTGTCCTCTTTACGTTCATATTTGTTGAATGTATGATAAGCAAACAGTAGTCTGAGACTATCAGTCTAAACCTTAAGAGTTGGGCATATGATGGGATGATTATGCGGTAGACACGACTCTTAAGGTGATGGTCTAAAATATATGATCCGCAATCGAGGGAATAAAGTTGGGCGCTTTATTCATGTAAAGATTGTTATGTTGTCTATATCCCTTTTGGGAGATGGTTTGTCTTGGCCATCGGAGTTGGACTCCGTGAATAGAAACATTGGCGCGTTGTCATAGGTGACGATGTGTTGGATCGGGACATAAAGTGAATTGATTTGGATTAATAATTCTGTCTTGGCAAATCGATTCACTTTAGACAATCATTTGTATTGTATCTTAATCCTGAGATGAATAATGGGCCCGTTGTCTCGACTTGTGTCTTTTGATGTACCAATGGGTGACTCCCACATCTCTATAGTGGCATGCATGCCGGTACGTTGGAGGCATGACTCTTGGTAGCGTAGACTTGTTATTCATAGATATGGAATCCATAGCTCCTCTTTAGGAGTAATGATATCCTCTTATATGCGTTGTCCTGTAATTGGAAAACTGGAGCGCTCAACCATTTGGATACATAGGTGTAACCGAATGGTATACTATCTTTGGATGGTAAGTTTTCTAATGGTGAGACAATGGAACGTAAGATAAAAATAATTGGGAAGGTAAGACAGAACTTGTCCTTAAGCCGATTATGGATGATCATATGGGGATGCGATACACTATGATATGTCATGGAGACTTAGCTACACGAGCTTCGTAATTCTATAAAGTTCGAGAGTGCAGCTCCAAGCTTTTAGTGGAGTAGCGTTGGAGTTGATAATTGCGAAATGTATATCTGGGATATTGGGTTTCATAATTATCATGAGCTTGAACTTTATAGGTCCATTTTGGTCCCCTTTGCTAGCTCACAAAATCCTGTAACGACACGGCGTGTTTTTCCAATAATTGGTGACTTATGTCGGATTTATCAGATTGGTTTAAAATTTATAAGAATCAAATAATTCATGTCTGTTTATCGGTTGAATTAATTATGTAAGAAATTAGTTCAAGATAACTTGTTGAATTATGGCGTTCAGATAATTCTTGTCTGTTTATCGGTTGTTTTAATTTTGGACAATTAGAACAAGATAAACTTGTAGAATTATTGTGAATTGATTTATTTTCTTAGAGATTATCTTGATAAAGTTTGTTTTGATCAGATATCTTTTCTATTGGCCTATTTGAATCAAAACTGAGACTTTATCCTTTAGAATCTCGGGTGAAAAATAAAAGATTCGCGGAGATTTTTTCTCGGCGGTTCGGCATGCCGGATGACGTGTTCGGCCTGCCGAACTGGCCAATTCGGCCTGCCTATCTCACAGTTCGGCATGCCGACCGCGACAGTTAAGATTACGCATTTTTCACGCGTATCTTATCAGATATTGATCCGAACTTGATTCTGTTTCGATTTTTGAGACCTAATCTGATATGGACTGACCCCAAGGACCAATAGGTATAAAAAGGGAGTGAGTCTAATGATTTACTCAGATCAATTTGAGAGATTAAGAGTGATACTCTTCTAGTGAGCATCTGAAAACTCCCTGAGAGCTTTTGTTCACAAATCACGAACACTACCTTTGGGTTCTCTCTATTGGTTGGAAGGAGAGTCACCGGTGGAAGAGCTGTACGTGTGAGCCCACACTCACTCCGGTTGTGGATAGAGAATAGCAAAGAAGACCAGTTGGTTGAGGCTCTTCTGGAACGTTACTTCTCTACACAGGTCGCGGAGGTTCTTCGGCACACTGAGGTTAGTAAGATCTGTTTAATTTATACATATAACATGTCAAACTTGTGTTTTGGAAAATACTCTGATGAAAAATTTTAAAAATTCCGCTGCGCACTTTGTTTCCAACATCTAACTAGTTCAAAAAAAATTTATAAGAATTTAGGCAGTATTTCTCCTTAATTTTTAACACTCTTCAAAGCTTAAAATTCATCAAAACTACCTGCAAACAAAAACAAAAATCTAGGATATTTACAAGACCATAATTCAACCCAAATTCTCTAAAATTTGCACAATTCCAAAACTTTTCATTCAAACAACCAAATGCATTTTTATTAGATCATTTTTCTATGCTTCCTAACCTTAATAGCATTAAAATTATGCTTATATCATGTCACAAAGTCTGTTTATACAACCAAAGAAAGAAACCTAAAAATAGTTCACAAATTCTCACCTTAGTGAAGCAACTTGAACTCTTTACCTTCAATTTCACTTTTGTCACTTCAAAAAGATGAAACCAAGGCCTATGGTCTTTCTAAGTACTTAAAATAAGCCCTAGAATTGTCCAAAAGAATCAAATTGTAGGTTTATCCTCTACCTTGAAAGATTGAAACTCAAAACCACAAAATCAAGCTTACCTTGACTAGTTTCGATTCTTCTCTCTTATTACCACTCAAACCTTGGTACTTGGAGAAGGCTTATCTTCTTAAACCTTAGTTGGAAATGGAGTATTTCTCCATAGAAGAGTCTGACTTAGGAGAAAGTGAGCTAAAATGAGCTCACCTACTTGCTTAATTCCTTTTAAAGTACCCCATACATCTCAAATTACTTAAGTACTCTACTGTTAGCTTGATTAGTGTCCCACTTTTGTAGCTTACATGCCAGCCATTTAGTATCTGAAACACCAATGCACAACTCTAATTAAAAGCTAAATCATAGACACTTATTTAACTTACTAACTTAGATATACTTACTCATACCGAATTTTCAGCACATCGAAAATACTAGTTTCTAAACTTTGATAGTTTTTCACCAAAACTTTAATAAATTTTCTAAATCTCTTTCAAATATACTCAAACATTATATAACATGATTCCTTACTCAATTCCTAACTTATTGATACCCCAATTGAGTTTGTAAACTTGAATACCGAAAATGTGACTTATTTAGGGTTTCAAGGTAAACTTACTATCAAAACACATATTATCCTCTTATAAGAGACCTTGTATTTGTAACGACCCTACTTATGTGGCCGTTACTTAACTACATAATCTTAATACTTAAATATATTTTAACATGAGGTGCTTGAATTTGCAGAATTTTTTTTAAAACATAATAACTTTTTTTGTTTGAATAAATTTAAAAACGTAATATAATTTCTTAAAACTAATTCTTTTAAAAACTAATATAATAATAACTTATTAAAAGTTAATCTTTTTAAGACTAGTGTGATAATTTTCATAAAAATTATTTTTTTTAATACTTTTCTTAATGTAGAATGATACTTTAAAAACATTTCTAAAGCAAATTATTACTATAATTTCTTATTAGAAAATTTACGTGTATAAAATGCAACACATATATATATATATTTTTTTTCTCGTTGAAAGCCTTAAACTCTCTTTTTTTAAATCTGAGGTTGAAAGACTATAACCTTGGTCTCTAAAGTCTATTACGTAATACTACTTAATTTTTCTCTCATATAGAATTTTATAAAAGACAACATAATGCGGAAAATACATTTTTATATGAGCGGTATCCATTTCTATCTCCAACATTCATCTGCCGCTTGTTACTGCCAAATCAAGTGATGCTAACAGGTTCCTTACCTATAACATGAACACAGTTAAATGAGCTTTCACTCAGGAAGTAGGAAGTTCAACTCGCAAAACAATTTGAACATCATTTAATAAAACTATGCTTGCTTATTAACTCGTTTTATTGTTAATTATTTAAATTTCATCTTATCTTAATGTTTGGGCCTAGGTGATCGTATCGATTGTGTGCGATCTTCGGGAAGTCGAGGTTTGTGAGGTCCCTAATGACACCGAGATCATAAATTGTATTTCCATCATTAAGATTTGCAAAGTCCCAATAACACCATAGCCTTTTAATATTTAAGCCTCTCTGTAGATGGAAAGATTATTACAGCACCCTTAACTTATCTTACTTAGTTTCACTTGTCTTATGATATGTTACTACATAACACTATATACCAACACTAAAAACATGCTTAGTTGAAAGTGTGTAAACAGTATATTTTAATACAACATGCATCACAGATCATTCGTAACCTATCAAGATGCTAACACATCACAATATATATGTCCTAATAGAGTTATGGTAGGGCATATCATTGAACATGTATTTCATAATTTTAGAAATCATGTAAAAATAATTTTATTTAAAAACTATTCATACTATAGGTGAGATTCTTGCTTACCTATTTTCTTGCACTAGATATCTCGGTTTACTTGAAATTTCTTATCTTCCTTAGAGAATGGTTCTGTGTAAGACACTTATTAAGAGTATATAAGAATAATCTATTTTATGCTATTTTTAATTTTAGAATAATTGTAAGAATTTGATCACTCTTTTAGATCGTAATTCTTTGATCATAAAATTCACTATTTCTATTAACTACATTTTGAAATTATCATAACATTTAAATTTTTCCTTAATTGCCATTAGTTCATTTCAAAGATGATAATTAATTAATTTAAAACTATTAATTAATTATCTATTAATTAATTTTCTATAGTCGTTGAATCTATAAGATCTTAATCCACTATATTAGGCATTTCCAAAATTTATGATTCTTAATCTAAGTTCTAATTAGCAATATTATAAATCCATTCAATGGGCTCGTAATTGGTTTTAAGCTCATTAAACCCGAAAATGAGTTTATGGCATCATATACACTATACCGATGAACTACGACTCGAGCGGTCTTTTAAACTAAAATAGGCATTAGACCCGTGCCTAGCACTACAGTACTAGGACTCTAGCATATCGGGTTTTTATGATAGCTTAATTGGTGTCAAATTGAATACTATTAAAGTTTATTTTTACAAAATCTCGTTCGTAGAGCTCAAAGATTCCAATAAAAATTGCTCTTTAAAATAATATCCGAAACCGGTAACCCACTAAATATTGGGCTTATATTGTCTCTTTAGAGTGTTGTAATTTCCTAGTTTATTAAAAAATAGGAATTTATAGTCACGTGATCTTTGTTTATAAAAACTAGTATCAGAAGATACTTTTTTTAGTAAGTTTTAGAAGGTTAAGGTGAAATTATATGTTAAAGGCAGTTTTTTCATTAAAAGTTTTTCTCTATATAAATTACTTGTTTTAAATATGTGTCTTAAAAAATTTTGTGCTTGTTTTAAAGTCTGGGTTACCATTTTGGCATAATTGTTTCCCGGTTGGAACTTTGCAAATTTTCAACGATTAAAAAGTTTTGTCTATTTTTATAAATTCTAATTAAAGCCCAATTTAAAAGCAGATTTTCATAAAACTTTCTTCATAAAAGTCCCTCATTTTGTTGCAAACTAAAATTTTTCTATTTTGTGAAAATTGTAATTTGGTCTTGAGATGAGCCGAAACTTCAAAGTTGGTTTTTGCCAAAAAATACAATTTTTAGATAGTTTTGGAAAACCATCTATAATTGTATCTTAGAGGTAGATTAAAAAAAATTCTTTATAAAAGTTGTTCGTCTCATTGAAATCTAAAACTTTTATGTTTGGCAAAACATAAAATTTGGACTCGTATCGGCCCGAAAACTATAAAACAATTTCAGCACTCCTAGAAACTGTGTTGGCAGTTTTTTGCAAACTGCTTTAAGCAGTTTTTGGGCTGCCTGTAGACAGTTTTTGGACAATCCAGAAAAACTACTTAGAAAATTATGTTTCTGTTTAGTCACGGAGTTTTGTTTAAAACATCGAAAATAAAAGTTCTATGTTCGGAAAAGTTTTTAAAAACGACTCTATGGCCTTCATTTACGCATTCAAAGTTTGTGAAAAATTTTTCCACAAACCTAAACTTGCAAAAACATAATCTTAATATGCAAATACTAACTTTTTACATCTCATACAAACACAAATTGATCTAATTAACACATAAATACTTATTACAACTCATTTCCTCACCCAATCATCAAATCTCTCATAAAGTGGCAAACTTAAACCTTAGAAAATTTGAAGGAAAAGTTTAGATTTCTTACAACTCTTGGGAGGGTGATCTTAAGGCCTCTATCTCCTCTTTCTCCTCTTCTTGTATCAACACTAAATCACAAACTTAATCATGTAAAAACCTGGCTTTATTTTTGGTTGTCATACTAAGACTATCTAAACAACATATTTTTTTTGTTTGCTAGGAAAAAGGGGAGAAAGAAAAAGTGTAGATATTACCTTAGCCCTAAAGTCCTAAGACCTCTTCTTTTTTCTTCTTCTTCTTTGTTGGGGCTAAACTTTTTTGTGTTATGACAATGGCATGGAAGTGTTTGAAATATGGCTTGATTTGTGATTGGTTTTGAAAAGAAACTTGGAAGCACAAAATTTTCTTTTCTTTTTCTCTTGGAAGGCTTGGGACACACGGTGGAGAAGAAATTGAGAACAAGGAAAATGAAGTAAAAGTGTGATAATTTATCATGGTCTCCTATATATTGGCCAATGCCTAACCTAAATATTCCACCTAATTCATGATTAATTAATCTTTTAAGTGGCCTAATGAAGCTTAAACTAGGCTTAGCATTTCCTAAGTGTGGTGCCAAAGATAGGGTACAGTGTAGTGTGGGATTTGTTCTATTAATTGCCAAGTACAAACATCATGGGGTGTAAGCATAATTTAAGGGATTCTTGTCCCAAATTGATTCTTGCAAGCTACACCTTAAGCAGATAATTTTTATACTATCAACAATGACTAACTTAGTTGATAGGAAATTTTAATAGCTAACAGATCTCCTCCTATTTTTTTAAATACTATGACACACCAATTACAAATATTACTGATATTGATTTAAGTTTAATCATGCATCGATTTTGACTGTGTTGGGTCTAGAAATTTATTTTAGTCTTAAAAAAAAATCTAAACTTGACTTTTTCAATATCTAGACTTAGTAATGACATAGTTTTTAATAATGTCACTACCTAAGTTCGCCTATCATTTTCTATAAGTACTGCTATTCGCATAGCTCTGATTTTAAATTAATTGGCAATTAAGGATTTAATTTACGTTAGAGTGTTTCTCGGTACACTGCTAACTTAACACTTAACTTGAAAATTCTCATGATCAAATTTCTCAAGTTATTTATAGATTGAAATTTCTTTCACTTTAGTTGCGATAGAAATCATAAACCAATTTATTAAATCACAAAGGTTAATAAGTTTAACTTTGAAATTTACTGTAGGATCTTGGAATATTTATTTTAATTCCGTAAATCCTTTAGTTATAAAAATCAAACATGATATTATCTTAGGAAAATCCTTCACTTAAACATGTAAATTGTATTATTTAATTCTAGGATTTTCTTGGCCCTTACTAATATGGACTAAGTTCTTAGTGTTCACAATGTTAATTTCTTGGTCTTACCAATAACAAATTCTTTAAATTAAATAAGAGCTTACTAATTTCGTTCAACTACATCAAGATGTCTATATGTACACCTTTAACTTAGTGCTCATAGTTGAAATTTTAATCTATTAAATCTAAGGTTCCTTGGTGATAAGTGTTGGAAAAATAGTACGTAGCAGAAATTTTAAAAATTTCATATTAGAGTATTTTTCAAAACATAAGTTTGACACGCTATATACATAAATTAACCAAATCTTACTAACCTTTGAATGCCGAAGAACTCCCGCAATCCGTGAAGAGAAGTAACGTTCTAGAAGAGCCTCAACCAACTAGTCTTTTTTGCTATTCTCTATCCATGATCGGTGTGAGTCTGGGCTCACACGTATAGCTCTTTCTCTAGGTGACTCTCCTTCCAACCAATTGAGAGAACCCAAAGCTAAAGTTCGTGATTTGTGAACAAGAGCTCTCAAGGAGTTTTAGATTCTCACCAGCAGAGTATCACTCTTGATCTCTTAATTAATCTGAATAACTTATGAGACTTACTCCCTATTTATAGAGGTTGGGTATAGGGTCAGTCATTATAAGATAAGGTCTTAAAAATTCAAATCGAAATCAAATTCGAATCAATATCTGATGAAATCTGTGTGAAAACGCTTGATCTTGTTATCCCACATCGGCAGACTGAACTTGCCCCATTGTAGGCCGAACTTGCCCCATCACAGGCCGAACTTGAGGATCGACATGCCGAACTGTCGAAAAAAAATCTTAGCGAATCTTTATTTTCCACCCGAGATTTTATAGGATAAAGTCTCAGTTTTAATTCAAATAACCCAATAGAGAAGTTATCTAATTAAAACAACTTTATCTAAATAATCTATAGGAAAAGAAACGAATTCCTAATAATTCTACAAGTTTATCTTGATCTAATCTATTCAAAAATTAAATCAACCTATAAACTAGGCAAGAATTATCCGATCCCAATAATTCAACAAGTTTATTTTGAATTAATTTTGTCACAAAATTAATTCAACTGATAAACAGATATGAATTATTTGATTCTTCCGAATTTCAACCAATCTAATAAATACGACAAAAGTTACCAATTATTGAAAAAGCACGCTGTATCGTTACAGGATTTTATGAGCTAGCAAAGGGGACCAAATTGACCTATATAGTTCAAGCTCCCGATAATTACAAAACCCAATATCCCAGATATACATTTCATAATTATCAACTCCAATGCTACTCCACTAAAAGCTTGGAGCTGCACTCTCGAACTACATAGAATTACGAAGCCCGTATAACTAAGTCTACATGACATATCATAGTGTATCGTATCCCCATAGGACTATCTATAATTGGCTTAAGGACAAGTTTTACCTTACCGTCCCGATTATTTTTATCTTATGCTCCATTATCTCGCCATCGAAAAACATACCATGCAAAAGCAGTATACTATTCGATTACACCTATGCATCCAAATGGTTGAGCGCTCTAGTTTTTCAATTACAGGACAACGCGGATAAAAGGATATCACTACTCTTAAAGAGGAGCTATGGATTCCATATATATGAATAACAGGTCTACGCTATCAAGAGTCATGCTTCCAACGTAGCGGCATGCATACCACTATTAAGATGTGGGTGTTACCCTTTGGTACATCAAAAGACACAAGTCAAGACAACGGACCCACTATTCATCTCAAGATTAAGATATAATACAAATGATTGTCTAATGTGAATCGATTTACTGAGACAGAATTATTAATCCAAATCAATTCACTTTATGTCCCGATTCAACACATCGTCACCTATGACAATGTGCCAATGTTTCTATCCATGGAGTCCACCTCCGATGGTCAAGACAAACCATCTCCCAAAAGGGATATAGACAACATAACAATCTTTACATGAATAAAGCACCCAACCTTATTCCCTCGATTGCGGATCTTAAGATTTAGACCATCACCTTAAGAATCATGTCTTTCGCATAATGTCCATCGTATGCCCAATTCTTAAAGGTTTAGACCGACAGTCATAGACTTTTGTTTGCTTAACATACATTCAACAAATATGAATGTAAAGAGGACAAGATTTGGTATATTAGTAATAAATAAATTCTTTATTGATAAAAATGTTTCCAAAAACTTATTACTTTTTTACTCCTTAGGGCATACTTGTCTAACAATCTCCTAGTTGCACTAAGTGGGTAAATATGACAAATCTCACATCCCCATAGCTTCCACATGCCTCTCCAAGACCTCCCAGTAAGTGTCTTCATAAATGGATCAGTAAATTGTCCTTTGACGTGATCTTATACACCGTGACATGCCCGCCCTTAACGAAGTCCTTTATCACATGATGCTTTCGATCAATATGCTTACTCTTCTTGTGAAATCTTGGTTCCTTAGCATTAGCTACCACTGCACTGTTATCACAGTATAGTGATACCGCCTTATCCATACTAGAAACTACCTCAAGATCGCCAAGGAACTTGTGGAGCCACACTGCTTCTTTCGAAGCATCACTCGCTGCCACATACTTGGCCTCCATCATTGAATCCGAAGTGCAATCTTGCTTCACACTTCTCCAACTGATGGCACCATCGCCTAGAGTAAACACAAAACCCAAAGTTAATTTCCTAGAATCTAGACAGGATTGAAAATCCGAGTTAGTATATCCTAGAGGAGTCAAGTCCTCACTCGAATACATAAGCACATACCCTCGAGTCTATCTCAGGTACTTGAAAATATGCTTAACCACAACCCAGTGGCCCTGTCCTGGATCCACTTGAAATCGACTTACAATTCTGATTGCATAACAAATATCTGGTCTTGTGCAAAGCATGGCATACATGAAACTACCCACTGCCAAAGCATAAGGCACCTTCTTCATGTATTTTCTTTCTTCATCAGACTTTCAAGAGTCTTTCTTAGAAAGAGTAATTCCAGACCTAGATGGTTGCCCACCTTTCTAGGAATCATGTATTGCAAACCTCTTGAGAATTTTATCTATGTAGCCAGCCTGGGATAAAGCTATCATTTTGTTCTTCCTATCCCAAAAGATCTAGATACCGAGAACAAAATTAGCCTCACCTAAATCCTTCATCTCAAACTGCTTTGTCAACCATAATTTGACCAATGACAATGCCCCAATAACATTGCCAATTAGCAGAATGTCATCTACATAGAGCAGTAAAAAAACCACCTTCCCATCCTTAATATGTTTGTAAACACATTGCTCATCCACATTTTGTGTGAACCCATAAGTCTTGATTACTTCATCAAATCTTATGTTCCAAGAATGAGAAGCCTGCTTAAGTCCATAAATGGACTTTAGCAGCTTACAAACCTTACCTTCTTGACCCTTGACCTTAAACTCGTCTGGTTGTTCTATATAAATGGACTCATCAAGATAGCTATTTAGAAAAGCTGTCTTGACATCCATCTGCCAAATCTCGTAGTCGAGAGCGATAGCTATGAACAAGAGTATCTGGATGGACTTAAGCATGGCTATATGCGAAAAGGTTTCCTCATAATCGATTCCTTCCTTTTGTATATAACCCTTAGCTACTAGTCTAGCCTTAAAGGTTTTGACCTTTCCATCCACTCCTCTTCTCCTTTTGTTGATCCACTTACACTCTATGGGTTTTACCCCTTCGGGAAGGTCCACAAGCTCCCAGACCTGATTAGTCTCCATAGACTTCATCTTTGTGTTCATGGCCTCTGTCTAGAGTTTTGAATCAACGTCCTCCATAGCCTCTGCGTAAGTATAGGGATCCCTGTCATGTTCATCCGGTTCAGCCAAAAAGACGTCCCCATTGAACATATACCTCTCAGGTTGACGCCCGATCCTCCCACTATGTCGAAGCCCCTTAGGTTATTGCTCAGGTTCGTTTGGTTTTTCTACACTAATCGAAACGGTTTCATTCAGAACCTCTGGAGTGATTGGATCACTCCTTAACTCCTCAGGCAACACTTTGCTTCGAGGTTTAAAGTCATCCATGCAACTCTCCTCAAAGAAAGTTGTATTAGTGGAAACCACGACTTAATTTTCCTTTGGATTATAAAAATAACCCCCTTTAGTCCTTTTTGGATATCTTACAAACATGTAAACTTCCGAACGTGATTTCAACTTATCGCATCCTTAAACAGGACATGAGCCGGACATCCCCATATGCGAATATGGTTTAAGGATGTCTTCCTGCTTGTCCACAACTCGTGAGGAGTTTTAGGGACCAATTTTAAAGGCATATTGTTCAAAAGATAACATGTAGTTTGTAGTGCATATCCCCAAAAGAATAAAGGCAATGATGAATAACTCATCACGGACCCCTCTCCGCTATGCCATTTTGCTACAGAGTGCCCAGCATAGTCAAATGGGATAAGATCCCATTCTCTAATAAGTGTCCCAAGAATTCATCAGAAAGGTATTCTCCACCTCGATCGGATCGAAGTGCCTTTATGGGTCTACCCAATTGCATTTTCACTTTAGCTTGAAACTCCCTGAACTTGTCAAAAGTTTCACTTTTGTAGCGTATCAGGTACATATACCCATATCTTGAGTAATCGTTAATAAAAGTGACGAAGTAGTTATACCCTCCTTGTGCCTGGATGTTCATCGATCCGCAAACATCACTATGTAGAAGTTCTAGAACCCTTTCGGCCCTATTGCCCTTAGACCCGTATGGTCTTTTGGTCATTTTACCCTCCAAACAAGATTCACATTAAGGTATATATTCCACGTTTAAGTGACTTAAAGGTCCATCCCTGACCAACCTTTGAATTTTGTTCATGTTAATATGACCAAGGCGCAAATATCAAAGATAAGTCTTATTAGAGTGAGAAGTTTTAAGTCTTTTAGAGTTATTATCATTCATCTAAGCGTTAAGCAGTAAGTCCATCTTAGGTTTGATAAAATATAGAGTATTTTGCATCCATCCAAAACAGATAAAAGATTTGTTTTTACGAATCACCACTTTATCATTAAAAGAAGCCAAATAGGAGTCTTTAAATAAACAAGCTATAGAAATTAAATTCCTTTTAAATTTTGGAACATAAAAATAATTTAGCAAAATTAAATTCCTATATTCCTATAATTATCAAAATAAAGATGGACGTCTCGCACTGCTTTCATTAAGATCAAGGATCCATCGCCCATCCGAAGCGTAAAGTCTTCATGTAGCAGACTTCTCTTTTCTTTGAACCCTTGTAGAGAAACACAAACATGATTAGTTGCACCGGAATCTATGACCCAAATGTCACTGCATTCCTCAACCAAACTGTTAGACATGTATACCATGAGGAGTAAAAATGTAACAAGTTTTTGGAGACATTTTTATCAATAAAGAATTTATTTATTATTTATATACCAAATCTTGTCCTCTTTACGTTCATATTTGTTAAATGTATGTTAAGCAAACAATAGTCTGAGACTGTCGGTCTAAACCTTAAAATTGGGCATATGATGGACGGATTATGCGAAAGACACGATTCTTAAGGTGATGGTCTAAATCATACAATCTGCAATCAAGGGAATAAAGTTGAGCGCTTCATTCATGCAAAGATTGTTATGTTGTCTATATCCCTTTTGGGAGATAGTTTGTCTTGACCATTGGAGGTGGACTCCATGAATAGAAACATTGGCACTGTTGTCATAGGTGACGATGTGTTGGATCAGAACATAAAGTGAATTGATTTGGATTAATAATTCTATCTCAGAAAATCGATTCACTTTAGACAATCATTTGTGTTGTATCTTAATCCTAAGATGAATAGTAGGCCCATTGTCTTGGCTTGTGTCTTTTGATATACCAAAGGGTGACACCCACATCTTAATAGTGGTATACATGCCGGTATGTTGGAGGCATGACTCTTGATGGCATAGACCTGTTATTCATAGATATGGAATCCATAGCTCCTCTTTAGGAGTAATGATATCCTCTTATATGTGTTATCCTGTAATTGAAAAAACTAAGCGCTCAACCATTTGGATACATAGGTGTAACCGAATGGTATACTGTCATTGGATAGTAAGTTTTCTGATAGTGAGATAATGGAACGTAAGATAAAAATAATCGAGAAAGTAAGACAGAACTTGTCCTTAAGCCGATTATGGATTATCATATTGGGATACGATACACTATGATATGTCATGGAGACGTGGCTATACGAGCTTCGTAATTCTATGTAGTTCGAGAGTGTAGCTCCAAGCTTTTAGTGGAGTACCGTTGGAGTTGATAATTATGAAATGTATATTTGGGATATTGGGTTTCGTAATTATCGAGAGCTTGAACTATATAGGTCCATTTGGTCCCCTTTGCTAGCTCACAACATCTTGTAACGACACGAGGTGCTTTTCTAATAATTGGTAAGTTATGTTGGATTTATTAGATTGGTTGAAATTTGGAAGAATCAAATAATTCATACCTGCTTATCGGTTGAATTAATTTTGTGATAAAAATTAATTCAAAATAAACTTGTTGAATTCTAAGGATTGGATAATTCATGTCTATTTATCGGTTGATTAAATTTTAGATAAATTAGATCAAGATAAACTTGTAGAATTATTGGGAATTGATTTATTTTCTTAGAGATTATCTAGATAAAGTTATTTTGATCAGATAACTTCTCTATTGGGTTATTTGAATTAAAACTGAGACTTTGTCTATAGAATCTCGGGTGGAAAATAAAAGATTTGTGAGATTTTTATTTGATAGTTCGGCCTGTCGATAGGGCCTGTTCGGCATGTCGATCAGGTGGTTTGGCCTGCCGATCAGCAAAGGATAAGATCACGCGTTTCCACGCGGATCTTATTAGATATTGATCCGAACTTGATTCTATTCCGAGTTTTTGAGACCTAATCTGATAAGGACTATCCCCAGGACCAATCTCTATATAAAGGGAGTAAGTCTCATGAGTTACTCAGATCAATTGAGAGATTAAGAGTGATACTCTACTGGTGAGCATCTAAAAACTCCCTGAGAGCTTTTGTTCCCAAATCACGAACACTAGCTTTGGGTTCTCTTGATTGGTTGGAAGGAGAGTCACTGGTGGAAGAGCTGTGCATGTGAGCCCACACTCACTCCAATCGTGGATAGAGAATAGCAAAGAAGACCAGTTGGTTAAGGCTCTTCTGGAACGTTACTTCTCTTCACGGAATTGCGGAGGTTCTTCGGCACATAAAGGTTAGTAAGATCTGTTTAATTTATACATACAGATATCAAAATTGTGTTTTAGAAAGTACTCTGATATAAAATTTTTAAAAATTCCGTTGCGCACTCTTTTTCCAACACAAACAAGTTTCTAAATACAGATGATCACACCTACCTCCTTTGCAAAAGAAGTCCTTGCAATGCTTCTTTATGTGCCTGACCTTCCCGCAGAAGAAGCACTTAAGTTTCTTCGGGTTCTTCTTCTTCTTTTTTTTGCTCTTGGTGCTAGCAAGAATAGAAGACTTCCCATTTTGGCCGGTTGTTACTTTCCATTCCCAAAGTTGGGATTGGAACCAGAAGCAGCTACCATATTGGCCTCGCCACTCGTAGGAGACTCATTGATCAGCAGTTTAAACTCCTGTAACTGTTTCATTAATTCCATCAAGGTCATATCCCATTTATTGCTTAAATTAAATGTAGCTCTAAATGGAATAAATTCCTTTGACGGAGTCTCAAAGACAATACATCAATGTCGGCTCCATTGGTTTGAGCCTCAGCGAGGTAACCCATGACCAACATCATGTGCTCCTTTACAGATGTACCCGGTCTCTGCTTAAAGTTCAAGAGTTTCCAAAGCACCCCTTGTTGCTTTGTTATAGCCTGGCCTCCAAACATGTCTTCTAGATTATCTAAGATCTGCTTAGCAGTCTCATAATCCTCATGTTGAGCAGCAGCACATTATTCATGCTGGCTATAACATAGCAGCGGGCCTGATCATTTGCATCTTTTTAGTGATTGTACGCTTGGAATTGCTCATTAGTGGAGTCTCTCATAGGCTCGGGATGACAAGGGGTTGTCAGCATAAATTTCAGTTTCTCAAAGGAGAAGACGATATCTAGGTTCTGTTTCCAATCATCATAATTCTCTCTGGTTAATAGGTTTTTGTCAAGTATCGAAGATAAAGCGTTTTTAGACATTTTTAATATATATTAAAGAATCATATACCAAACATAAGCAAACATATTATAATAATTTAGTAAGATAACACAATCATGTAAAATGTACAAATGTGTTTATGTGTCAAAACTTTGAAAATATCACAATCTTACAACGATAATTCCCAACTTAGAATTCAACAAGCTCCTAGGGGAGTCATGCCAAATTAAACCAGCAACATGGATCCCTTCCTGATTAATATATGTCATCCAGGACCCATATGATCCAACATATATTAATAATCATTTCTTTGGCCATTAATTTTATTAACAGAGCTCTAGAGGAGGTTAATAATAAAATTAACGTGAGTGTATAACCATCATTTCAATATTTTATCCATGATTTATAATCACCATCTAGGGGTGTGCAACCATAAATCATGCTAAAATACCTTATCCTCTCAGATCTAATATGGTACATGATAGAAATCCCTTCCTAGAGGTCGGGACCACCATATTCTTCCTATGGACCAATGATGGAGGCCTTAGGTCCTCTCTTTGAAAACCTTCTCCCATTTAATCTTTTGAAATCAAGGTTTTATTTTAAGAGCATGCATGAACAATTTTAATATGAGTGGCACTCCTTAT
This sequence comes from Artocarpus heterophyllus, assembly GCA_025403435.1. Classification (NCBI taxonomy): domain Eukaryota; kingdom Viridiplantae; phylum Streptophyta; class Magnoliopsida; order Rosales; family Moraceae; genus Artocarpus; species Artocarpus heterophyllus. Next base: position 31,052,922 of record CM046337.1, read on the forward strand.
TCTATATGACATGTTATCAATATACATGGCAAATCATATTATAATGTAGACAAGTAAAGTAATCAAGCAAAGCTACAAGCAAAATAATAAACAACCGTAATATTATGGTTCCACCCTAGAGAATAGAAAATAAAGATTACAAGAGAATAATCGAAACATTTTATCGATTCTTCATCCTTGAACCTCTAAGCTGTATCCTTCTTCATGCAATGCCCATCTTTAAGTTTTCAATCCCATATGAATCGAATACTTAATATTTTCAGTCATGTCCAAATTTAATGTCTCTCAGAATTGTCCCAAAAATAAAATTAAAACTCATTGAAAAACTACACCTTCTCTGAAGAAATTTTCAGCTCTTTTTCATGACCCATTGGCCTACCGATCTTCACAGATCGGCCTGCGATTCATGACAGATCGGCCTGCTGAACTAGAAGTTCGGCCTACTGCCAGAGCCACCTGATTTCTGCCCTATTGTTGGCTTGTCGAACCGCACATTCGGCCTACCGATCTTCGACCATCGGCCTGCTGAACTGGAGGGTTCGGCATGCCGACCGAGCAGAAATCACCCTTTCCAGAAAATGCAATTTTTAATGTAATTCACCAATTTTATTTTCAACAATTTAAAAACATAAAATTAGAGACTCATGAAATACCTAGGAGCGTCATCATCCATCTTCTAGATCTGCCTTATAGATTCGTCTTCTTCGAATGATTATTTAATTACAAAATTCTTATAAATTTAAAATTAAATAATAATTCCTACATGGAGACGATAGTCCGCCATCTAATTACATGAAATACCTAGATACACATTCTAACCTCTAAGGAGCCATAACTGGTATAAGTTAATTAATTAATAAATAATTAAATAACCATAAATAATTAATAAATATTCACCATATAATCCATGACAACATAAAATTATATAGAAACCTAAAGTGTTAACTCTCTATAAAATTAAATTCAAGCATATGAGAGATTAGGATCACAAAATTTATACATATAGTATGATCACAAACTTGTAAATTTATGTAAAAACTATGTCTCTGATACCAAATGTTTGAAAAATAGTGCACAGCGAAATTTAAAATTTTTTTATATCAGAGTATTTTCCAAAACACAAGTTTGACACGCTATATGCATAAATTAACAAGATCTTACTAACCTTTGAATACCGAAGAACTCTCGCAATCTGTGAAGAGAAGTAACGTTTCAAAAGAGCCTCAATCAACTGGTCTTCTTTGCTATTCTCTATCCACGATCGGAGTGAGTATGGGTTCACATGTACAACTCTTCCTCCAAGTGACTCTCCTTCCAACCAATTGATAGAACCCAAAGCTAATGTTCGTGATTTATGAACAAGAGCTCTCAAGGAGTTTCAGATTCTCACAAGCAGAGTATTATTCTTAATCACTCAATTGATCTAAATAACTTATGTGACTTACTCCCTATTTATAGAGGTTGGGTCTAGGGTGAGTCCTTATCAGATAAGGTCTCAAAAATTCGAATCAGAATCAAATTCGGATCAATATCAAATGAAATCTGCGTAAAAATGTGTGATCTTGTTATCGCGCATTGGCAGGCCATCTGCCTAATCGATAGGCCGAACTTGCCCCGTTGGCAGGTCAAAATTGAGAATCGGCATGCCAAGCTGCTGAAAAAAGATCTCAGCGAATCTTTTATTTTCCACTTGAGATTCTATAGAATAAAGTTTCAGTTTTAATTGAAATAACCCAATAGAGAATTTATCTAATTAAAACAACTTTATCTAGATAATCTCTAGGAAAATAAATAAATTCCTAATAATTTTATAAGTTTATCTTGATCTAATCTATTCAAAAATTAAATCAACCCATAAACAGACAAAAATTATCCGATCCCAATAATTCAACAAGTTTATCTTGAATTAATTTTTTCATAAAATTAATTCAACCGACAAACAGACATGAATTATTTGATTCTTTCGAATTTCAACCAAGCTAATAAATCTGGCATAAGTCACCAATTATTAGAAAAGCACGCTATATCGTTATAGGATTTTGTGAGCTAGCAAAGGGGACCAAATGGACCTATATAGTTCAAGCTCTCGATAATTACGAAACCCAATATCCCATATATACATTTCATAATGATCAACTCTAATGCTACTCCACTAAAAGCTTGGAGCTACACTCTCAAACTATATAGAATTACAAAGTCCGTATAGCTAAGTCTCCATGACATATCATAGTGTATCATATCCCCATAGGATTATCCATAACCGGCTTAAGGACAAGTTCTATCTTACCGTCCTGATTATTTTTATCTTATGTTCCATTATCTCACTTTTGAAAAACTTACCATCCAAAAACAGTATACCATTCGGTTACACCTATGTATCCAAATGGTTGAGCGCTCTAGTTTTCCAATTATAGGATAACGCATATAAGAGGATATCACTATTCCTAAAGAGGAGCTATGGATTCTATATCTATAAATAACAGGTCTACGCTATCAAGAGTCATGCCTCCAACGTACCGACATGCATACCACTATTAAGCTGTAGGTGTCACCCTTTGGTACATCAAAAGATACAAGTCAAGACAACGGGCCCACTATTCATCTCAAGATTAAGATATAATACAAATGATTGTCTAAAGTGAATCGATTTGCTAAGACAGAAGTATGAATCCAAATCAATTCACTTTATGTCCCAATCTAACACATCGTCACCTATGACAACGTGCCAATGTTTCTATTAATGGAGTCCACCTCCGATGATCAAGACAAACCATCTCCCAAAAGGGATATAGACAACATAACAATCTTTGCATGAATAAAGTGTCCAACTTTATTCCCTCGATTGTGGATCTTAGACTATGACCTTAAAAATCGTGTTTTTCATATAATCTATCCATCATATGCCCAATTCTTAAAGGTTTAGACCGACAGTCTCAGACTTTTGTTTGCTTAGCATACATTCAACAAATATGAACATAAAGAGGATAAGATTTAGTTCATTAGTAATAAATAAACTCTTTATTGATAAAAATGTCTCCAAAAAACTTATTACATTTTTACTCCTTAGGGCATACATATCTAATAATAAGCTCAATTATATTTAATCTTTAAGATGTAGAATCTCGTAATCTTAAACAATTTTATAGAAATTATCCTTGTAATGCTTAACTGTATTGTATACTACCGAATTCACTCTAATTATACAAGTGTAGAATTTAACTTGAATCTCCATGTTAAGTGTTCGGGTTTTTCAAGAAAACCTTTGACTTAAATTCTTGAGTTCTATATAACGTAATTAATCTAATGTTTAATATCGAACTGAAGTCTTGCTCAGATTATTAAAAAAATGTATTAACTTGTTTAAAATCAATCATTTTCTTAGATTTTGGTGCTTTCTTGTGAACATTTCTCGTAATTCTTACTGAAACCTAAGCTTATAAATTCTAAACTTATATTTTCCTATGAACTCAATGACGTAGTTATGGAAAAATCCTTAATTAATTATACTTATTAATTTTTAGATTTTTTCGATCATTATAGTATCATTCTTGATAACATTCTACAAGATTCCTTACTTGTCATAAAGTCTCCTTTAATCATTATTCCAAACATATAAATAACTTCACTTCACATAAAATTGTATTTTAAGCATAAATAGCCTTAAAACCATTATTGAACTCCTAATTTCAACTCATCCATTATAATTGTATATCAAACAGCAGTAGAATTTACTTTTCCATTTTTTTCAAACTGGATCCATCTGTAGAAAATCTTAAGTCATTTAGCTGTCAATTCAAATAAAATTGTTCGAAACATACTTTTGAAAATGATATATATTATTAATATAATCAAACACATCTCAAATGATTATGAAACATTATATAATGTAATTAATGTCATAAAATCATGAAATGCATTGGCCAACAAGGATGTGAGAATACTAGTCATCACAACTCTCCCATCCTTATGAAATTTTGTCTCCAAGATTTACTTGCAAAACAAGTGTGGATATTTTGATCTCACGCCATCCTCCAGTTCCTATGTAGCTTCTTCAACCGAATGGCTCTTCCATAACAATTTAACTAATGATATCTTTTTGTTTTTGAGTACTTTCTGTGTCCTATCCAAAATTTTCATCGGTTGTTTCTAACTTAACATTTTTTTGTTTTAGTACATGTGAAGGATTGGAAACATACTTTCTCATCATTGACACTTGAAAAACATTATGTACTCCTGCTAATGATGGTGGCAAGGTTAATTGATAAGCCACTTTTTCAACTCTCTAGAATGTCATAAGGACCAATGTATCTTGGACTCAATTTCCCTTTTTACCAAATCTCATTACTCCTATTGGCGCAATCTTTAGAAAAATGTTATCTCTCACTTTAAACTCAACATTCCTTCCCTTAGAATCTGCATAACTCTTTTATCTACTTTGAGCCATTAACATTCTCTTGTGGATCTTCTGAATTGCCTCTTCATTCTTCAATAAATATTAGGCCTAAGATATTTTCTTTCTCCCATTTCATGCCAATGCACAAGAGATCTGCATTTATAACCATGCAAGGCTTCATACTGTGCCATACCAATGGTCGCATAACAAGATTTTTGGAAATCAAGAACACATGCTCTCAACATATTCATTAATATCTTGATAGTTCTTTCTGATTGACCATCTGTCTGTGGATGAAATGCTGTATTGAAAGTCAATTTAGTCCTTATAGCTTTATGAATACTCTTCCAGAATATAGATGTAAATTAAGGACCTCTATTAGGTATGATATTCATAGGTACTCCATGTAACCTCACAATTTCCTTCACATACAACTATGCATATTTAGCTACTGAGTAAGTTATATGGACTGGAAGAAAGTGAGTTGTTTTTGTCAATTTATCAATAATAACCCAAATTGATTCATATTCTTTTGTTGTCCTTGGCAACCTAGTTACAAAATCCATTGTAATCTCTTCCCATTTCCATTGCGGAATCTCCAATGGCTATAAAGTAAGAGTTGGTTTTAGAGGTTAAGCCTGTACCTACTGAAAAGTTTACAAATTCTACAATATCTTTCTTCATTCCTGGCCACCACTAATGAGCTTTTAGGTCCTTATATATCTTACTTATACCAGGATGCACTGAGCAAGGAGTATTATGAGCCTCATGTTGGAAACAAAGTGCGCAGCGGAATTTTTAAAATTTTTCATCAGAGTATTTTCCAAAACACAAGTATGACATGTTATATGTATAAATTAAACAGATCTTACTAACCTCAGTGTGCCGAAGAACCTCCGCGACCTGTGTAGAGAAGTAACGTTCCAGAAGAGCCTCAACCAACTGGTCTTCTTTGCTATTCTCTATCCACAACCGGAGTGAGTGTGGGCTCACACGTACAGCTCTTCCACCGGTGACTCTCCTTCCAACCAATAGAGAGAACCCAAAGCTAGTGTTCGTGATTTGTGAACAAAAGCTCTCAGGGAGTTTTCAGATGCTCACTAGAAGAGTATCACTCTTAATCTCTCAAATTGATCTGAGTAAATCATTAGACTCACTCCCTTTTTATACCTATTGGTCCTTGGGGTCAGTCCATATCAGATTAGGTCTCAAAAATCGAAATAGAATCAAGTTCGGATCAATATCTGATAAGATACGCGTTAAAAACGCGTAATCTTAGCTGTCGCGGTCGGCATGCCGAACTGTGAGATAGGCAGGCCGAACTGGCAATTTCGGCAGGCCGAACTTTCTGATCGGCAGGCCGAACTGCCGAGAAAAAATCTCCGCGAATCTTTTATTTTCCACCCGAGATTCTAAAGGATAAAGTCTCAGTTTTGATTCAAATAGCCCAATAGAAAAGATATCTGATCAAAACAAACTCTATCAAGATAATCTCTAAGAAAATAAATCAATTCAAATAATTCTACAAGTTTATCTTGTTCTAATTGTCCAAAATTAAAACAACCGATAAACAGACAAGAATTATCCGAACGCCATAATTCAACAAGTTCATCTTGAACTAATTTCTTACAAAATTAATTCAACCGATAAACAGACATGAATTATTTGATTCTTATAAATTTTAAACCAATCTGATAAATCCGACATAAGTCACCAATTATTGGAAAAGCACGCCGTGTCGTTACAGGATTTTGTGAGCTAGCAAAGGGGACCAAAATGGACCTATAAAGTTCAAGCTCATGATAATTATGAAACCCAATATCCCAGATATACATTTCACAATTATCAACTCCAACGCTACTCCACTAAAAGCTTGGAGCTGCACTCTCGAACTTTATAGAATTACGAAGCTCATGTAGCTAAGTCTCCATGACATATCATAGTGTATCGCATCCCCATATGATCATCCATAATCGGCTTAAGGACAAGTTCTGTCTTACCTTCCCGATTATTTTTATCTTACGTTCCATTGTCTCACCATTAGAAAACTTACCATCCAAAGATAGTATACCATTCGGTTACACCTATGTATCCAAATGGTTGAGCGCTCCAGTTTTCCAATTACAGGACAACGCATATAAGAGGATATCATTACTCCTAAAGAGGAGCTATGGATTCCATATCTATGAATAACAAGTCTACGCTATCAAGAGTCATGCCTCCAACGTACCGGCATGCATGCCACTATAGAGATGTGGGAGTCACCCATTGGTACATCAAAAGACATAAGTCGAGACAACGGGCCCATTATTCATCTCAGGATTAAGATACAATACAAACGACTGTCTAAAGTGAATCGATTTGCCAAGACAGAATTATTAATCCAAATCAATTCACTTTATGTCCCGATCCAACACATCGTCACCTATGACAACGCGCCAATGTTTCTATTCACGGAGTCCAACTCCGATGGCCAAGACAAACCATCTCCCAAAAGGGATATAGACAACATAACAATCTTTACATGAATAAAGCGCCCAACCTTATTCCCTCGATTGCGGATCATATATTTTAGACCATCGCCTTAAGAGTCGTGTCTACCGCATAATCATCCCATCATATGCCCAACTCTTAAGGTTTAGACTGACAGTCTCAGACTACTGTTTGCTTATCATACATTCAACGAATATGAACGTAAAGAGGACAATATTTGGTATATATAAATGAATAAATTCTTTATTGATAAAAATGTCTCCAAAAACGTATTACATTTTTACTCCTTAGAGCATACATGTCTAACAATCTCCCACTTGCACTAAGTGAGTAAATACTGCAAATTTCGCATCCCCATAGCTTCCACATGCCTTTCGAAGACTCTCCCAGAAAGTGTCTTCGTAAATGGATCAGCTAAATTGTCCTCTGACGCGATCTTGCATACCGTGACATGCCCGCTCTCAACGAAGTCCTTTATCACATGATACTTCCGATCAATATGCTTACTCTTCTTGTGAAATCTTGGTTCCTTAGCATTAGCTACCGCCGCACTGTTATCACAGTACAGTGATACCGCTTTATCCATACCAGGAACTACCTCAAGATCCCCAAGGAACTTGCGGAGCCACACTGCTTCTTTCGAAGCATCACTAGCCGCCACATACTCGGCCTCCATCGTTGAATCCGAAGTGCAATCTTGCTTCGCACTTCTCCAACTGATGGCACCGCCACCCAGAGTAAACACAAACCCTGAAGTCGATTTCCTAGAATCCAGGCAGGATTGAAAATCCGAATCAGTGTATCCTAGAGGAGTTAAATCCTCACCCGAATACACAAGCATATACCCTCGAGTCCTTCTCAGGTACTTGAAAATATGCTTTACCGCAACCCAATGGTTCGGTCCTGGATCCGCCTGAAATCGACTCACAATCCCGACCGCATAGCTAATATCCGGTCGAGTGCAAAGCATGGCATACATGAGACTACCCACTGCCGAAGCATAAGGCACCTTCTTCATGTATTCTCTTTCTTCATAAGACTTTGGAGAGTCTTTCTTAGAAAGAGTAATTCCAGACCTAGATGGTTGCCCACCTTTCTTGGAATCCTGCATTGCAAACCTCCTGAGAATTTTATCTATGTAGCCGGCCTGTGACAAAGCTATCATTTTGTTCTTCCTATCCCGCAAGATCTGGATACCGAGAACAAAATTAGCCTCACCCAAGTCCTTCATGTCAAACTGCTTGGTCAACCATAATTTGACCGATGACAACGCCCCAACGTCATTGCCAATTAGCAGAATGTCATCTACATAGAGTAGTAGAAAAACCACCTTCCCATTCTTAATGTGTTTGTAAACACATGGTTCATCCACATTTTGTGAGAACCCATAAGTCTTGATCACTTGATCAAATCTTATGTTCCAAGAACGAGAAGCCTGCTTAAGTCCATAAATAGACTTTAGCAACTTACAAACCTTACCCTCTTGACCCGCAACCTTGAACCCGTCTGGTTGTTCCATATAAATGGACTCATCAAGATAGCCATTTAGAAAAGCCGTCTTGACATCCATCTGCCAAATCTCGTAGTCGAGAGCGGCAGCTATGGACAAGAGAATCCGGATGGACTTAAGCATGGCTACAGGCGAAAAGGTTTCCTCATAATCGATTCCTTCCTTTTGCGTATAACCCTTAGCTACCAGTCTAGCCTTAAAGGTTTCGACCTTTCCATCTACTCCTCTTTTCCTCTTGTAGATCCACTTACACCCTATGGGTTTTACCCCTTCGGGAAGATCCACAAGCTCCCAGACCCGATTAGTCTCCATAGACTTCATCTCAATGTTCATGGCCTCTGTCCAGAGTCTTGAATCAACATCCTCCATAGCTTCTGCGTAAGTATAAGGATCCCTGTCATGTTCATCCGGTTCAGCCAAAAAGACCTCCCCATTGAACATATACCTCTCAGGTTGACGCCCGATCCTCCCACTACGCCGAAGCCCCTGAGATTGTTGTTCAGGTTTGTTTGGTTTTTCTACACCGATCGGAATGGTTTCGTTCGGAACCTCCGGAGTAAACGGATTACCCCTCAACTCCTCAAGCACCACTTTGCTTTGAGGTTTAAAGTCGTTCATGTAACTCTCCTCAAGGAAAGTTGCATTAGTTGAAACCACGACTTTATTTTCCTTTGGGTTATAAAAATAACCCCCTTTAGTCCCTTTTGGATATCCTACAAACACGCAAACTTCTGAACGTGCTTCCAACTTATTCGGATCCTTAAACAGGACATGAGCTGGACATCCCCATATGCGAATATGGTTTAAGGATGTCTTCCGTCTTGTCCACAACTCGTGAGGAGTTTTAGGGACCGATTTTGAAGGCACATTGTTCAAAAGATAACATGCGGTTTGTAGTGCATATCCCCAAAAGGATAAAGGCAATGATGAATAACTCATCATGGACCGAATCATGTCCAACAAAGTCCTATTCCTTCTCTCCGCTACGCCATTCTGCTGCGGAGTGCCCGGCGCAGTCAAATGGGATAAAATCCCATTCTCTAACAAGTGTCCCAAGAACTCATCAGAAAGGTATTCCCCACCTCGATCAGATCGAAGTGCCTTTATGGGTCTACCCAATTGCTTTTCCACTTCAGCCCGAAACTCCCTGAACTTATCATAAGTTTCGCTTTTGTGGTGCATTAGGTACACATACCCATATCTTGAGTAATCGTCAATAAAAGTGACGAAGTACTCATACCCTCCTCGTGCCCGGATGTTCATCGGTCCGCAAACATCACTATGCACAAGTTCTAGAACCCCTTCGGCCCTATTGCCCTTAGACCCGTATGGTCTTTTGGTCATTTTACCCTCCAAACAAGACTCACATTGAGGTATAGATTCCACCCTTAAGTGACTTAAAGGTCCATCCCTTACCAACCTTTGAATCCTATTCAGGTTAATATGGCCAAGGCGCAAATGCCAAAGATAAGTCTTATTAGAGTGAGAAGTTTTAAGTCTTTTTGAGTCATTATCATTTATCTCAGCATTAAGCAATAAGTCCATCTTAGGTTTGATAAAATATAGATTATTTTGCATCCATCCAGAACAGATAAAAGATTTGTTTTTACGAATCACCACTTTTTCATTAAAAGATACCACGTAGGAGTCTTTAAATAAAGAAGATACAGAAATTAAATTCCTTTTAAATTTAGGAACATAAAAACAATCTTGCAAAATTAAACTCCTATAATTATCAAAATAAAGATGGACATCTCCCACTGCTTCCGCTGAGACCAAGGATCCATCGCCCATCCGAAGCGTTAAGTCTTCACGAAGTAGACTTCTCGTTTCTTTGAATCCCTGCAGAGAAACACAAACATGATTAGTTGCACCAGAATCTATGACCCAAATGTCACTGGATTCCTCAACCAAACAAGTTTCTAAATATAGAAGATCACACCTACCTCCCTTGGAAAGGAAGTCCTTGCAATGCTTCTTTATATGCCCGACCTTACCACAGAAGAAGCACTTAAGCTTCTTTGGGTCCTTCTTCTTTTTCTTCTTGCTCTTGGTAGCAATAGGAATAGAAGACTTACCACTCTTGGCCCGTTGCTTCTTTCCATTCCCAGAGTTAGGATTGGAACCAGAAGCAGCTACCATATTGGCCTCTCTACCAGCAGGAGACTCCCTGATCAGCAGTTCAAACTCCTGTAACTGTTTCATCAGTTCTGTCAAGGTCATATCCCGTCTATTGCTTAGATTAAAAGTAGCTCTAAACGGAATAAATTCCTTAGACAGAGTCTCAAAGACCATAGTCATCTGAGTTTCAGCATCGATGTCGGCTCCATTGGTTTGAGCCTCAGCGAGGTAACCCATGACCAACATCATGTGCTCCTTTACAGATGTCCCCGGTCTCTGTCTACAGTTTAAGAGTTTCCGAAGCGCCCCTTGCCGCTTTGTTATGGCCTGGCCTCCAAACATGTCCTCAAGATTATCCAAGATCTGCTTCGCAGTCTCATAATCCTGATGTTGAGCCTGCAGCACGTTATTCATGCTAGCCATAACATAGCAGCGGGCCTGATCATTAGCATCTTTCCAGCGTTCGTACGCTTGGAATTGCTCATTACTTGAGTCTCCCGTAGGCTCGGGAGGACAAGGAGTTGTCAGTACATACTTCAGTTTCTCAAAGGATAGGACGATGTCCAGGTTCCGTTTCCAATCGTTATAATTCTCACCGGTTAATTGGTTTTTGTCAAGTATCGATGATAAAGCGTTTTTAGACATTTTCAATCTACAATAAAGAATCATATACCAAACATAAGCAAACATATTTAATAATTTAGTAAGATAACACAATCATGTAAAATCATACAAATGTGTTTATGTGTCAAAACCTTGAAAATATCACAACCTTACAACGATAATTCCCAACTCAGAATTCAACAAGCTCCTAGGGGAGTCATGCCAAATTCAATCAGGAACACGGATCCCCTCCTGATTAATATATGCCATCCAGGACCCGTATGATCCAGCATATACTAATAATCGTTTCTTTGGCCATTAATTTTATTAACAGAGCTCCTAGGGGAGGTTAATAATAAAATTAACGTGAGTGTATAACCACCGTTTCAATATTTTATCCATGATTTATAATCACCACCTAGGGGTGTGCAACCATAAATCATACTAAAATACCTTATCCTTTTAGAGATCCAATCTGGTACATAATAGAAATCCCTTCCTAGGGGTTGGGACCATCATGTTCTTCCTATGGACCAACGATGGAGGCCTTAGGTTCTCTCTTCGAAAACCTTCTCCCACTCAATCTTTTGAAGTCAAGGTTTTATTTTAAAATTATGCATGAACAATTTTAATATGAGCGGCACTCCCTATTCTATATGACATGTTATCAATATACATGGTAAATCATATTATAATGCAGACAAGCAAAGCAATCAAGCAAAGCTACAAGCATAATAATAATAACCGTAATATTATGGTTCCACCCTAGAGAATAGAAAAACTAAGATTACAAGAGAATAATCGAGACATTTATCGATTCTTCATCCTTGAATCCTCAAGCTGTATCCTTCTTCATGTAATATCCATCTTCAAGTCCTCAATCCCGTATGAATCGAACACTTCATATTTCCGGTCATGTCCAAATTTAATGTTTCTCAGAATCGTCCCAAAAATAAAATTAAAACTGCACCAAAAATTGCACCTTTTCTGGACACCTGGATGCTCTCTGTCGGCAGGCCGATCTGGGTGATCGGTCTGCCGATCATGGTGGTTCGGCCTGCCGAACATGAAGGTTCGGCCTGCCGGCAGAGCACCAAAATTTCTGCCCCACTGTCGGCCTGCCGGACCGTACGTCCGGCCTGCCGATCTGTGACCTTCGGCCTGCCGAACTGTGAGGTCCGGCATGCCGACCGAGCAGAAAACCCTCAATCCAGAAAATACAATTTTAATGCAATTCATCAATTTTATTTTCAACAATTCAAAAACATAAAATTAGAGACTCAGGAAATACCTGGAGGCGCCATCATCTATCTTCAAGATCCGACTTCTCGTTCCGTCTTCTCCGAATAATTATTTAATTACAAAGTTCGTACAAATTAAATAATAATTCCTAGACGGAGATGATAGTCCGCCATCTAATTACATGAAAAACCTAGATACACATTCTAACCTCTAAGGAACCATAACCGGTATTAATTAATTAATAAATAATTAAACAACTATTTAATCAACCATAATTAATTAATAAACATTCACCACATAATCCATGACAACATATATATTATATAGAAACCTAGAGTGCCATCTCTCTATAAAATTCAATTCAAGCATAGGAGAGATTAAGATCACAAAATTTATGCATATAACATGATCACAAACTTGCAAATTTATGTAAAAACCTCGGCTCTGATACCAATTGTTGGAAACAAAGTGCGCAGCGGAATTTTTAAAATTTTTCATCAGAGTATTTTCCAAAACACAAGTATGACATGTTATATGTATAAATTAAACAGATCTTACTAACCTCAGTGTGCCGAAGAACCTCCGCGACCTGTGTAGAGAAGTAACGTTCCAGAAGAGCCTCAACCAACTGGTCTTCTTTGCTATTCTCTATCCACAACCGGAGTGAGTGTGGGCTCACACGTACAGCTCTTCCACCGGTGACTCTCCTTCCAACCAATAGAGAGAACCCAAAGCTAGTGTTCGTGATTTGTGAACAAAAGCTCTCAGGGAGTTTTCAGATGCTCACTAGAAGAGTATCACTCTTAATCTCTCAAATTGATCTGAGTAAATCATTAGACTCACTCCCTTTTTATACCTATTGGTCCTTGGGGTCAGTCCATATCAGATTAGGTCTCAAAAATCGAAATAGAATCAAGTTCGGATCAATATCTGATAAGATACGCGTTAAAAACGCGTAATCTTAGCTGTCGCGGTCGGCATGCCGAACTGTGAGATAGGCAGGCCGAACTGGCAATTTCGGCAGGCCGAACTTTCTGATCGGCAGGCCGAACTGCCGAGAAAAAATCTCCGCGAATCTTTATTTTCCACCCGAGATTCTAAAGGATAAAGTCTCAGTTTTGATTCAAATAGCCCAATAGAAAAGATATCTGATCAAAACAAACTCTATCAAGATAATCTCTAAGAAAATAAATCAATTCAAATAATTCTACAAGTTTATCTTGTTCTAATTGTCCAAAATTAAAACAACCGATAAACAGACAAGAATTATCCGAACGCCATAATTCAACAAGTTCATCTTGAACTAATTTCTTACAAAATTAATTCAACCGATAAACAGACATGAATTATTTGATTCTTATAAATTTTAAACCAATCTGATAAATCCGACATAAGTCACCAATTATTGGAAAAGCACGCCGTGTCGTTACAGGATTTTGTGAGCTAGCAAAGGGGACCAAAATGGACCTATAAAGTTCAAGCTCATGATAATTATGAAACCCAATATCCCAGATATACATTTCACAATTATCAACTCCAACGCTACTCCACTAAAAGCTTGGAGCTGCACTCTCGAACTTTATAGAATTACGAAGCTCATGTAGCTAAGTCTCCATGACATATCATAGTGTATCGCATCCCCATATGATCATCCATAATCGGCTTAAGGACAAGTTCTGTCTTACCTTCCCGATTATTTTTATCTTACGTTCCATTGTCTCACCATTAGAAAACTTACCATCCAAAGATAGTATACCATTCGGTTACACCTATGTATCCAAATGGTTGAGCGCTCCAGTTTTCCAATTACAGGACAACGCATATAAGAGGATATCATTACTCCTAAAGAGGAGCTATGGATTCCATATCTATGAATAACAAGTCTACGCTATCAAGAGTCATGCCTCCAACGTACCGGCATGCATGCCACTATAGAGATGTGGGAGTCACCCATTGGTACATCAAAAGACATAAGTCGAGACAACGGGCCCATTATTCATCTCAGGATTAAGATACAATACAAACGACTGTCTAAAGTGAATCGATTTGCCAAGACAGAATTATTAATCCAAATCAATTCACTTTATGTCCCGATCCAACACATCGTCACCTATGACAACGCGCCAATGTTTCTATTCACGGAGTCCAACTCCGATGGCCAAGACAAACCATCTCCCAAAAGGGATATAGACAACATAACAATCTTTACATGAATAAAGCGCCCAACCTTATTCCCTCGATTGCGGATCATATATTTTAGACCATCGCCTTAAGAGTCGTGTCTACCGCATAATCATCCCATCATATGCCCAACTCTTAAGGTTTAGACTGACAGTCTCAGACTACTGTTTGCTTATCATACATTCAACGAATATGAACGTAAAGAGGACAATATTTGGTATATATAAATGAATAAATTCTTTATTGATAAAAATGTCTCCAAAAACGTATTACATTTTTACTCCTTAGAGCATACATGTCTAACACCTCATTCATTTTCTCCTTTAAAAAATCTTTGTTCCTTGGAACACAAAGTCTAGTCCCATGCCTAATTATTCCATCACCTGAAATCTGAAAATCTTGTCCTCTTCCAGACTCAACTGCATTTTTCAAATGATGAAAATAAGGATTTGAACTTTGATTCTACTTAATCTTTTCCAACAACGTAGGTTGCAATATCATTATAGACAATCTTTCAGTCAATCCATACAATACTCTCTCTAACTATAGTCTCAGACTATCATCTACAATTGGTCTTTGAATCACAGTCATAGTTGAAACAATTTTTCTAGATTTTCTACCTAAGGCATCTGTTAGTACATTAGCTTTTACAAGATGGTAATTAATCGTACAATCATAGTCTTTAATCAATTCCAAGCTTCTTCTTTGTCTCATATTTAGTTCTTTTTGCGTAAAAGGGTATTTGAGGCTTTTATGATCAGCATAAATCTCACATCTTTCACCGTACAAATAATGCCTTTATATCTTCAATGCAAACTTCACAACTACTAACTCTAGTTTTTGAGTGGTATAATTCTTTTCATAATCTCATGGTTGACGAGAAGCATAGGCTACAACTTTTTTTATCTTGCATTAAAGAAAATCTTAACCCACTTCTAGAAGCATCACTGTATGCCACAAATCCTTAATCATTTGAAGGAATGGTGAGAATTGACGCTGTAACCAATCTTTGCTTTAACTCTTGAAAACTTCTTTCACAAGCGTCTAACTGCAAAAATTGCACATTCTTCATTGTCAATTGCATAAGTGGAGTAGCGATCTTTGAAAATCCTTTAATAAATCTTTGATAATAACTTGCCAAGCTAAGAAAACTATGCATCTATGAAGCATTGGTCAGTCTTGGCTAATTAGTCACTGCTTCAATCTTGCTAGGATTTATAGAAATTCCATCCTTTGACACTACATTCCCCAAAAAATGCCACTTTCTTAAGCCAAAACTTGCGCTTTTTGAACTTGCCATACAACTGTTTCTCCTTTAAAATATTCATAATTTTTCTTCAATGCTTAGTTTGTTCCTTCTTCGAACAAGAGTAGATAAGGATATCATTAATAAAAATGATGACAAAACCATCTAACTAATCCTTAAAGGCTCTATTCATTAAGTCTATAAGGACGCCTGGAGTATTTGTTAACCCAAATAGCATGACCAAAAAATCATAATGCCTGTATCTAGTTCTAAAAGTAGTCTTTGGTATATCTTCTTCCTTGATTCTCAAGTGATGGTACCCTAATCGAAGATCAATCTTAGAAAACATCATTGCACCTTATAACTGCTCAAATAGATCATCTATCATTGGCAAGGGATACTTATTATTTATGTTAACCTTATTTAGCTCACGATAATAAATACATAATCTCATTGGTCCATCCTTGTTCTTTACAAACAACACTGGTGCACCCCATGGGGAAAAACTTGGACGGATAAATCCCTTATCCAACAACTCTTGTAATTGCACTTTTAACTCTTTCAATTCAACAGGTGCCATTCTATAAGGTGCCTTTGAAATGGGAGCTGTACCAAGCATCAATTCAATCTCAAACTCAAGTTCTCTTCTTAGAGGCAATCTAGGTAAATCATCAGGAAAACTTCTAAGAGTTCACTCACCATTAGAACATCTTCAAATCGTAGTTTCTATTCTACTTGAGTATCAACCACATTAGCAAAGTATCCAGTACATCCACTATTTAACAATCTCCAAGCCTTCAAAGTTGATCTAATAAGAGTTTTCAATCCACTAGTCTTACCCACAAAAGAAAATTCTCTCTCCTCTAGAGGTCCAAATATCACTACTTTCTTCCTGTAGTCAATAAATGCTTTGTACTTTGTCAACCAATCCATACTACAAATAACTTCATAATCCAACATATTTAATACCACCAAGACAACAAACCATTCTCTTCCAAAATTATCACTAGGCATGCTTGCAACATCTGATTTGACTGCAAAATATCTCTAGATCATAAGGTTACATAATATTGAATTCTGAGTTGGTTCATTGGTTTACCCAGTTTTCTCACATACCCTACATATACAAATGAGTGAGTGGCTTTTGAATCTATCAATGCATGTGCAACAATTCCATGACAATTGTTAGGCAAGCTGCTACCTTAGCTAGTGTGAGTGCATAAACCTTAACATGAACCTTCTTTTGTTGATCTCCTATAGACATAGGACAGTCTCTAGCAAAATGTCCTTGTTTACCACATACAAAACAAGCTCCCTGCTTGTACTTTCCAGGATGAACTCTACCACACTTAGGACATGCAGTTCTTTAGGTAGTCATAACTAGTACAATTTGTGGTTTCTGATCAGAGCCCTCTTGTTTATTTCCTTACTCATGTTGCCCTTGATTCTAATTAGCTTGCCTCTTTTGGCCACCTAGTGTCCATGGTGTTGGTTGACCTCTACCCCGATTTCTTTAGGAGTCATACTAAAAATTTCTACTTAGATTACTCCAAAATCTCCCTTGTTTCTCTCTTTGTTCCCTTTAGACATGTTGTAATTTTTTTTTGCACTATGCACTTTCAACACCTTGCTAACCACTTTAGAAAAAGTTACTCCCTCCAAATCAGCTGCTTCAAGGTCTTTATAACTTGACGGATTCAATCCATTCATGAAATGCTCTATCTTTAGATTCTCATTGTTAGCAAATTGTAGGACATAACGGGGCAACTCATAAAAATTTGAATAGTCCTCTCTCATTGACCATCTATTTGAGGATATAATGCTGTACTAAAGGTCAACCTAGTCTTTATTGCTCTATGTAAACTCTTCTAGAAGTTGGAAGTAAACTGAGCGCCCCTATCTAAAACACTAGTCATTGTTACCCCATGTAGTCTCACAATCTCGTTCACATACAATCAAGCATACTAATCCATGGAGTAATTAGTGTGAATAGGAAGGAAATGTGTTAACTTTGTCAGT
Organism: Artocarpus heterophyllus; assembly: GCA_025403435.1. NCBI lineage: Eukaryota > Viridiplantae > Streptophyta > Magnoliopsida > Rosales > Moraceae > Artocarpus > Artocarpus heterophyllus. The sequence goes on from CM046337.1 coordinate 31,070,730, forward strand.
CTATCAATAATCATCCAGATTGCATCATATCCATTTTTTATTCTTGGCAATCTGGTCACAAAATCTATCACAATGTCGTCCCATTTCCAATGTGGAATTTCTAGGGGTTGTGGGTACCTACTTGTCTTTGATGTTCTCCTTTTACTTGTTGACAAGTAAGGCATTCTTCCACAAATTTAACAACATCTTTCTTTACTTTTGGCCACCAATAATGAGGTTTCAAATCTTTATACATCTTCCTCATATCAAGATGTATCGAAAAAGGAGTGTTATGAGCTTCTTCGATTATCTCTTTCTTATGATCACTATCATTTAGAACACACAACTTAGTTCCAAGTCTAATCACTCCATTGCTAGAAATTTGGAAGCTCTTTCACCTACTTCAATTTTCCCCTTTAATCGATAAAGGAAAGGATCTAAACTATGTTTTGATCTTAATCTTTTCTAATATTGTGGGTTGTAATATCATTGTAGACAATCTTTCAATCAACCCAAAGGCACTATTCCCAGCTCCAATTTTTGTAAGTGCCTTACAATCGGTATTTGAATTAGTGACATAGTTGATATACACTATGAGGACTTACGACTCAATGCATCTGCCACCATATTAGCCTTACCAAGATGATAATTGATAATACAATCAGTCCTTAATCAATTCCAACTATCTCCTTTGCCTCATATTAAGCTTTTTTTGGGTGAGGAGATTCTTCAAACTTTTATGGTCAATATTAATTTCATCTTTCTCTCTCTATATAAGTAATGCCTCCAGATCTTCATTTCAAATAACACCGCTGCTAGCTTTAAATCAATAGTTGGGTAATTTTTCTGATAATCTTTCAATTGATGAGAGTCATAAGCTATAACTTTCTCAACCTGCATTAATATGCACCCTAACCTAATTCTAGAGGCACAAACCCGTTACTATTCATAGGATGGTGAGAATTGGAGTCACTACTAATTGATTCTTCAACTCCTAAAAGCTGGTTTCACATGCATCAGACTACTTACACTCTACATTTTTCCTAGTTATCTGCATAAGAGGAGTGGAAGTTTTTCAAAAATTTCTTAACAAATCTCCTATAATACCATGCCAAACCAAGAAAACTTCGAATTTGTAAGGCATTGTTTGGCCTAAGCCAATTACTCACCACCTTAATCTTACTAGGATCTATAGAAATTCCATCTTTTGACACAACATATCCAAGAAACGCTCCCTTGTCTAGCCAAAATTTACATTTTTTAAACTTGGCATCCAACTACTTTTCCTTAAGCACTACTACAAACTGTGGATTCCATGTCGGTTTATAACCATCGTGAAAAAATTTCACGATGGTCAAAAAACCATCGTGAAAGCTTCAGTTGTGGTACAACGTGGAGTTTTCACGACGGCTTTTTACCGTCGTGTAATACAAAAATTGGCACGAGGAGAGGTAAAATGGGGTGGGATTCCACGACGGTTTTACAAAAAACCGTTGTGGAAAAGGGGGATTCCACGACGGTTTCATGAAAAACCATCGTGGAATCCCCCCTTTCCACGATAGTTTTTCACGAAACCGTCGTGGAATCAAAGGTTTCCATGATGGTTTCATGAAAAACCGTCATGGAATCCCTCCTTTCCATGATGGTTTTTCATGATACCGTCGTGGAATCCCCCTTTTTCATGACAATTTTTTGTGAAACCGTTGTGGAATCCTACTTTTCACGACAGTTTTTCAAGAAACCGTCGTGGAATCAAAGGTTTCCACGATGGTAACCATTTACCGTCGTGGAAACCTTTGATTCCACGACGGTTTCATGAAAAATCGTCATGGAAAAGGGGGGATTCCACGATAGTTTTTCATGAAACCGTCATGAAAAATTGGTATTCCCCCCAAAAAAATTCACCAAAAATTTTTGTTTTCCCATGGGATGGCTAGTCCCGTGTGTTATCCATTACAACAAGGCCCTGATTGCATATAAAAATTAGAGTATATTGAAATTTCTAGGTATTTACAAGATCATTTACATTTGAGCTATTTTCCGCAATTGTTTATCTACTATCTCTGTCTATCTATCTAAAGAGCACATACCTATTTACAAATTGTACCCACTCTAATCTAACTTCATGTGTATCCGTATGTATATAAAAATCCCTTTTTCCTAAGGCTTGTATACCAGTTGTAATTATATCCCGCATGAAACGTAGAATAAAAAAACCACACTCTACGTTTCCTTGTTGTCTTGGACACTTACGTTTGGAATATAGTGTTCCGTTCGGTTGGTTTATGACATTGCTTTCCCCTTGAAGCTTCCAATCTTTAAGTGCCCTAACAATGTGTCATTTTTAAATGAATTAATAGACGATACAAATATATGGGACTAAAAACATTTAATTTAAATTTATAAGAGAATATTAATACTTACAATCTCGTGATTGATATAAAATCCTCACGTGGGGGATGTCTGAGGGGGTCAAACCAATATATTTGGTCCTCCTATGGCGAAATAAGTCCCAACATCCAATGTTCTCCAACATTGTATGGTAGAAAGAATAATTTCCCCTCAGTGCTTGAGCTAATAGGTGGAGGAGTAATGTAGCGCGCTCTCTACGATCACTCTGTAGGTCTTTTGTAGCACTTGAAATAATGGTCGGAGATATGAAGCGGAAATTATGCGCCCAGCCTTGAAGTTCACAATATTCTGCCAAAAAACTACAATAGAAAGAAATACAATCAATTATTTGAAAGCACCTTACAACTCTACCTATATTTTAAAAATATGAAATAAGGATGAAGTTATTACCTGAGGTATACCAGGATACAGTTTGCCCTGATTTTATCAAAGTTGATGAAGTAGTAAACATCTTCATACCCCATATACATGGGGAATTCATTGCCAGTGACATTTATCAATATCATGCACTGAATCATTGACCCTTCGTGCATGAAAGAATGTGCGTATAGAGCCAACTGCATAAATTCTTGAGGTACTGAAGCGAAGTTAAATGCTTGCAGTTGCTCATTAGCAACGGTTTGCTCTTGTTCTTGTTCTACCTCAGGTTGTGATTTTCTTGCTTTTGTAGAGCTTTTCTTTTTTTGGCGTTTCTTTTCGCTTAGATCTTGTGGAACATGGCTAGGTGCTCGACTCGTCTTCATCAATGCGATGACTTCAACTAAACTCTTCGACCCTGCGATGAAGCTTCTGGCTGCTTCACCCACAGTTGTTGCTTCAAGTGTTGGAATAGGCAATTCAGCTCTTCTAACTCTGATGGTAGTGATGCTAACGCGCATGTTCTCTTCCCCTAATAGTTGTCCATGAATTGTATCAGTTGGAAGACTCTCCATCCACACCTTTCCAAGCACAACAAGTGCACACCCACCATTAACTCTATCCTCAACGAAGAGCTTACAATGTTCGGGCTCTTGACGACGAGGTGACAATTGGACTTCTGGAGCTTCTAGACCTTCTGCTACATTATTGGGAGGGTTACAACTAGCTTTGACGTTGTTCCGTCGTGAGATGCTATCATCCGTCGACTTGGCTTGTCCTTGGGAAATGAGCTCCGTCATAAGACCCCGTAGTTCTGCAATCTCCATTTACATCTTCAACATTTGGGAATTCAATTTTGAAGTACCTAATTGGAGGTCGAAGTATTGAGACTGCTTCAAATACTTTGATCGACCGCAGACATGTCCTGAATGTTCTGGTTGTTAGACATGTATGCTCTAAGGAGTAAAAATGTAATACGTTTTTGGAGACATTTTTATCAATAAAGAATTTATTCATTTATATATACCAAATATTGTCCTCTTTACGTTCATATTTGTTGAATGTATGATAAGCAAACAGTAGTCTGAGACTGTCAGTCTAAACCTTAAGAGTTGGGCATATGATGGGATGATTATGCGGTAGACACGACTCTTAAGGTGATGGTCTAAAATATATGATCCGCAATCGAGGGAATAAAGTTGGGCGCTTTATTCATGTAAAGATTGTTATGTTGTCTATATCCCTTTTGGGAGATGGTTTGTCTTGGCCATCGGAGTTGGACTCCGTGAATAGAAACATTGGCGCGTTGTCATAGGTGACGATGTGTTGGATCGGGACATAAAGTGAATTGATTTGGATTAATAATTCTGTCTTGGCAAATCGATTCACTTTAGACAATCATTTGTATTGTATCTTAATCCTGAGATGAATAATGGGCCCGTTGTCTCGACTTGTGTCTTTTGATGTACCAATGGGTGACTCCCACATCTCTATAGTGGCATGCATGCCGGTACGTTGGAGGCATGACTCTTGGTAGCGTAGACTTGTTATTCATAGATATGGAATCCATAGCTCCTCTTTAGGAGTAATGATATCCTCTTATATGCGTTGTCCTGTAATTGGAAAACTGGAGCGCTCAACCATTTGGATACATAGGTGTAACCGAATGGTATACTATCTTTAGATGGTAAGTTTTCTAATGGTGAGACAATGGAACGTAAGATAAAAATAATTGGGAAGGTAAGACAGAACTTGTCCTTAAGCCGATTATGGATGATCATATGGGGATGCGATACACTATGATATGTCATGGAGACTTAGCTACACGAGCTTCGTAATTCTATAAAGTTCGAGAGTGCAGCTCCAAGCTTTTAGTGGAGTAGCGTTGGAGTTGATAATTGTGAAATGTATATCTAGGATATTGGGTTTCATAATTATCATGAGCTTGAACTTTATAGGTCCATTTTGGTCCCCTTTGCTAGCTCACAAAATCCTGTAACGACACGGCGTGCTTTTCCAATAATTGGTGACTTATGTCAGATTTATCAGATTGGTTTAAAATTTATAAGAATCAAATAATTCATGTCTGTTTATCGGTTGAATTAATTATGTAAGAAATTAGTTCAAGATGAACTTGTTGAATTATGGCGTTCAGATAATTCTTGTCTGTTTATCGGTTGTTTTAATTTTGGACAATTAGAACAAGATAAACTCGTAGAATTATTGTGAATTGATTTATTTTCTTAGAGATTATCTTGATAAAGTTTGTTTTGATCAGATATCTTTTTATTGGGCTATTTGAATCAAAACTGAGACTTTATCCTTTAGAATCTCGGGTGGAAAATAAAAGATTCGCGGAGATTTTTTCTCGGCAGTCCGGCATGCCGGATGACGTGTTCGGCCTGCCGAACTGGCCAGTTCGGCCTGCCTATCTCACAGTTCGGCTTGCCGACCGCGACAGTTAAGATTACGCGTTTTTCACGCGTATCTTATCAGATATTGATCCGAACTTGATTCTGTTTCGATTTTTGAGACCTAATCTGATATGGACTGACCCCAAGGACCAATAGGTATAAAAAGGGAGTGAGTCTAATGATTTACTCAGATCAATTTGAGAGATTAAGAGTGATACTCTTCTAGTGAGCATCTGAAAACTCCCTGAGAGCTTTTGTTCACAAATCACGAACACTAGCTTTGGGTTCTCTCTATTGGTTGGAAGGAGAGTCACCGGTGGAAGAGCTGTACGTGTGAGCCCACACTCACTCCGGTTGTGGATAGAGAATAGCAAAGAAGACCAGTTGGTTGAGGCTCTTCTGGAACGTTACTTCTCTACACAGGTCGCGGAGGTTCTTCGGCATACTGAGGTTAGTAAGATCTGTTTAATTTATACATATAACATGTCAAACTTGTGTTTTGGAAATTACTCTGATGAAAAATTTTAAAAATTCCGCTGCGCAATTTGTTTCCAACAATTGGTATCAGAGCCAGGTTTTTACATAAATTTGCAAGTTTGTGATCATGTTATATGCATAAATTTTGTGATCTTAATCTCTCCAATGCTTGAATTAAATTTTATAGAGAGATGGCACTCTAGGTTTCTATATAATATATATGTTGTCATGGATTATATGGTGAATGTTTATTAATTAATTATGGTTGATTAAATTGTTGTTTAATTATTTATTAATTAATTAATACCGGTTTTGGTTCCTTAGAGTTTAGAATGTGTATCTAGGTTTTTCATGTAATTAGATGGCGGACTATCATCTCCGTCTAGGAATTATTATTTATTTTTAATTTGTAAGAATTTTGTAATTAAATAATTATTCGGAGAAGACGGAACGAGAATTCGGAACTTAAAGATTGATGATGGCGCCTCCAGGTATTTCCTGAGTCTCTAATTTTATGTTTTTGAATTGTTGAAAATAAAATTGATGAATTGCATTAAAATTGTATTTTCTGGATTGAGGGTTTTCTGGTCGGTCGGCATGCCTTTCCTCACAGTTCGGCAGGCCGAAGGTCACAGATCGGCAGGCCGGACGTACGGTCCGGCAGGCCGACAGTGGGGCAGAAATTTTGGTGCTCTGCCGGCAGGCCGAACCTTCATGTTCGGCAGGCCGAACCACCATGATCGGCAGACCGATCACCCAGATCGGCCTGCCGACCGAGAGCAGCCAGGTGTCCAGAAAAGGTGCAATTTTTTTGGTGCAGTTTTAATTTTATTTTTGGGACGATTCTAAGAAACATTAAATTTGGATATGACCAGAAATATGAAGTGTTCGATTCATACGGGATTGAGGACTTGAAGATGGATATTACATGAAGAAGGATACAGCTTGAGGATTCAAGGATGAAGAATCGATAAATGTCTCGATTATTCTCTTGTAATCTTAGTTTTTCTATTCTCTAGGGTGGAACCATAATATTACGGTTATTATTATTATTATGCTTGTAGCTTTGCTTGATTGCTTTGCTTGTCTGCATTATAATATGATTTACCATGTATATTGATAACATGTCATATAGAATAGGGAGTGCCGCTCATATTAAATTTGTTCATGCATAATTTCAAAATAAAACCTTGACTTCAAAAGATTGAGTGGGAGAAGGTTTTCGAAGAGAGAACCTAAGGCCTCCATCGTTGGTCCATAGGAAGAACATGATGGTCCCAACCCCTAGGAAGGGATTTCTATCATGTACCAGATTGGATCTCTGAAAGGATAAGGTATTTTAGTATGATTTATGGTTGCACACCCCTAGGTGGTGATTATAAATCATGGATAAAATATTAAAACGGTGGTTATACACTCACGTTAATTTTATTATTAACCTCCCTTAGGAGCTCTGTTAATAAAATTAATGGCCAAAGAAACGATTATTAGTATATGCTGGATCATACGGGTCCTGGATGGCATATATTAATCAGGAGGGGATCCGTGTTCCTGATTGAATTTGGCATGACTCCCCTAGGAGCTTGTTGAATTCTGAGTTGGGAATTATCGTTGTAAGGTTGTGATATTTTCAAGGTTTTGACACATAAACACATTTGTATGATTTTACATGATTGTGTTATCTTACTAAATTATTATATATGTTTGCTTATGTTTGGTATATGATTCTTTATTGTAGATTGAAAATGTCTAAAAACGCTTTATCATCGATACTTGACAAAAACCAATTAACCGGTGAGAACTATAATGATTGGAAACGGAACCTGGACATCGTCCTTTCCTTTGAGAAACTGAAATATGTTCTGACAACTCCTTGTCCTCCCGAGCCTACGGGAGACTCAAGTAATGAGCAATTCCAAGCGTACGAACGCTGGAAAGATGCTAATGATCAGGCCCGCTGCTATGTTATGGCAAGCATGAATAACGTGCTGCAGGCTCAACATCAGGATTATGAGACTGCGAAGCAGATCTTGGATAATCTTGAGGACATGTTTGGAGGCCAGGCCATAACAAAGCGGCAAGGGGCGCTTCGGAAACTCTTAAACTGTAGACAGAGACCGGGGACATCTGTAAAGGAGCACATGATGTTGGTCATGGGTTACCTCGCTGAGGCTCAAACCAATGGAGCCGACATTGATGCTGAAACTCAGATGACTATGGTCTTTGAGACTCTGTCTAAGGAATTTATTCCGTTTAGAGCTACTTTTAATCTAAGCAATAGACGGGATATGACCTTGACAGAACTGATGAAACAGTTACAAGAGTTTGAACTGCTGATCAGGGAGTCTCCTGCTGGTGGAGAGGCCAATATGGTAGCTGCTTCTGGTTCCAATCCTAACTCTGGGAATGGAAAGAAGCAACGGGCCAAAAGTGGGAAGTCTTCTATTCCAATTGCTACCAAGAGCAAGAAGAAGAAGAAAAAGAACCCAAAGAAGCTTAAGTGCTTCTTTTGTGGTAAGGTCGGGCATATAAAGAAGCATTGCAAGGACTTCCTTTCCAAGGGAGGGATTCAAAGAAACGAGAAGTCTACTTCGTGAAGACTTAACGCTTCGGATGGGCGATGGATCCTTGGTCTCAGCGGAAGCAGTGGGAGATGTCCATCTTTATTTTGATAATTATAGGAGTTTAATTTTGCGAGATTGTTTTTATGTTCCTAAATTTAAAAGGAATTTAATTTCTGTATCTTCTTTATTTAAAGACTCCTACGTGGTATCTTTTAATGAAAAAGTGGTGATTCGTAAAAACAAATCTTTTATCTGTTCTGGATGGATGCAAAATAATCTATATTTTATCAAACCTAAGATGGACCTATTGCTTAATGCTGAGATAAATGATAATGACTCAAAAAGACTTAAAACTTCTCACTCTAATAAGACTTATCTTTGGCATTTACGCCTTGGCCATATTAACCTAAATAGGATTCAAAGGTTGGTAAGGGATGGACCTTTAAGTCACTTAAAGGTGGAATCTATACCTCAATGTGAGTGTTGTTTGGAGGGTAAAATGACCAAAAGACCATACGGGTCTAAGGGCAATAGGGCCGAAGGGGTTCTAGAACTTGTGCATAGTGATGTTTGCGGACCGATGAACATCCGGGCACGAGGAGGGTATGAGTACTTCGTTACTTTTATTGACGATTACTCAAGATATGGGTATGTGTACCTAATGCACCACAAAAGCGAAACTTATGATAAGTTCAGGGAGTTTCGGGCTGAAGTGGAAAAGCAATTGGGTAGACCCATAAAGGCACTTCGATCTGATCGAGGTGGGGAATACCTTTCTGATGAGTTCTTGGGACACTTGTTAGAGAATGGGATTTTATCCCATTTGACTGCGCTGGGCACTCCGCAGTAGAATGGCGTAGCAGAGAGAAGGAATAGGACTTTGTTGGACATGATTCGGTCCATGATGAGTTATTCATCATTGCCTTTATCCTTTTGGGGATATGCACTACAAACCGCATGTTATCTTTTGAACAATGTGCCTTCAAAATCGGTCCCTAAAACTCCTCACGAGTTGTGGACAAGACAGAAGACATCCTTAAACCATATTCGCATATGGGGATGTCCAGCTCATGTCCTGTTTAAGGATCCGAATAAGTTGGAAGCACGTTCAGAAGTTTGCGTGTTTGTAGGATATCCAAAAGGGACTAAAGGGGGTTATTTTTATAACCCAAAGGAAAATAAAGTCGTGGTTTCAACTAATGCAACTTTCCTTGAGGAGAGTTACATGAACGACTTTAAACCTCAAAGCAAAGTGGTGCTTGAGGAGTTGAGGGGTAATCCGTTTACTCCGGAGGTTCTGAACGAAACCATTCCGATCGGTGTAGAAAAACCAAACAAACCTGAACAACAACCTCAGGGGCTTCGGCGTGGTGGGAGGATCGGGCGTCAACCTGAGAGGTATATGTTCAATGGGGAGGTCTTTTTGGCTGAACCGGATGAACATGACAGGGATCCTTATACTTACGCAGAAGCTATGGAGGATGTTGATTCAAGACTCTGGACAGAGGCCATGAACATTGAGATGAAGTCTATGAAGACTAATCGGGTCTGGGAGCTTGTGGATCTTCCCGAAGGGGTAAAACCCATAGGGAGTAAGTGGATCTACAAGAGGAAAAGAGGAGTGGATGGAAAGGTCGAAACCTTTAAGGCTAGACTGGTAGCTAAGGGTTATACGCAAAAGGAAGGAATCGATTATGAGGAAACCTTTTCGCCTGTAGCCATGCTTAAGTCCATCCGGATTCTCTTGTCCATAGCTGCCGCTCTCGACTACGAGATTTGGCAGATGGATGTCAAGACGGCTTTTCTGAATGGCTATCTTGATGATTCCATTTATATAGAACAACCAGATGGGTTCAAGGTCATAGGTCAAGAGGGTAAGGTTTGTAAGTTGCTAAAGTCTATTTATGGACTTAAGCAGGCTTCTCGTTCTTGGAACATAAGATTTGATCAAGTGATCAAGACTTATGGGTTCTCACAAAATGTGGATGAACCATGTGTTTACAAACACATTAAGAATGGGAAGGTGGTTTTTCTACTACTCTATGTAGATGACATTCTGCTAATTGGCAATGACGTTGGGGCATTGTCATCGGTCAAATTATGGTTGACCAAGCAGTTTGACATGAAGGACTTAGGTGAGGCTAATTTTGTTCTCGGTATCCAGATCTTTCGGGATAGGAAGAACAAAATGATAGCTTTGTCACAGGCCGGCTACATAGATAAAATTCTCAGGAGGTTTGCAATGCAGGATTCCAAGAAAGGTGGGCAACCATCTAGGTCTGGAATTACTCTTTCTAAGAAAGACTCTCCAAAGTCTTATGAAGAAAGAGAATACATGAAGAAGGTACCTTATGCTTCGGCAGTGGGTAGTCTCATGTATGCCATGCTTTGCACTCGACCAGATATTAGTTATGCGGTCGGGATTGTGAGTCGATTTCAGGTGGATCCAGGACCAAACCATTGGGTTGCGGTAAAGCATATTTTCAAGCACCTGAGAAGGACTCGTGGGTATATGCTTGTGTATTCGGGTGAGGATTTAACTCCTCTAGGATACACTGATTCGGATTTTCAATCCTGCCTAGATTCTAGGAAATCGACTTCAGGGTTTGTGTTTACTCTGGGTGGCGGTGCCATCAGTTGGAGAAGTGCGAAGCAAGATTGCACTTCGGATTCAACGATGGAGGCCGAGTATGTGGCGGCTAGTGATGCTTCGAAAGAAGCAGTGTGGCTCCGCAAGTTCCTTGGGGATCTTGAGGTAGTTCCTGGTGTGGATAAAGCGGTATCACTGTACTGTGATAACAGTGCGGCGGTAGCTAATGCTAAGGAACCAAGATTTCACAAGAAGAGTAAGCATATTGATCGGAAGTATCATGTGATAAAGGACTTCGTTGAGAGCGGGCATGTCAAGGTGTGCAAGATCGCGTCAGAGGACAATTTAGCTGATCCATTTACGAAGACACTTTCTGGGAGAGTCTTCGAAAGGCATGTGGAAGCTATGGGGATGCGAAATTTGCAGTATTTACTCACTTAGTGCAAGTGGGAGATTGTTAGACATGTATGCTCTAAGGAGTAAAAATGTAATACGTTTTTGGAGACATTTTTATCAATAAAGAATTTATTCATTTATATATACCAAATATTGTCCTCTTTACGTTCATATTTGTTGAATGTATGATAAGCAAACAGTAGTCTGAGACTGTCAGTCTAAACCTTAAGAGTTGGGCATATGATGGGATGATTATGCGGTAGACACGACTCTTAAGGTGATGGTCTAAAATATATGATCCGCAATCGAGGGAATAAAGTTGGGCGCTTTATTCATGTAAAGATTGTTATGTTGTCTATATCCCTTTTGGGAGATGGTTTGTCTTGGCCATCGGAGTTGGACTCCGTGAATAGAAACATTGGCGCATTGTCATAGGTGACGATGTGTTGGATCGGGACATAAAGTGAATTGATTTGGATTAATAATTCTGTCTTGGCAAATCGATTCACTTTAGACAATCATTTGTATTGTATCTTAATCCTGAGATGAATAATGGGCCCGTTGTCTCGACTTGTGTCTTTTGATGTACCAATGGGTGACTCCCACATCTCTATAGTGGCATGCATGCCGGTACGTTGGAGGCATGACTCTTGGTAGCGTAGACTTGTTATTCATAGATATGGAATCCATAGCTCCTCTTTAGGAGTAATGATATCCTCTTATATGCGTTGTCCTGTAATTGGAAAACTGGAGCACTCAACCATTTGGATACATAGGTGTAACCGAATGGTATACTATCTTTAGATGGTAAGTTTTCTAATGGTGAGACAATGGAACGTAAGATAAAAATAATCGGGAAGGTAAGACAGAACTTGTCCTTAAGCCGATTATGGATGATCATATGGGGATGCGATACACTATGATATGTCATGGAGACTTAGCTACACGAGCTTCGTAATTCTATAAAGTTCGAGAGTGCAGCTCCAAGCTTTTAGTGGAGTAGCGTTGGAGTTGATAATTGTGAAATGTATATCTAGGATATTGGGTTTCATAATTATCATGAGCTTGAACTTTATAGGTCCATTTTGGTCCCCTTTGCTAGCTCACAAAATCCTGTAACGACACGGCGTGCTTTTCCAATAATTGGTGACTTATGTCGGATTTATCAGATTGGTTTAAAATTTATAAGAATCAAATAATTCATGTCTGTTTATCGGTTGAATTAATTATGTAAGAAATTAGTTCAAGATGAACTTGTTGAATTATGGCGTTCGGATAATTCTTGTCTGTTTATCGGTTGTTTTAATTTTGGACAATTAGAACAAGATAAACTTGTAGAATTATTGTGAATTGATTTATTTTCTTAAAGATTATCTTGATAAAGTTTGTTTTGATCAGATATCTTTTCTATTGGGCTATTTGAATCAAAACTGAGACTTTATCCTTTAGAATCTCGGGTGGAAAATAAAAGATTCGCGGAGATTTTTTCTCGGTAGTCCGGCATGCCGGATGACGTGTTCGGCCTGCCGAACTGGCCAGTTCGGCCTGCCTATCTCACAGTTCGGCATGCCGACCGCGACAGTTAAGATTACGCGTTTTTCATGCGTATCTTATCAGATATTGATCCGAACTTGATTCTGTTTCGATTTTTGAGACCTAATCTGATATGGACTGACCCCAAGGACCAATAGGTATAAAAAGGGAGTGAGTCTAATGATTTACTCAGATCAATTTGAGAGATTAAGAGTGATACTCTTCTAGTGAGCATCTGAAAACTCCCTGAGAGCTTTTGTTCACAAATCACGAACACTAGCTTTGGGTTCTCTCTATTGGTTGGAAGGAGAGTCACCGGTGGAAGAGCTGTACGTGTGAGCCCACACTCACTCCGGTTGTGGATAGAGAATAGCAAAGAAGACCAGTTGGTTGAGGCTCTTCTGGAACGTTACTTCCTACACAGGTCGCGGAGGTTCTTCGGCACACTGAGGTTAGTAAGATCTGTTTAATTTATACATATAACATGTCAAACTTGTGTTTTGGAAATTACTCTGATGAAAAATTTTAAAAATTCCGCTGCGCACTTTGTTTCCAACACTGGTTTCCCTAGTGCCCTTGGCAAAATGTCATCATTACCGATCGATTGGAAGCTCCCTTGACTTTGTTGCGTTGTGTACTCATCTTGCAAAACAAGACAACCATGTTATTTAAGCAATCCTTGATCTGGTATTAAATTACAAATTAATTGTTCGTGGTCAGTAAACTTATAATCAACTTCCCAATTTCTGCTAATTTTGGATTTTTGAACTAGCCATCGGGACCTTGACGTGATTTGACCCACAACTCCTCCCGTGTTGGTAGCACGCCCGTCTTTGCAAACTGTGTTACGCTATGTTAGTAACATAGTAATGATAGAAGAATTGATAGATGTAATATGACTAAGATATTAACGTACCAAGGATTGCTCGAGCTCTCTATATCCGACTTGGCTAACCATAGAGCAGTATTCATTCTCTTCTCACATTTTTCTTGCGTTTGATGATAGTAGTTAGAATTCGGTCAAACGTGGATACCTCACAAAAGCTTCACAATCGTCACCATTTATGGAGGGGGTAGTAGTGTACTACTGTAGGCGGCCATTTATATACATTCTCATCCTCCTCTGGAATAGAAAGGCATGGTTGTACGAAGGTAACATAGAGGTCAGATCTAAACCCCTTTGCTAATTCGCCAGAAACCTTCAAAGCCCTTTTCCTATACCAATCCTGGACTGTGAAAGCTGCATATATCTCTCTCCAGATCACATCTTTTACTTTATCTAAATCCTTAGACCTCCAATCTTTTGTCCATATCAGAACGTGCTTTCGATTGAGGACTCTGATCCAACTGCTTAATTCATGGCCGGGTGTGCCTTTCGGTTGGCCTTTTGAATCAAAAGTTACTTCAATTCTTAAACCTTTCTTTCTCATCTGATGAATGTTTTTCATTAATGTACCCCTTCGCGCAAAGTCTACTTTTGGATCAAATTCGATTCACTTTTGTGGCTTACTGCGTTGGTTTCCCTTGCTATATTGCGATGAAGATGGAGTGCAGTCTTTGTACTCGTCCTTGTACTCGTCACTATCAATGGGGCGAGACATTGTACCTATGCAAAGTATTCCAAAACTAGCACATACATACTAATATTAAATCACAAAATACACATATTTACATCTTCATATATTCCATTTCTTACATTTTTACACAATTTCACATATTTATTTAATTTCACATATTACACATATTCACAAATTTAGAATTTCAATTACATATTTAATTTCACAAATTGCACATATTCACATAATTTCACATATTAAACATATTTACATAACCTCACATATTACACATATGCACAACTTTACATATATTGACATACTTTGACGCATTCAAATCTTGACATATTTACAAGTTTACAATTTCAACAACACAATTTCACAAAATCATTTCATTTCACATGTTACAGATATTGACAAATTCGCAATTTTAATTACACATATAATTCCACAAATTACACAGATTCACATAATTTCAACTCCAATTGTACATATTTACATATCCTTACATAGTACACATTATGCACATCTTTACAACTTTAATTACACAATTTCACAGATGAGCGAGGGGCGGGTGTGGGGTGGGGGGGCTACGTGAGGATCGGACCTCGCAGGTGGGGGGGCGACGGGGGGCTAGGCTAGAGGGGCGCGGGGTTGGGGGGGTTTTGGGGCTGGGCAAGGGGGAGAGGGAGGTGGGGGGGGTGGGCGAGGGGGTGGGGGTTGGGCAAGGGGGGCGCGAGGGTGGGGGGGTTGGGCGAGGGGGACGAGGGGGTTGGGGGGGGCTAGGTGAGGGGGAAGAGGGGGGTGGGGGGGCAGGGGGGGGGGAGTGGGGGGGTGTGAGGGGGCTGAGCGAGGGGGAAGAAGGGGGTTGGGGGGCCTGGGAGAGGGGGGTAAGGGGGGTGGGGGGACTAGGCGAGGGGGTGCAGGGGGTGGAGGGGGCTGGTCGAGGGGGAAGAGGGGGGTGGGGGGCCACGGGGGATGGGGTGGCTAGGTGAGGGGGAAGAGGGGGGTGGGGGTGAGGGGGAAGAGGAGAGAGAGAGGGAGGGGGAAGAGGAGAGAGAGAGGGAGGGGAAGCTTACCGGCGATGAAGGTGAGGGCTGCCCGGTGGAGGTGCTGGCGGCGCGGTGGAGGTGATGGCGGCGCGGTGGAGTTGATTTTAGAGAGAGAGAATGAGGGATTTTAGAGAGAGAGAGAGATTTTAGAGAGATAGAAAGAGGGATTTGAGAGAGGAGAGTGAGGCATATTGGGAACCTTGGGCGTGTATAGATATAGGTGGGTGGCACGAATTTCAAAAATTTGAAGAATCCACCTTTCACGATCGTTTTGTCAAAAAACAGTCGTGGAAGACTGGCTCTTCCATGATTGTTTTTTGAAAAACAGTCGTGGAGGAGCCAGTCTTCCACGACTATTTTTTGGCTCCTCCACGATTGTTTTTCAAAAAATAGTCGTGGAAGACTGGGTTTTGCACGACTGTTTTTTGAAAAACTGTCGTGGAAGATTAGTCTTTCACGACGGTTTTTCACAAAAAGGTCGTGGAACAATAATTCTTCAAATTTTTGAAAATTTTTAAAATGGTTGTGGAATCTATATATTCCATGATGGTTTTTGTTAAAACCGTCGTCAAAGATACTTTTACATGACGGTTTTTGCAAAAGCCATTGTAAAAGATTTGTAATAAACATTTGCTACACATGATAATATTCTTTGTTGCCCAAGGTGGCTAGCCCGTGTGTTAAGCATCCAATGGCCAAAATCATGAATACTTTATCTCTGTTTTCACCATAAATGTAACTATAGATACATATACAAATACCGTTAAAAAATATTGAAAAATTAAATAATTTTAAGAAAAAACTTAAAAGTAAATTAACATAAAAATGTTCATTGATGCTCATCTTTTTATCTTTTTTTTTCATTGGTTCCTCAATACATATCCATTCCATATCTTCACGAAGCAAGTGCGAAACATCATCTTCAAAATTATCTATCTCTTCAACCAGTGGCAATCCCTTTGTGAATGAAGGGATGTCTGAGCAATCCTCATCAACTTCTTGATAATCGATAACTATTCTTGGCTTTGTTGGGATGACTAGAGACAACTCCGTGTCTTAGGGATCTTTAACATAAAAAACTTGGATTGCTTGTGATACCATAATGAAGGGATCATTCCTGTATCCCAATCTTCTAAAGTCAACCACCGTGATGCCATCATCGTCGTTCTTAACATAGTTATTGTCGGCTCACTTGTACTTAAAAAGTGCTATGTGTAATCCCCCATAATCAAGTTCCCAAATATCTTCAATGACACCAAAGTAGTTCATGATCCCATATACCAGATTCTTGTCCTTGGCGGAGGCAATATGCATAGCCTCAGCACAGAGAGTCCCACCACTATTTTGCACCGGATACTTCTCATCTCTTTCGTGAGAGTAGAAAGTGTAACCATTTATGGAATATGACGTATACCTTGTAACTAACAACAATCGTCCTCTAGCTAAGTTCTTCAACTGCTGTGACATGTTCTCATCTTGTGATGTGGAGCACTTGCCATAGATGTGTGCTCTAATCCACAACCGGAAGGTCCGATTGTGTTCATCTTGCAACCACTTCTCATTTCTTGCTCTTTTTGGGTATGCTTTTTTAATTCGTACATGTGCACCTCAATGAAAGGCTCCACTTCATTAGCATTATGCAACACATAAAGACAAGCTTGCTCCCACTCCTCTCGACTTACTGATGAAGGATTGCCCGTAGATAGTTCCCTAGCCTCAATGTTTATAGTCTTTGGCACCCCAATTGTGTCCGCATTAGATAGGTACTTGGAGCAAAATTCAACCGATTCCTCAGCTATGTAACTTTCCACAATACATCCCTCCAGCCTATTTTGATTCTTCACATAGCCCTTCAAAACCTTCATATATCTTTCAAATGGGTACATCCATCTCAAATACACCGGTCCGCATAACTTAATTTCACGTACTAAGTGCACCATTAAATGAATCATGATGTCAAAAAATGCCAGTGGAAAATACTTTTCAAGCGTGCATAAGGTTTGCACCAACTCCGATTGCAGTGAATCTAACACAAGTGGATCAATGAACTTCGAGCATATTGAATTGAAGAACGAGCACAACTTGGAAATTGTAAATCTCACATCCTTTGTTAGAATTCCCTGCAAAGCAAGTGGTAGTAATTGCTGCATCAACACATGACAATCGTGTGTTTTCATGCCAATAAGTTTCAAATCCTTAACTAACACCAACTTTTTGAGGTTTGAAGAATACCTGTCTGGCACTTTTAATGAAGCAAGCCATTCACAGAGCTTTCTCTTTTCCGCTCTAGATAACGTGTGCTTTGTTGGAGGTAAGTAAGTACGATTTCCTCTTTTCTTAGGAAACAAATTAGGCCTAATATCCATTTCCATGAGATCCAACCGTGCCTTTTCACCATCCTTAGTCTTGCCCGGAATGTCAAGCAACGTGCCGACTACGGATTCACATACGTTTTTCTCAATATGCATAACATCCAAGCAATGACAAACAAAAAGTGTCTTCCAGTAGGGAAGATCAAAGAAGATTGATCTTTTTTTCCATGGTCCATCATATGGTAGCTTGTCCTGATGTCACTTTCTCTTTTCGAATACGACTCTTATATCTTTTACCATTTCAAATATTTGTTCACCTATCAAAGGGCGAGGGGGTCTCTTTCTTCGCTATTGCTATCAAAGGCTTTCTTTTGTTTGCGGTAGTGATGGTCTCTTGGCAACCATCTTCTATGACCAAGAAAAACGGTTTTCTTCCCATTCTTCAACTGTTTGTGAGACATTTCCTTCATGCAAATAGGACAACCAATAGAACTCTTCACCGAATAACCAGATAAATTGCCATATGTGGGGAAGTCGTTAATTGTCCATATCAACATTGCACGGAGTGTGAACGTCTCTTTTCGGTAAGCATCTCTAACTTCAACTCCAATGTCCTACAACTTTTTTAAGTTATCGATTAACGGTGCCAAGTATACATCAATGTCATTGCCTGGTTGGTAAGGACCTGAAATCAATAAAGACAATATTAAAAACTTGCGCTTCATGCACAACTTCAGAGGGAGATTATAGTTAACAAGTATTACGGACCAACTCTATGCCTACTACTCATGTTACCATGTGGGTTCATTCCATCCGTTGACAAAGCGAAATGTATGTTTCTTGGATCCACACTAAAGTTGGATGATCGGCTTCAAAAGTCTTCCATTGTGGTGAATTCGCCGGGTGTCTAAGCATACCATCATCCACTCATTTGTCAAGATGCCATGTCGAATTCTTAGCATGTTCTGGATTTCCAAATAAATGCCTCAAACGTGGTACCGGTGGAGTGTACCATAACACTTTTTTGGGCACTCCATTCTTGCCGTCTTTTGGCTCATTTCCTTTCTTCCACCTTGCTTGTTAACAAATTGGACAATAATTCTCGTCCTCATACTCATGCCTATAGAGAACACAATCATTTTCACAAGCATGAATTTTCTCATAATCCATTCCCAAGGTGCTCAAAGTCTTCTTAGCATCATACGTACTAGTTGGTAATTTATTACCCTTTAGTAGAAGCCTTCCTAAAAATTCCAACAGCTTTGTGAAACTAGAATTTGACCATCCACCCGACGCTTTCAAATTCCATAAACCAACTAAAGCAGACAATTTAGTAAAATTGGTACACCCCTCATACACGGGTGTCTCTGCATCATTCATCATTGTCTCAAATAAATCCGGATGGTGTACAAAGTGTTCTTCTAAATCATTGACCATGTCAACCATATTGTCTTGATCATTCATGTTATCCTCCACAATAGCTTGTTTTTCTTTACTTAGTAAAGTTGGATTGAAATTAGACTCGCCATGAAAATGCCACGTTTGATAACTACTTATAATTCCATTTCAAAATAAATTTCCTTTAAGAATTGGAATTGGATGCAATCTATGGTTTCCACATTGAACACAAGGACACTGAATTTTATCACCATTGGCATGACTTTTGGCAAAATTCGAGAACTCTTCCACACTATTCACATACTCTCTAGACAATCGAAAATCCCACATCCATTTCCTATCCATTTTGCAATACCTAAATCAAAATAATAAATAGCAAATATTAAATTAAAATTAATTTCACAATCTATATATATATATATCCACCTATATATATTAATTAATCATAAAACGAAAACACCACTACTGACAATGGTCACAAGTTACACATACTCATTATAAAACAAAGAAATCATACCCATGATCCATAATACAAATTTACAAAATAAACAAAAAAATCAACAACTATTTATCAATTTTGGATTAATTATACAACACAATCAACAACAATTTATCAATTTATAACAGAAACTTACAATTTGGGCTGAGATTAAGTAGTGTGGAGGCGGAGAGGGACGACGGCAACTGATTCAGACGCGTCTGTGTCTGTATTTGAGAAGCGAGTTTCTAAATTGTGTTTGAAAGTTGAGGTGGAAAAGGGGTTTTAAAGTAAGATACTACGATAGTTTTGTTAAAAAACTGTCGTGGAATACGGGAGCTACCATGATGGTTTTTTAAAAAACTATAATGAAAGAGGGGGGATTCCACGATATTTTTGTGAAAAACTGTCGTGGAAGACGAAGATTTCACGACGGTTTTTGAGAAAACCATCGTGGAATCCCCCCTCTTTCATGATAGTTTTTTAAAAAACCATCGTGGTAGCTCCCACTCCCCTCCACGACGGTTTTCGTTTTCGCGGGCGTAACTCGCCATGCTTTTCTCGCGGAACCACGACTGTTTTTAGGAAACGATCGTTAAATAAAAGTCATCTAATCCAAAACTTGTAGTAGAAAGAGTCCTTAGAACAGTCCATAAAAGCTCTACATGTTTCTCTATCAAGCAAGAGTAGATAAGGTTGTAGTCAATAAAAACTATAACAAAATTGTCCAAGAAATCCTTGTAAATCCTATTATTAGATCTGCAAATGTTGCTGGAGAATTAATAAACCTAAATGGCATGACTAAGAATTCATAATGACCACATCTAGTCCGGAAAGTAGTCTTTGCTACATCATCTTCCTTAATCCTCAACTGGTGATAACCTAACTATGTATCAATCTTAGAAAAATATTATGGCTTCATGTAACTGCTTAAACAAATCATCGATCTAAGGCAAAGGATACTTATCTTTTACAGTTACAAATTTCAACTCTTTATAAAAATTTTGTTATCAAAATTTCACTTACCCAAATAGGTTAGGTTATTTAGATCTCATTTCATCTTCAAGTTCCCATGTTGCTTCCTTTGCTGAATGACTTTTCCATAGGACTTTAACTAATGATATCATTTTATTTCACAATTCCTTTTCAATGTTGATAAAAATTTGAAAAGGTTGTTTTTTATAAGTTGTCCTCTTTAAGTCCTATGTCATCTTGTTTCAAGACATATGATGCACTTGGTACATACTTTCTCAACATGGATACATGGAAGACATTATGTACATCACTTAGTGATAACAGTAAGGCCAATCTATATGCCACTTTTCCAACTCTTTCCACAACATTATAGAGACCAATGTATTTTGGATTTAATTTTCCTATCTTTTCAAATCTTTTCACCCCATTCATTGGTGCAATCTTTAAGAAGACTTTATCTCCTACTTCAAATTCCACATCTCTCCTTTTAGCATCCGCATAAGTCTTTTGCCTCCTTTGAGCAACTAGCATTCTTTTACGAATCTTTTGAATTGCCTCTTTAGTTTTTTGTACCTATTCTGGACCTAGATACTTTCTTTCACCCATCTCATCCCAATGAACTAGGGACATGCACTTCTTACCATACAAAGCGTCATAAGGTGCCTTACCAATAGTAGCTTGGTAGCTATTATCCTACGAAAATTTAGCCAAAGGTAGATACTCATCCTAAGACTTATGACAATCAAGAACATATGCTTTTAATATATCAATAAAAATGTGAATAGTCCTCTCTAATTGAACATTTGTTTCAGGATGGAATGTTGCACTAAAGGTCAACTTAGTCCCCATTGCTCTATGCAAAGTCTTATAGATGTTTGAAGTAAACTGAGCACCCTTATTTGAAATAATAATCATTGGAACCCTATGTAGTCTCACAATCTCTTTCGATACAATAGAACATACTGATCCATGGAGTAATTAGTGCAAACATGAAGGAAATGGGTTGATTATTTCAGTCTATCAATAACCACCCTGATTGAATCATATCCACTGTTTATTCTTAGCCTTTCGTTTATCGATTAGAGGGGAAAATTGAAGTAGGTGAAAGTAAGAACTTTCAAATTCTAGCGATGGAGTGATTAGACTTGGAGCTAAGTTACATGCTCCAAACAATAGTGATCATATGAAAGAGATAACGGAAGAAGCTCATAATACTCCTCATTCGATACATCCTACGAGGAAGATGTATAAGGATTTAAAAGCTCATTATTGGAGGCCAAAGATGAAGAAATATGTTGTTAAATTTGTGGGAGAATGCCTTACCTATCAATAGGTAAAAAGAGAACATTAGAGGCTAGCAAGTTGATACGAACCACGCCAAGAACTGACGCGACCCTAACCGAAGTTGGTTTCCAAGATCAAATTTCTAACCGGTTTTGAATGGAACCGCGACCCGATGCCCAACAAGAAGCACGAACCTTGGTATGTGAGGACGCCACAATCAGCTATGGAGAGACCGATTGATAAGTCTTGGTATGTGAGGACGCCACAATCAGCTATGGATGGACTGATTGATAAGTCTATGAACGCCACGGAAATTTCCGATAAGTTCGAATAGTTCATTTTAGGAACTAAAGAGAATTAAACCTCAAAATTATATGTTATTACTTGTCTCCCATTGATTGAAATTCGTTACAATTATATAGGGGTTCCTATGCGAATTTTCAGCCCCTAATTCCCATGGAAATTTCGGGAAACTCATTTAACAAAAGTCAAATCTAGACTAAATAAGGAAAGTTCCCTTAATGGCTTAAAAGCCTTACAATAATAGAAATACCAGAAACGGAAAAAAGGAAACTAGACATTAAAAGGTCAAAACTGATTCTTCTCGCCATGTGTCGCCTCAAAATGGGAAAGTAACTGAAATGGAAATTACTCAATCCCTTCTATAGCTTGAATCACGCATTTATTGGTCTGGTTGTCGCATGCAATTCCCTCACTGGGCCTCCATGCAATAGCTTGAGCCCAAGTTGCTTGAATCAGCCCAATAAGTGTTTCTTTAAACTTCTTCGCACGAGCTCTCGTAACCGGACCAATGGGAACTTGAATTGGATCTGAATATGTCTCCCACGTGCTCTTGCTTGTGCTAGTGATGTCCTCATCATTCCCCTCCTCTTGAGAAGGATTTGTCCTCAAATCGTCACCTACATCAAAAGGACTTAGATCAGAAACATTAAAGGAGGCACTTACACCATACTCACCTGGCAAGTCTAGCTTGTACGCATTATCATTGATCCTTTCGAGAATTTGAAAAGGACCATCCCCTCTAGGCAATAGCTTGGATTTCCTTTGCTCCGGAAACCGTTCCTTGCGTAAGTGCAACCACACCCAATCACCGGGCTCGAAGACGAGCTTGTGACGCCCTTTGTTGGCTTGTTCAGCATATTGTTTAGTCCTTCGCTCGATGTTGAGTCTTGCCTTCTCGTGTATCTGCTTAACAAGATCAGCTTTTCTTTTTCCATCTAAATTCACATGCTCAGACAAAGGTAATGGCATTAAATCCAAAGGAGTTAAAGGATTAAAACCATAAACAATTTCAAACGGTGAAAATTGAGTAGCAGAATGAATAGATCGATTATAAGCAAACTCAACATGTGGTAAACACTCCTCCCATGTTTTGATGTTCTTTTTAATGATAGCCCTCAACAAAGTAGACAAGGTTCTATTCACAACTTCTGTTTGACCATCGGTTTGAGGGTGACAAGTAGTTGAAAACAATAGCTTTGTCCCTAACTTAGCCCACAAAGTCTTCCAAAAGTAGCTTAAGAACTTGGTGTCCCTATCAGAAACAATTGTCCTAGGCATACCATGAAGTCTCACAATTTCCCTAAAGAACAAATCAGCAACATTGGAAGCATCATCTGTCTTGTGGCATGGAATAAAATGAGCCATCTTGGAAAACCTATCCACAACCACAAATATCGAGTCTCTTCCCCGTTTAGACCTAGGCAAACCTAACACAAAATCCATCGAAATATCAATCCAGGGTTCACTAGGTATTGGTAAAGGGGTGTATAAACCATGGGGCTGCACTCTTGATTTAGCCTGCCTACAAGTTACACATCTACCACAAAGCCTCTCAACATCTCGTTTCATATGTGGCCAATAGAAGTGTTCCTGCAACATAGCTAAAGTTTTCACTACTCCAAAATGTCCCATCAATCCTCCCCCATGGGATTCCCTCACTAGCAAATCTCTTAATGAACAATTAGGCACACATAATTTATTCTCCCGAAACAAGTATCCCTCATGCCTAAAGTACTTACCACTAGCAGATCTCTCACAAGCTTGATACTCAGTACGAAAGTCATGGTCATCAGCATATAACTCTTTAATGTGTTCAAAACCCAGTAGTTTAGCATTAAGAGTTGAGATTAAGACATACCTGCGAGAAAGTGCGTCGGCAACGACGTTTTCCTTACCTTGCTTGTAGCGAATGACATAGGGAAATGTCTCTATGAATTCTACCCAACGAGCATGCCTCTTGTTCAGCTTGTGCTGGCCCTTCAAGTGTTTCAGGGACTCATGATCAGTGTGAATCACGAACTCCTTAGGCCATAGGTAGTGCTGCCACGTCTCTAATGCCCGAACCAATGCATACATCTCTTTATCATAAGTTGGGTAATTAAGAGTTGCCCCATTCAGCTTCTCACTGAAATATGCTATTGGTCTCCCTTCCTGCATTATAACAGCACCAATTCCAACACCTGAAGCATCACATTCAATCTCAAAAGTTTTGGCAAAATTAGGTAAAGATAACAATGGAGCATTTGTCAACTTCTCCTTGAGTAGCTGAAATGCCTTTTCTTGCTCTTCTCCCCATCTAAACCCAACATTCTTTTTGATGACTTCAGTCAGTGGTGCGGCTATAGTACTGAAATCTTTCACAAACCGCCGGTAGAAACTAGCAAGTCCATGAAAACTCCGTACATTTCCCACACTAGTTGGACTCGGCCACTCCTGGATGGCTCGCACCTTTTCTTCATCAACCTGTATACCTTGAGCACTAACAACAAAACCAAGAAACACAAGCTTATCTGTGCAAAAGGTACATTTCTTGAGGTTAGCATACAACTTTTCCTTCCGTAAAACATCTAAAACAAGTTTCAAATGTTCAATATGTTCATCCAAATTGCTGCTATAGATAAGGATATCATCAAAATAAACAACGACAAATTTTCCAATAAAAGCTCGCAAAACATGGTTCATTAAACGCATAAATGTGCTAGGCGCATTGGTTAAACCGAAAGGCATTACCAACCACTCATACAAGCCTTGTTTTGTTTTGAAAGCCGTTTTCCACTCATCTCCCTCTTTCATGCGAATTTGATGATATCCACTCTTTAGATCAATTTTAGAAAACACACAAGCACCATGCAATTCATCTAACATGTCATCCAAGCGAGGAATGGGATGTCGATACTTTACCGTGATGTTGTTGATGGCTCGACAATCAACGCACATCCTCCAAGTCCCATCTTTCTTAGGCACAAGTAAAACTGGTACGGCGCACGGGCTCATGCTTTCTCTCACGTGTCCCTTCTCCATCAACTCATTTACCTGCCGTTGGAGTTCCTTTGTCTCCTCGGGATTACTCCTATAGGCTGGTCGGTTTGGGATTGTAGCTCCAGGTATGAAGTCGATTTGATGTTCAATCCCACGGATTGGAGGTAAACCTTGCGGTGTTTCCTCGGGAAAGATATCCTCATAATCCTGCAAAAGAGAAACAACAGAACTATGCAAGGTGGAATCAAGATCGTTAGTGTTTAATAACGCCTCCTTGTACATGAGTAAAATCATCGGCTGATTAGAAAACAAAGCTCTTCTCACATCACTCTTTCTTGCATAAAAGTTTGTTTTTCTCTCTACTTTTCTCTCATTGGCTGATTGTGAATTCTTTTTAGCCCTCTCGTTTTTTCTCCCTTGCTCTCTTTACTCTCCTTTTTCTCAGCCATCTCTTCTTTTTTTCTCTCACTGGCCGAACTCTCTCTCTGCACTCCCACTCTTGATTTTTCTTCGCTCTTCATTTTTTTATCATTTTCTCTTTGTAAGCTCACTTGGTCTTCATAGACCTGTTTTGGTGTTAATGGAACAAGAGTGATCGTCTTTTGATTGTGAACGAATGAGTACTTGTTGGTGAAACCGTCATGCTTAACTCGCCGATCAAATTGCCATGGTCTGCCTAATAACAAGTGCCCAGCTTGCATCGGAACCACATCGCACAAAACTTCATCTTCATATCTTCCAATGCGAAAAGGAACTAACACCTGTTTATGCACCTTTACCTCACCAGTATCATTTAACCATTGCAATTTATATGGTCGAGGATGCTTAATTGTTGGCAGCCCTAACTTCTCTACCATGGTTGTGCTAGCAACATTTGTACAACTCCCACCATCAATAATCACACTACATACCTTGTTTTGAACTGTGGCACCTAGTGTGGAAGATGTTTTCCCGTTGCACCTCTTCATCTTCTTCTTTGGCTTGCACACTTAAAGCTCTCCTTGTGACCAACAATTCTCCTTGGACAGCGCACTCCTCATCGTCGGCATCCTCTAATGAAGGCATAGAATCATTGTCCGAATCTTCCTCGGTTTCAATGTCTCCATTGTCCCGCATCACCATAACTCGTTTGTTCGGACATTGGCTTGCTATATGACCCCTGCCTTGACATTTAAAACATTTAATATCACGAGTCCGAGTAGTGGAAGAATCGGATTTACCTTGATTCCCATGGCTGGCCACCTCTTGTTTTTGCTCGATCTTTGGCTTGGGGTTGGATTGCTTCTCATCCCTCTTCCATTGGTTGGTTTTCCAAGCCGATGTACTCGGGTTTTGGCTAGGACGTGTGCTACTGCCCCTCCTCATAAGTTGATTCTCAATTTTAATAGCCATGTGCACCATGTCCTCTAACTCCACATAATGTTGTAACTCAACGGCATTGTGGATATCTCGGTTCAAACCCGCCAAAAACCTTGCCATTGTAGCCTCCCGATCCTCCTCTATATTAGCCCGAATCATCATAACCTCCATCTCCTTATAGTACTCCTCTACACTCCGGTTGCCCTGCTTAAGGTTTTGTAGCTTGTTGTACAACTCCCGGTAGTAGTAAGTTGGCACAAATCGCTTCCTCATCACGGTCTTCATCTCTTCCCATGACTCAATAGATCGCTCTCTATTTCGTCTCCTGTTTATAACAAGCTGATCCCACCAAGTAATAGCATAATCAGAAAATTCAATTACAGCCAATTTTACCTTCTTTGCCTCAGAATAGTAGTGGCAGTCAAAGATGAACTCCATTTTCTTCTCCCATTCTAGGTACGCTTCTGGATTGGATTTGCCTTGAAATGATGGTATCTTCATTTTTATGCCTCTCAAACTATCATCTTCCCTGTTCCTAACGCCTCTATCCCGTCCAAATCTTCGGTGACTACCCGCTGAATCTTCTCCTTCGTCAAACTCTTCCCCATCATTCCTATAGTAGTCATCAACCTCTCCTCTAACCGGAACCCTTTCTCGCCTACGTGCATGAGGAACATGTTGTGGCTGCTCCACACGTGCGTTTTCTATCTGGTCTATCCTCTCATGAAGCTGTCCTATCTCTCCCCTCAATAATCGCCTCATCTCCCCCATCATCGCTTCCATCAGAAGTTTTGGGTCTGCTGCACCCGAGGTACCCTCAATAGTGTTCTTGCTGTTGTTTGACATTTTCCAAAGGACCTCACCACACTCCCTTACGTGTTTCACTCGTGAAATGGTTCACTCAATTTCACTCGTGTTTACACTCAATACTTTCGGCTTTTGTCCACTCTAATGCTCTCGCCTCTATGCCTTTTTCCACTCGTTAATTCTCACTCAGTTCCTATAAAACTAGTCAAATCAATATCAAAAAATTTCCTTGACAATTCACAAATAGATTACCAAAGAGACAAGACTATAACAGGAACAAAGAATTTAGGCTTTTAGAATCACACCCAAAAGGAACAAAATTTGAACAAAAATTTTTGGTCTATGCAAGGAATTCAGTTTTGGATTCCTTAAACAATGAATAACAAGAATCTGAAAT
Organism: Artocarpus heterophyllus; assembly: GCA_025403435.1. NCBI lineage: Eukaryota > Viridiplantae > Streptophyta > Magnoliopsida > Rosales > Moraceae > Artocarpus > Artocarpus heterophyllus. The sequence goes on from CM046337.1 coordinate 31,098,349, forward strand.
AAAAATTTAAGAAAGGTTTCCAGACTCTTTTTTTTTTTTTTTTTCGGATTTTTTCGGATCCTCTTGTTTTTCTTCTTTCTCCCCCCCTTTTTTTTTTCTTTCCTTTTCTTTTCGTTTCTTTTCTTTCTTTCTTTTCTTTTCGGATCTTTTTTTTTTTTTTTTTTTAAACTGACTTTGATAATGGAAATCAAAACTCACGAACAACTGAAACAAACAAAAAACTAAGAGAACGGATAAGCAAAACCTGATTAGAACCTCGCTCTGATTACCAAATGATACGAACCACGCCAAGAACTGACGCGACCCTAACCGAAGTTGGTTTCCAAGATCAAATTTCTAACCGGTTTTGAATGGAACCGCGACCCGATGCCCAACAAGAAGCACGAACCTTGGTATGTGAGGACGCCACAATCAGCTATGGAGAGACCGATTGATAAGTCTTGGTATGTGAGGACGCCACAATCAGCTATGGATGGACTGATTGATAAGTCTATGAACGCCACGGAAATTTCCGATAAGTTCGAATAGTTCGTTTAGGAACTAAAGAGAATTAAACCTCAAAATTATATGTTATTACTTGTCTCCCATTGATTGAAATTCGTTACAATTATATAGGGGTTCCTATGCGAATTTTCAGCCCCTAATTCCCATGGAAATTTCGGGAAACTCATTTAACAAAAGTCAAATCTAGACTAAATAAGGAAAGTTCCCTTAATGGCTTAAAAGCCTTACAATAATAGAAATACCAGAAACGGAAAAAAGGAAACTAGACATTAAAAGGTCAAAACTGATTCTTCTCGCCATGTGTCGCCTCAAAATGGGAAAGTAACTGAAATGGAAATTACTCAATCCCTTCTATAGCTTGAATCACGCATTTATTGGTGTGGTTGTCGCATGCAATTCCCTCAATGGGCCTCCATGCAATAGCTTGAGCCCAAGTTGCTTGAATCAGCCCAATAAGTGTTTCTTTAAACTTCTTCGCACGAGCTCTCGTAACCGGACCAATGGGAACTTGAATTGGATCTGAATATGTCTCCCACGTGCTCTTGCTTGTGCTAGTGATGTCCTCATCACAAGTACCCTGTAGCCCCTGGAGATTCCACAATGGAAATGGGGAGACATTGTGATGGTTGCCAAGGACAAAGAATGGATATGATTCAATCTGGGTGATAATCGATATACTAATAAAGTCAACCTATTTCCTTCTTGTTTGCACTAATTACTCCATGGATCAATATGCTCGATTGTATATGAAAGAGGTTATGAGACTATATAGGGTACCAGTGACTATTGTTTTAGATAGGGGAGCTCAGTTTACTTCCAACTCCTAGAAGGTTTACATAGAGCAATGGGGACTACATTGACCCATGAATAGCATTCCATCCTCAAGCAGATGGTCAATCAGAGAGGATTATTCCAATTTTGATTGATATGTTAAGAGCATGTGTTCTTGATTTTCATTTGTCTTTGCACAAATACCTACCTTTGGCTGAATTTTCATAGGATAATAGCTACCAAGGTACTATTGGTATGGCACCTTATGAGGCTTTATATGGCACCTTATGAGGCTTTATATGGTAGGAAGTGTAGGTCCCTAGTTCATTGTGATGACATGTGTGAAAGAAAGTATCTTGGTTTAGAATTGATACGAACCCCACCAAGAACTGACGTGACCCTAACCAAAATTGGTTTCCAAGATCAAATTCCTAACTGGTTTTGAATGGAACCGTGACCCGATGCCTAACAAGAAGCACGAACCTTGGAATGTGAGGACGCCACAATCAGCTATGGATGGACTGATTGATAAGTCTATGAATGCCACGAAATTTTTCAATAAGTTCGAATGGTTCGTTTAGGAACCGAAGAGAATTAAACCCCAAATTGTGTGTTAAAACTTGTCCTCCATTGAATGAAATTCATTACAATATATAGTGGTTCCCCTATCCGAATTTTCAGCTCCTAATTGCCCATGAAATTTTGGGCAAATCAATTACCAAAATGTCTAATCTACAACAAATAAGGTAAGTTCCCTTAATGGCTTAAAAGCCTTACAATAATAGAAATAACATAAACGCATGTTTCTAAAAGAAAAAAGGAAATTAGACATTAAAAGGTAAATAGCTGATTCTTCTCGCCACTTGTCGCCTCAAAACGGGAAGGTAACTAAAATGGAAATTACTCGGTCCCTTCTAGAACTTGAATCATGCATTTGTTGGTCTGGATGTCACATGCAATTCCCTCAATGGGCCTCCATGCCATAGCTTGAGCCCAAGTTGCTTGAATCAGCCCAATAAGCGTTTCTTTGAACTTCTTCGCACGAGCTCTCATAACCGGACCAATAGGAACTTGAATTGGATCTAAATATGTCTCATCCCATGTGCTCTTGCTTGTGCTAACGATGTCCTCATCATTCCCCTCCTCTTGAGAGGGATTTGTCCTCAAATCGTCGCCTGCATGAAAAGGACTTAGGTCAGAAACATTAAAGGAGGCACTTACACCATACTCACCTGGCAAGTCTAGCTTGTACGCATTATCGTTGATCCTTTCGAGAATTTGAAAGGAACGTCCCCTCTAGGCAACAACTTGGATTTCCTTTGTTCCAGAAACCGTTCCTTGCGTAAGTGCAACCACACCCAATCGTCGGGCTTGAAGACGAGCTTATGACGCCCTTTGTTGGCTTGTTCAACATATTGTTTAGTCCTTTGCTCGATGTTGAGTCTTGCCTTCTCGTGTATCCACTTAACAAGGTTAGCTTTTCTTTTTCCATCTAAATTCACATGCTCGGAAAAAGGTAATGGCATTAAATCCAAAGGAGTTAAAGGATTAAAACCATAAACAATTTCAAACGGTGAAAATTGTGTAGCAGAATGAACAGATCGATTATAAGCAAACTCAACATGTGGTAAACACTCCTCCCATGTTTTGATGTCCTTTTTAAGGACCGCCCGTAACAAAGTAGACAAGGTTCTATTCACAACTTCTGTTTGAGAATCGGTTTGAGGGTGACAAGTAGTCGAAAACAATAGCTTAGTCCCTAACTTAGCCCACAAAGTCTTCCAAAAGTAGCTTAAGAACTTGGTGTCCCTATCAGAAACAATTGTCCTAGGCATACCATGAAGTCTCACAATTTCCCTAAAGAACAAATGAGCAACATTGGAAGCATCATCTGTCTTGTGGCATGGAATAAAATGGGCCATCTTGGAAAACCTATCAACGACCACAAATATCGAGTCTCTTCCCTGTTTAGACCTAGGCAATCCTAACACAAAATCCATCGAAATATCAGTCCAGGGTTCACTAGGTATTGGTAAAGGAGTGTACAAACCGTGGGGCTGTACTCTTGATTTAGCCTGCCTACAAGTTACACATCTACCACAAAGCCTCTCAACATCTCGTTTCATATGTGGCCAATAGAAGTGTTCTTGCAACACTGCCAAAGTCTTCATTACTCCAAAATGTCCCATCAATCCTCCCCCATGGGATTCTCTCACTAGTAAATCTCTTAATGAACAATTAGGCACACACAATTTATTCTCCCGAAACAAGTATCCCTCATGCCTAAAGTACTTACCACTAGCAAATCTCTCACAAGCCTGATACTCAGTACTAAAGTCACGGTCATCAGCATATAACTCTTTAATATGTTCAAAACCCAGTAGTTTAGCATTAAGAGTTGAGATTAAGACATACCTGCGAGAGAGCACATCAACAACGATGTTTTCCTTACCTTGCTTGTAGCGAATGACATACGGAAACGTCTCTATGAATTCCACCCAACGAGCATGCCTCTTGTTCAGCTTGTGTTGGCCCTTCAAGTGTTTCAGGGACTCATGATCGGTGTGAATCACGAACTCCTTAGGCCATAGGTAGTGCTGCCACGTCTCTAATGCCCGAACCAATGCATACATCTCTTTATCATAAGTTGGGTAATTAAGAGTTGCCCCATTCAGCTTCTCACTGAAATATGCTACTGGTCTCCCTTCCTGCATTAAAACAGCACCAATTCCAACACCTGAAGCATCACATTCAATCTCAAAAGTTTTGGAAAAATTAGGTAAAGATAACAATGGAGCATTAGTCAACTTCTCCTTGATTAACTGAAATGCCTTTTCTTACTCTTCTCCCCATCTAAACCCAATGTTCTTCTTCATTACTTCAGTCAGTGGTGCAGCTATAGTACTAAAATCTTTCACAAACTACCGATAGAAACTAGCAAGTGTTGGGTTTAGTGCCCTAAAAGCTGTGACATTGTATATATTGTTAATAAATAAATAAAATGACATTTATTATTATTTTGTTTGATTATATGTATTATGAATACATTTATAAACATCAAGAAAATTCTATGATTATTTATGTGACTATAATTTAGTATATAAGTGTTATATGCTTAGGGATAAAATTTATAAATAATAATCTAAATAGTCCGTAATAATTAATTAAAGTTTGGGATCTTTAATTAAAAATTACAAGTACGGTCCAATCTCATCTAAAATGAAATAGTCATTATCCGGACTATTAATGTAGAGACATTGGATTGGAGGTACTTTATATAATGAGATTATATAGGACTGGACCAGATAAATTATGAATCTCTAATAATCATCCGTTACAAATAGAGTATTCAAATTTATCACTATGATGATCATATATTTGATAGTCTTAATCCTGAGTATTTATTAGACTCCTATTTATTACATTATGCTTTTTGACTTGCATAGAAAGATTTGTCTAAGCACATATTATAACTTAGCATCTTGGAAACATAAAGTAATAAATGGCTGGGAATAATATTATACAGATATGGAATCCATTCCTTCCCTATGGAAGTTAGAAAAATAGTTCTCTTGAGTGATAATTCAAGGTTTGAACAGTAGAGTGCTCGTTCATAATAAGATTATGAATTAATTGTTCATTAGAGAATTATTGGAACTCAAGGATAAAGATGTAATAAGAGAGGTGACCATAAATTGAACCTAGCTCTTATTATGAACTATTTATGGAGGACTGACTTATATATAATGATTATATCAATGGACTACTCGTTAATTTTCTTTGAGTAATTTCACTATAATCTCAAGAGTTCAGTTTCAGGTTTTTAGTGGAGTAACACTGAAACTAATAAATTTGGCACATTAATTAAAGAGTTTGATTAAATATCAAATTTATTGGAGCTTGGGTTATAGGTTCATAGGTCCCCAATACCACATCCGTAACACTATATTGGATTTTTGCATAGAATGAATTATACATGTTTAATTTAGAATTATTGAATTTTGAATTAATTTTTTCACACTTGAATTATTAACGTGATACAGAAAAATGTTCTCTGTGACACATAATGTAATGTGATAAATGTTATCACATTTAACTAGGCATTAGTTAATTAATTGATTATTGTTAAAATCTATTCTTAAATAAATGTGATTTATTTTTGAATTTAGATTTAGATATATATATATATATATATATATATGGTTTTGAACCAAATCTTTTTAAATATATATATATATATAAGATTTTATAATATATTAATATATATATTAATATAATATTTTTTTAAAAAAAAGTTAAGTAAGTGAAGGACGTGAAACTTCACGCCTCACTTTATTCACACACACACACACATATATATAACCAGATTCAGTCAAATAAATAAAAAAAAAGGAAAGGAAAACTTCCTTTTATTTTTACAGTGACTTATATATACATATGCATGTGTGTAAGTGAGATACGAATCACACGTAGTGATTCGGGAAAGAAAAAAAAAGGAAAGGAAAAGAAAGGGGAAAGTAAAATTACTAATGGCTCAGATATAAAAAGGGAGAGATAACAGTTATCTCAACAATTTTTTATTCACGTAATTTTTAGAACGAAAAACTGAGAGTTCTTCTCTAAAGAAAAGGGTATGCTATTTCATGTGTTGAGTACATAGCAGATTCAGAGAAGTGTGAGAAAAATTCATTCTTGCAGTTTGACGCCCACTCGTCTTTCCATTGGTGTGGAGGCCTGGTTTGGAAGATCGTGGTGTCAAAGAGGAAAGCTAGGATACCCTGATAGTCTTCAAAAGGTTAGTAAAAATTCCTAAACCTTTCTATAATTAAAATTATATATCTATTCCTGATGAACAAAGTTTTCAGAAAATTTTTGTTTGTCAACGATCTGTTCCTTCTGCTGCGTTTCATGTTTTAATTCCAACAGCAAGTCCATGAAAACTCCATACGTTTCCCACACTAGTTGGACTCGGCCACTTCTGGATGGCTTGCACCTTTTCTTCATCAACCTGTATACCTTGAGCACCTACAACAAAACCAAGAAACACAAGCTTATCTATGCAAAAGGTACACTTCTTGAGGTTAGCATACAACTTCTCCTTTCTAAGCACATCCAAAACAGATTTTAAATGCACTACAAGTTGGTCCATGTCTTTGCTATAAATGAGTATCTCATCAAAATACACAACAACAAACCTGCCAATAAATGCACGTAATACATGATTCATTAAACGCATAAATGTACTTGGAGCATTAGTTAAACCAAATGGCATTACTAACCACTCATACAGTCCATATTTTGTCTTAAAGACAGTTTTCCATTCATCACCCTCTTTCATGCGTATTTGATGGTATCCACTTTTCAAATCAATTTTTGAGAACATAGAAGCACCATGTAGTTCATCCAACATATCATCTAAACGAGGAATTGGATGGCGATACTTCACCATGATATTGTTAATGGTTCTACAATCTACGCACATCCTCCATGTCCCATCTTTCTTAGGCACGAGTAAGACTGGAATGGCGCACGGGCTCATACTTTCTCTCACGTACCCCTTTTTCATCAACTCACTGACCTGCCTTTGAAGCTCCTTTGTCTCCTCGGGGTTGCTTTTATAAGCCGGTCGGTTTAGAATGGAAGCACCAGGTACAAAATCAATTTGATGTTCTATTCCCCGAATTGGTGGCAAACCATCAGGCACCTCATATCGAAATACATCCTTGAATTCCTGCAATAGAGAAACAACAGAACTAGGCAATGTAGGGTCAAGTTCGTTAGTGTTTAAAAGTGCCTCTTTGTACAAAAGTACAATCATTGGCTGATTTGAAAACAAGGCCCTTTTAATTTCACTGCTTCTCGCATAGAAGTTTGTTTTTCTCTATGCTTTTCTCTCATTGGCTAATTGTGAATTCTTTTTAGCCCTTTCAATTTTCTCTCCCTTGCTCTCTTTGCTCTCCTTTTTCTCGGCCATCTCTTCCTTTTTTCTCTCACTGGCCGAACTCTCTCTCTGCACTCCCACTCTTGACTTTTCTCCACTCTTCATTTTTTTTTATCACTTTCTCTCTGTAAGCTCACTTGGTCTTCATAGACCTACTTTGGTGTTAACGGAACAAGAGTGATCATTTTTTGATTGTGAACAAATGAGTACTTGTTGGTGAAACCATCATGTTTAACTCGCCGATCAAATTGCCATGGTCTGCCTAATAACAAGTGCCCAGCTTGCATCGGAACCACATTGCACAAAACTTCATCTTCATATCTTCCAATGCAAAAGAAACTAACACTTGCTTATGCACCTTTACCTCAGCATTATCATTGAACCATTGCAATTTATATGGTCGAGGATGCTTAATTGTTGGCAGCCCTAACTTCTCTACCATGGTTGTGCTAGCAACATTAGTACAACTCCCACCATCAATAATCACACTACATACCTTGTTTTGAACGTGGCACCTAGTGTGGAAGATGTTTTCCCATTGCACCTCTTCATCTTCTTCTTTGGCTTGCACACTTAAAGCTCTCCTTGTAACCCACAATTCTCCTTGGACAGCGCACTCCTCATTGTCGGCATCCTCTAACGAAGGCGTAGAATCATTATCCGAATCCTCATCGATTTCAATCTCTCCATTGTCCTGCATCACCATAGCTCATTTGTTCGAACATTGGCTTGCTATGTGACCCCTGCCTTGACATTTAAAACATTTAATATCACGATTCTGAGCAGTTGAAGAATCAGATTTACCTTGATTCCCATGGTTGGCCACCTCTTGTTTTTGCTCGGTCTTTGGCTTGGTGTTAGGTTGCTTCTCATCCTTCTTCCATTGGTTCATTTTCCAAGCGGATGTACTCAGGTTTTGGCTAGGATGTGTGTTACTACCCTTCCTCATAAGTTGATTCTCAATTTTAATAGCCATGTGCACCATGTCCTCCAACTCCACATAATGTTGTAACTCAACAGCATTGTGAATATCTCGGTTCAAGCCCCCCAAAAACCTTGCCATTGTAGCCTCCCGATCCTCCTCTATATTTGCCCAGATCATCATAACCTCCATCTCCTTATAGTACTCCTCTACACTCCGGTTGCCCTGTTTAAGATTTTGTAGTTTGTTGTACAACTCCCGGTAGTAGTAAGTTGGTACAAATCGCTTCCTCATCACGGTCTTCATCTCTTCCCATGACTCAATAGGTCGCTCTCTATTTCGCCTCTTATTTATAACAAGCTGATCCCACCAAGTAATAGCATAATCAGAAAATTCAATTACAGCCAGTTTTACCTTCTTCGCCTCGGAATAGTTGTGGCAGTCAAAGACGAACTCCATTTTCTTCTCCCATTCTAGGTACGCTTCTGGATTGGATTTGCCTTGAAATGATGGTATCTTCATTTTTATGCCTCTCAAACTATCATTTTCCTGGTTCCTAACTCCCCTATCCCGTCTAAATCTTCAATGACTACCCGCTGAATCTTCTCCTTCGTGTAACTCTTCCCCATCAATCCTGTAGTAGTCATCGACCTCTCCTCTAACCGGAACCCTTTCCCACCTACGCGCATGAGGAACATGTTGTGGTTGTTCCACACATGCATTTTCCATTCGGTCTATCCTCTCATGAAGCTGTCCTAACTCTCCCCTCAACAATCGCCTCATCTCCCCTATCATCGCTTCCATAAGAAGTTTTGGATTTGCTGCACCCGAGGTACCCTCAATAGTGTTCTTGCTGTTGTTTGACTTTTTTTTTTGTAAAACAAAATAAGAAACAATGCAAAGGACCTTACCACACTCCCTTACATGTTTCACTCGTGAAATGGTTCACTCAATTTCACTCGTGTTTACACTCAATACTTTCGGCTTTTGTCCACTCTAATGCTCTCGCCTCTTTGCCTTTTTCCACTCGTTAATTCTCACTCAGGTCCTATAAAACTAGTCAAATCAATATCAAAATTTCCTTGACAATTCACAAATAGATTACCAAGGATGCTCAAATTAGAAACAAGACTATAACAGGAACAGATAATTTAGGCTTTCAGAAATCACACCCAAAAGGAACGAAATTTGAGCAAAAATTTTTGGTATGTGCAGGGAATTCAATTTCGGGTTCCTTAAACGATGAATAACAAGAATCTAAAAAAAAAATTAAGGAAGGTTTCCAGACTCGTTAAAAAAAAAGGAAAGGTAAACTTCCTTTTACTTTTACAGTGACTTATATATACATATGCATGTGTGTAAGTGAGATACGAATCACACGTAGTGATTCGGGAAAGAAAAAAAAAGGAAAGGAAAAGAAAGGGGAAAGTAAAATTACTAATGGCTCAGATATAAAAAGGGAGAGATAACAGTTATCTTAACAATTTTTTATTTACGTAATTTTTAGAAAGAAAAACTGAGAGTTCTTCTCTAAAGAAAAGGGTCTGCTATCTCATGTGTTGAGTACATAGCAGATTCAGAAAAGTGTGAGGAAAATTCATTCTTGCAGTTTGACGCCCACTCATCTTTCCATTGGTGTGGAGGCCTGGTTTGGAAGATCGTGATGTCAAAGAGGAAAGCTAGGATACCCTGATAGTCTTCAAAAGGTTAGTAAAAATTCCTAAAGCTTTCTATAATTAAAATTATATATCTATTCCCAATGAATAAAGTTTTCAAAAAATTTTTGTTTGTCAACGATCCATTCCTTCCACTGCGTTTCATGTTTTAATTCCAACAAATGGCATCAGAGCGGGTTGTAGCATATATAATTTTAATTAAACATGATTTTATTTTGATAATATCATGTTTTTGATGCATGTTTGTGGGCACTTTGCATCTTTGTTAATTTTTACTCATGTGATGAATGGTTGTTAATGAAAGGATTTTTGGTCGTTAATTATATGGTCCTTCTGGATTAATAATTTTATTTTCAGTTTGATTAGATCAATCTGTGTAAACCCATAAGGGGTATAGGCTTTTTGTAATTTATTATTATTATTTTTTATTCTCTCCTCTCTTTCACTTGCTACACGTGGAGCGATGAAAAAGATGTCCATTAGATTTTTTGGCCCAATTGAGAACTGTGGGCCTATCAGATTTCAAAGGTAATCCAGCAAATTGTTGCACAATAAACCACTTGATGAAGACTGCAAAATTGGAGCAGGGAATTATGTATAAATTACAAGAAGACCCCTGTAATTTTATTTTTTATTTTTTATTTTTTGTGTTGTAATTTTAATTATCCAAAAGGACCCGGTCAAAAATTTATTGTTTATTTTCATTTTTATTTTCATGTGATGATTGTGATAACATGTTCATGCATGATAACATGTCATCTAGGAAAGTGCCCACTTATAGTTATTGTAACATGACATGCATACGCTTAGCATATTATTTTTTATAAAGGAGTTTATAAAATGATTTAATATGTGTTAGCATTAATTTAATGAGATTAAATTAATTGGGTTGGTTTTATAGAATCTTAATTTATTAATCAACCAAATAATGTGAATTTAGTTTTAACAGTTAAGACTTGGTAAAATTCACATTAATTCTAAGTTATATAATTTTAAATTGTTTAATATTTGGTAACTTAGACAATTCATAATAGATTTAGATTTTTAGAAAATCTGGTAATTTATTTAAGTGTAAATAGAATGAGATTCTATTAACACATAATATAATCTAGTAATTAAAAATTGTTTTTATCTACTAGAATTATGAAACATATGATGTTTTATAAGATAAAACACATCTTTTAAAATAATGAGTGGGAGAAAGTAATATGACAATATAACCTGCGGTCTCCACTATTAGTACAACACCGTGAGATTTAGGTGGCGCCTCGCGATGCGTTGATTTCATCCTCCCTACGGAGGGTGTCCATTTAAATCAATATCAAGGTTGGCTTCCTTGAGATAGGATTTTATAATGTATTTCAAAATTGACCTACCCTACGGTGGCAATTTTTGAGTTAAGTTGTTAAAATCCAAAATAGTGGGTTACACTCATAAAGACATAATTAAATTGTTAATTATATCTTGACCAAAATAAACCATTATTAATAAATATAGAAAATATGAGATATTTTAAATATATTTATTAATTGAGAATGTCTCAATTCAATTCATAAATAATTTGACCTACCTTACGGCGGCACTTTATTTATTAAAATTGAATAATCGTGGAATTAGTAAAATATTTTTTGTGTTTTTCATATGCATCATGCATCACGTTTACTATTCCAAAACATATATTTATGATGTTTATGCAACCATTTTAATTTATGCTATTTTATTTATTTATTACAGCAACAATGTCTAATCCAATCATCGCCATTCTCTCAAATGAAAAATTAACCGGAGATAATTTTTTCAAGTGGAAGACTAACATGAACATTGTACTAATTTGCGAAAGTTACAAGTTTGTCCTGACGGAGGAATGTCCTCCAGAGCCTGCTGCCAATGCTCCTTGTAATGTACGAGAAGCATATGATCGTTGGATTCAGGCAAACAACAAGGCCTGCTGTTTTCTTTTGGCTGGGATGTCTAACGTGCTTAGGATGAAGCACGAAAGCATGGAGACCGCTTATGAGATAATGCAGTCTTTGCAAGACATGTTTGGTAAACCTTCTGAAAAGGCACGCCACGAAGCCGTTAAGGGAGTAATGAATGCAAAAATGAAGGCAGGGATTTCGGTCAGAGAACATGTTCTCAACATGGTTAACTATCTCCATGAGGCCGAGGTCAACGGGGCTATGATAGATGAAGCCACACAGGTGGGGATGATTTTAGAAACCATCTCCCCTATGTTCCTTTAGTTCAAAAGCAACTATTTCATGAACAAGCTGAAATATAACATGACTGAGTTGCTTAATGAGCTTCAAACCTTCGAGTCTATTTCGAAAGAAAAGACTAAAGAAGCTGAGGCAAATGTTGCAGAAGCTCAACCCTCCTCTTCTACCCAAAAGAATAAGAAGAGAAAGGGACTGAAGGAAGTGGTAAGTCTAAGAATGGAGGGCAACCTAAGAAGAACAAAAGCAACAACAACAAAAGGAGCTCCAACCAAAAGAAGCCTAAAGGAAAATGTTTCCATTGCGGCGTAGTTGGGCATTGGAAGAGAAACTGCAAGAAGTATCTTCAGGAGCTCAAAGATAAGAAGAACAACGGTAGATCAGATTTACTCGTTTTAGAAGCTTGTTTAGTTGAAGATGATACTTCACCTTGGATAATTGATTCAGGGGCAACTAACCATGTTTGTTCTTCTTTGCAAATGCTTAGTTCTTCAAGGGAGCTTGCCGACGGGGAACAAACGATGAGAGTGGGAACGGGAGAGGTTGTTTCGGCAAGAGCAGTGGGAGTTGTTAAACTTTATTTTAGAAATAAGTTTTTAATTTTAGACAATGTTTATTATATTCCTTGTTTTCGTAGAAATTTGATTTCTGTTTCCAGGTTGTTTGAACAAATGTTTAATGTTTCTTTTAATAATAATTATGTTAATATTTCTAGAAATGGTTTGGATATTTATTCTGCGCATCTGGAAAATGGGCTTTACACCTTAAGGCCCAATGAAAAAGCACTGCTCAATACCAAAATGTTCAAAGTTGAACAACCTAAACCCAAGAAGCAAAAGATTTCTTCTAATAATGAAACATACCTATGGCACCTTAGATTAGGTCACGTCAACCTTGACAGAATTAACAGACTAGTAAAGGAAGGTCCTTTAAAAGAGCTAAAAGTTAGTTTTCTACTAGTTTGTGAATCTTGTCTTGAAGGTAAAATGACTAAGAGGCCTTTCTTTACAAAAGGCGAAAGGGCCAAGGAACCACTTGAGCTAATACATTCAGACGTCTGTGGTCCAATGAATGTACAAGCCCGTGGTGGTTACGAATATTTCATCACATTTATTGATGATTATTCAAGGTATGGTTACATATACCTAATGCAAAGGAAATTTGAAACTTTTGAAAAGTTCAAAGAATTCCAAGCGGAAGCTGAAAAGCAATTAGGAAAGACGGTGAAGAGTCTTCGATCTGATCGAGGAGGAGAATACCTTGATACTGAATTCAAGGATTATATGATAGAACATGGTATTCTATCACAACTCACCGCACCTGGAACACCACAACAAAATGGTGTTGTAGAGAGAAGAAATAGAACATTGCTTGATATGGTGAGATCCATGCTTAGCTATTCATCATTACCCACTTCATTTTGGGGATATGCACTACAAACTGCAGTATATCTTCTAAACATAGTTCCATCTAAGTCTATTTCAAAAACACCTTTAGAATTATGGAATGGTCGCAAACCTAGTATGCGACATATACGTATATGGGGGTGTCCAGCACATGTGCTGAAAGGTAAGATTGGGAAGTTGGAACCACATTCTGAAGTATGCTTATTTGTGGGATACCCAAAGGGAACGAGGGGAGGTTTGTTTTATAGTCCACAGGATAAGAAAGTATTTGTATCGACAAACTATAAACCTCGTAGCAAAATTGTACTGGAAGAGTTACTTTCTGATCAGATCAAACCGCAACCGACAACTGTTGTCGGAGGGAAAAATGAGGAGACCACATCTTCCTATCAGAATTTCACACCACCTCGACGTAGTGGGAGGGTTGTAAGACCACCTGCTCGCTACAAGGAACTTGGAGAAGCAAATGTTGCTATCTCTGATAATGGTGAAGATGATCCATTGACATATCATGATGCAATGGAAGTTTCTGAGAAGGAAAAATGGCTGAAGGCTATGAACCTTGAAATGGAGTCCATGTACTCCAATTCAGTCTGGGATCTTGTAGACCTACCTGAAGGGATAAAACCCATAGGGTGCAAATGGATTTACAAGAAGAAAAGAGGAGTGGATGGGAAAGTTGAGACTTTCAAAGCTAGGCTTGTGGCAAAGGGTTATACCCAAAAGGAGGGAGTTGACTATGAAGAAACTTTATCGCCTGTAGCTATGCTTAAATCCATCCACATTCTTTTATCCATTGCTGCTTGTCTTGATTATGAGATATGGTAAATGGATGTCAAGACTGCCTTTTTGAATGGCTATATTGAGGAAAGCATCTATATGGTGCAACCAGAAGGGTTTGTAGTCAAAGGTCAAGAGCAAAAAGTTTGCAAGTTGCAGAGGTCCATCTATGGACTCAAGCAAGCTTCAAGATCTTGGAACTTGAGATTTGATGAAGCGATCAAATCTTATGGTTTCGATCAAAATATTGATGAACCTTGTGTTTACAAGTACATCAAAGATAAGAAGGTGGTCTTCTTGGTTCTTTATGTAGATGATATCCTACTCATTGGGAATGATGTAGGCGTATTATCTGAGGTAAAGAAATGGCTCGCCAGCAATTTCCAAATGAAAGATTTAGGAGAAGCAAGTTATGTTCTTGGAATCCAACTCATAAGAGATCGCAAGAACAAACTGTTGGCGCTGTCTCAGGCATCGTATATCGATAAGGTGCTTATCAGATTTTCGATGCAAAACTCCAAGAAAGGTAATTTGCCTACACGTCATGGAGTTTATCTTTCAAAAGAGCAGTGTCTTAAGACACCTCAAGAGGAAGAAAAGATGAGACGGGTACCCTATGCATCTGTAGTAGGAAGTCTAATGTATGCCATGTTGTGTACAAGACCTGACATTTGCTATACAATGGGTATAGTCAGTCGGTATCAATCCAACCCAGGATTAGATCATTGGGTAGCGGTTAAACATATTCTCAAGTATCTTAGGAGAACGAGAAACTATATGCTAGTTTATTCTGGTGAGAATTTGATTCCCATTGGATACACTGATTCTGATTTTCAATCAGACAAAGACACAAGTAAATCTACGTCTGGATCAGTGTTTAATTTTGGTGGTAGAGCCATAGTTTGGAGAAGCATCAAACAATCTTGTATTGTTGATTCAACTATGGAAGCAGAATATGTAGCTGCTTGTGAAGCAGCTAAAGAAGCTGTTTGGCTCCGTAAGTTCATAAATGATTTAGAAGTAGTTCCAGGCATGGATAAACCACTCACACTGTATTGTGACAACAGTGGTGCAGTGGCAAATTCAAGAGAACCTAGAAGCCACAAAAGAGGAAAGCATATAGAAAGAAAATATCATTTGATTAGAGAGATAGTGTGTCGAGGCGATGTGTAAGTTGTGAAGATAGCGTCGAAAA
This sequence comes from Artocarpus heterophyllus, assembly GCA_025403435.1. Taxonomy (NCBI): domain Eukaryota; kingdom Viridiplantae; phylum Streptophyta; class Magnoliopsida; order Rosales; family Moraceae; genus Artocarpus; species Artocarpus heterophyllus. Next base: position 31,113,760 of record CM046337.1, read on the forward strand.
ACAACCTTGCCGACCCTTTCACCAAGACGTTACCTGCAAAGAGCTTTGAGGGACACTTGGAAGGCTTAGGTCTTAGAGACATGTCTCACCCTTTCACCAAGTGGGAGATTGTTGGGTTTGGTGCCCTAAAAGCTGTGACATTGTACATATTGTTAATAAATAAATAAAATGACATTTATTATTATTTTGGTTGATTATATGTATTATGAATACATTTATAAACATCAAGAAAATTCTATGATTATTTATGTGACTATAAATTTAGCATATAAGTGTTATTTGCTTAGGGATAAAATTTATAGATAATAATCTAAATAGTCCGTAATAATTAATTAAAGTTTGGGATCTTTAATTAAAAATTACAAGTACGGTTCAATCTCATCTAAAATGAAATAGTCATTATCCGGACTATTAATGTAGAGACATTGGATTGGAGGTACTTTATATAATGAGATTATATAAGACTGGACCAGATAAATTATGAATCTCTAATAATCATCCGTTACAAATAGAGTATTCAAATTTATCACTATGATGATCATATATTTGACAGTCTTAATCCTGAGTATTTATTAGACTCCTATTTATTACATTATGTTTTTTGACTTGCATGGTAAGATTTGTCTAAGCACAGATTATAACTTAGCATCTTGGAAACATAAAGTAATAAATGGCTGGGAATAATATTATACAGATATGGAATCCATTCCTTCCCTATAGAAGTTAGAAAAATAGTTCTCTTGAGTGATAATTCAAGGTTTGAACAGTAGAGCGCTTTTCTCATAATAAGATTATGAATTAATTGTTCATTAGAGAATTATTGGAACTCAAGGATAAAGATGTAATAAGAGAGGTGAACAGAAATTGAACCTAGCTCTTATTATGAATTATTTATGGAGGACTGACTTATATGTAATGATTATATCAATGAACTACTCGTTAATTTTCTTTGAGTAATTTCACTATAATCTCAAGAGTTCAGTTTCAGGTTTTTAGTGGAGTAACACTGAAACTAATAAATTTGGCACATTAATTAAAGAGTTTGATTAAATGTCAAATTTATTGGAGCTTGGGTTATAGGTCCATAGGTCCCCAATACCACCTCCGTAACACTATATTGGATTTTTGCATAGAATGAATTATACATGTTTAATTTAGAATTATTGAATTCTGAATTAATTTTCTCACACTTGAATTATTAACGTGACACAGAAAAATGTTCTCTGTGACACATAATGTAATGTGATAAATGTTATCATATTTAACTGAGCATTAGTTAATTAATTGATTATTGTTAAAATCTATTCTTAAATAAATGTGATTTATTTTTGAATTTAGATTTAGATATATATATATATGGTTTTGAACCAAATCTTTTTAAATATATATATATATATAAGATTTTATAGTATATTAATATATATATTAATATAATATTTAAAAAAAAAGTTAAGTAAGTGAAGGACGTGAAACTTCACGCCTCACTTTATTCACACACACACATGTATATATATATATAACCAGATTCGGTCAAATAAATAAAAAAAAAAGGAAAGGTAAACTTCCTTTTACTTTTACAGTGACTTATATATACATATGCATGTGTGTAAGTGAGATACGAATCACACGTAGTGATTCGGGAAAGAAAAAAAAAAAAGGAAAGGAAAAGAAAGGGGAAAGTAAAATTACTAATGACTCAGATATAAAAAGGGAAAGATAACAGTTTTCTCAACAATTTTTTATTCACGTAATTTTTAGAAAGAAAAACTGAGAGTTCTTCTCTAAAGAAAAGGGTCTGCTATCTCATGTGTTGAGTACATAGCAGATTCAGAAAAGTGTGAGGAAAATTCATTCTTGCAGTTTGACGCCCACTCGTCTTTCCATTGGTGTGGAGGCCTGGTTTGGAAGATCGTGGTGTCAAAGAGGAAAGCTAGGATACCCTGATAGTCTTCAAAAGGTTAGTAAAAATTCCTAAACCTTTCTATAATTAAAATTATATATCTATTCCCGATGAACAAAGTTTTCAGAAAATTTTTGTTTGTCAACGATCCGTTCCTTCCGCTGCATTTCATATTTTAATTCCAACAGCAAGTCCATGAAAACTCCATACGTTTCCCACACTAGTTGGACTCGGCCACTTCTGGATGGCTTGCACCTTTTCTTCATCAACCTGTATACCTTGAGCACCTACAACAAAACCAAGAAACACAAGCTTATCTATGCAAAAGGTACACTTCTTGAGGTTAGCATACAACTTCTCCTTTCTAAGCACATCCAAAACAGATTTTAAATGCACTACATGTTGGTCCATGTCTTTGCTATAAATGAGTATCTCATCAAAATACACAACAACAAACCTGCCAATAAATGCACGTAATACATGATTCATTAAACGCATAAATGTACTTGGAGCATTAGTTAAACCAAATGGCGTTACTAGCCACTCATACAGTCCATATTTTGTCTTAAAGACTGTTTTCCATTCATCACCCTCTTTCATGCGTATTTGATGGTATCCACTTTTCAAATCAATTTTTGAGAACATAGAAGCACCATGTAGTTCATCCAACATATCATCTAAACGAGGAATTGGATGGCGATACTTCACCATGATATTGTTAATGGTTCTACAATCTACGCACATCCTCCATGTCCCATCTTTCTTAGGCACGAGTAAGACTGGAATGGCGCACGGGCTCATACTTTCTCTCTACGTACCCCTTTTTCATCAACTCACTGACCTGCCTTTGAAGCTCCTTTGTCTCCTCGGGGTTGCTTTTATAAGCCGGTCGGTTTGGAATGGAAGCGCCAGGTACAAAATCAATTTGATGTTCTATTCCCCGAATTGGTGGGAAACCATCAGGCACCTCATATCGAAATACATCCTTGAATTCCTGCAATAGAGAAACAACAGAACTAGGCAATGCAGGGTCAAGTTCGTTAGTGTTTGAAAGTGCCTCTTTGTACAAAAGTACAATCATTGGCTGATTTGAAAACAAGGACCTTTTAATTTCACTGCTTCTCGCATAGAAGTTTGTTTTTCTCTCTGCTTTTCTCTCATTGGCTAATTGTGAATTCTTTTCAGCCCTCTCAATTTTCTCTCCCTTGCTCTCTTTGCTCTCCTTTTTCTAGTCCATCTCTTCCTTTTTTCTCTCACTGGCCGAACTCTCTCTCTGCACTCCCACTCTTGACTTTTCTCCACTCTTCATTTTTTTTAATCACTTTCTCTTTGTAAGCTCACTTGGTCTTCATAGACCTACTTTGGTATTAACGGAACAAGAGTGATCATTTTTTGATTGTGAACAAATGAGTACTTGTTGGTGAAACCATCATGTTTAACTCGCCGATCAAATTGCCATGGTCTGCCTAATAACAAGTGCCCAGCTTGCATTGGAACCACATTGCACAAAACTTCATCTTCATATCTTCCAATGCGAAAAGAAACTAACACTTGCTTATGCACCTTTACCTCACCATTATCATTTAGGAACCGTGACCCGTTGCCTAACAAGAAGCACAAACCTTGGTATGTGAGGACGCCACAATCAGCTATGGATGGACTGATTGATAAGTCTATGAACGCCATGAAGTTTTCTGATAAGTTTGAATAGTTCGTTTAGGAACCGAAGAGAATTAAACCCCAAATTGTGTATTAAATGTTGTCCTCCATTGAATGAAATTCATTACAATATATAGTGGTTCCCCTATGCGAATTTTCATCTCCTAATTGCCCATGGAATTTTGGGCAAATCAATTATCAAAACATCTAATCTACAGCAAATAAAGTAAGTTCCCTTAATGGCTTAAAAGCCTTACAATAATAGAAATAACATAAACGCATGTTTCTAAAAGAAAAAAAGGAAACTATACATTAAAAGGTAAATAGCTGATTCTTCTCGCCACTTGTCACCTCAAAACGGGAAAGTAACTGAAATGGAAATTACTCGGTCCCTTCTAGAACTTGAATCATGCATTTGTTAGTCTGGATGTCACATGCAATTCCCTCAATGGGCCTCCATGCCATAGCTTGAGCCTGAGTTGCTTAAATAAGCCCAATAAGTGTTTCTTTGAACTTCTTTGCGTGTGCTCTCGTAACCGGACCAATGGGAACTTGAATTGGATCTGAATATGTCTCATCCCATGTGCTCTTGCTTGTGCTAACGATGTCCTCATCAAGAATGGGTACAGAAAACTAAAGAGGCAATTCAAGAGATCTGTAAAAGAATGTTAGTTGCTCAAAGTGGGCAAAAGAGTTACGCAAATGCTAAGAGAAGAGATGTGGAATTTGAAGTAGGAGATAAAGTCTTCTTAAAGATTGCACCAATGAAAGGATTGAATAGATTTAGAAAGAAAGGAAATTAAATCCAAGGTTAATTGCTCTATAATATTGTGGAAAGAGTTAGAAAAAGGGGTTATAGATTGGCCTTACCATCGTCACTAGATGGCATACATGATCTCTTCCATGTATCCATATTGAAAAAGTAAGTACCAAGTGCATCATATGTCTTGAAACAAAAAGACATAGAACTTAAAGAGGACTTGACTTATGAAGAACAACTTTTCAAATTCTTGATAGCATGGAAAAGGAATTAAGAAATAAACCGATATCATTCATTAACGTCCTATGGGAAAGTTATTCAACAGAGGAAGCATCATGAAAACTGGAAGATAAAATGAAACCTAAATATCAGATCCTATTTGGGCAAGTGAAATTTCAAGAATGAAATTTTTACAAAGAGGGGAGAGTTGTAATCGTTACAAGGATTGATGATTTGGTTAAGTAATTATGGGAAGCCACAGTGCTTTCTAAGATTGATATACAGTCAGGTTATCACCAGTTGGGTATTAAGGAATATGATGTATCAAAGACTACTTTTCAAACTAGATATGGCCATTATGAATTCTTAGTCATGCCATTTACGTTATCCATGTTAGACATGCATGCCCTAAGGAGTAAATGTGTAATAAGTTTTTGGAGACATTTTTATCAATAAAGAATTTATTTATTGTTTATATATCAAATCTTGTCCTCTTTACGTTCATATTTGTTGAATGTATGTCAAGCAAACAAAAGTCTAAGACTGTCGGTCTAAACCTTTAAGAATTGGGCACATGATGGACAAATTATGCGGAAGATATGATTTTTAAGGTGATGGTCTAAATCATAAGATCTGTAATCAAGGGAATAAAGTTAGGCACTTTATTCATGCAAAGATTGTTATGTTGTCTATATCCCTTTTGGAAGATAGTTTATCTTGGCCATCGGAGGTAGACTCCATGAATAGAAACATTGGCACGTTGTCATAGGTGACGATGTGTTGGATCGGGACATAAAGTGAATTGATTTGGATTAATAATTCTATCTCGGCAAATCTATTCACTTTAGACAATCATTTGTATTGTATCTTAATCCTGAGATAAATAGTGGGCCCGTTGTCTTGACTTGTGTCTTTTGATGTACCAAAGGGTGACACCCACATCTTAATAGTGGTATGCATGCCAGTACATTTGAAGCATGACTCTTGATAGCATACTCCTTTTTAGGAGTAGCGATATCCTCTTATATGTGTTATCCTATAATTTGAAAACTAGAGTACTAAACCATTTGGATACACAGGTGTAATTGAATGGTATATTGTCTTTGGATGGTAAGTTTTTCGATGGTGAGATAATGGAACATAAGATAAAAATAATCAGGAAGGTAAGACGAACTTGTCCTTAAGCCGATTATTGATAATCCTATGGGGATACGATAGACTATGATATGTCATGAAGACTTAGCTATACGGGCTTCGTAATTCTATGTTGTTCAAGAGTGCAGCTCCAAGCTTTTAGTGGAGCAGCGTTGGAGTTGATAATTATGAAATGTATATCTGGGATATTGGGTTTTGTAATTACCGGGAGCTTGAACTATATAGGTGCATTTGGTCTCCTTTGCTAGCTCACAAAATCCTATAACGATGCGGCGTGCTTTTCCAATAATTGGTGACTTATATCAGATTTATTAGATTAGTTGAAATTCAAAATAATCAAATAATTCATGTTTGTTTATCAGTTGAATTAACTTTGTAACAAAATTAATTCAAGATAAACTTGTTGAATTATTGAGATTGGATAATTCTTGTATGTTTATCGGCTGATTTAATTTTTGAATAAATTAGATCAAGATAAACTTGTAGAATTATTAGGAATTCATTTATTTTCCCAGAGATTATCTAGATAAAGTTATTTTAATTAGATAACTTCTCTATTGGGATACTTAAATTAAAACTAAGATTTTATCCTAAAGAATCTCAGGTGAAAAATAAAAGATTCGCTGAGATTTTTTTTAGGCAGTTTGGCATGCTGATCCTCAAGTTCGGCCTGCCGATTACGTAGATCGGCCTACCAATGCACTGAAAAATGATCACACGTTTTCATGTAGATTTCATCAGATATTGATCCGAATTTGATTTTGATTCAAATTTTTGAGACCTTATCTAATAAGGACTGTTCCTAGATCCAACCTCTATAAATAGGGAGTAAGTCACATAAGTTATTCAGATCAATTGAGAGATTAAGAATGATACTCTGCTGGTGAGAATCTGAAACTCCCTGAGAGCTCTTGTTCACAAATCACGAACATTAGCTTTGGGTTCTCTCAATTGGTTGGAAGGAGAGTCATCGAGAGGAAGAGCTGTACGTGTAAGCCCACACTCACTCCGATCATGGATAGAGAATAGCAAAGAAGACCAGTTGGTTGAGGCTCTTTTGGAATGTTACTTCTCTTCACAAGTTGCAGGAGTTCTTCGGCATTCAAAGGTTAGTAAGATCCGATTAGTTTATGCATATAGCATGTCAAACTTGTGTTTTAGAAAATACTCTGATATAAAATTTTTAAAATTCTGTTGCGTGCTATTTTTCCAACAATTGGTATCAGAGCCATGGTTTTTTTAAATAAATTTGCAAGTTTGTGATCATACTATATGTATAATTTTGTGATCTTAATCTCTCCTATGCTTGAATTTAATTTTACAGAGAGTTGGTACTCTAGGTTTCTATATAATTTTATGTTGTCATGGATTATGTGGTGAATGTTTATTAATTAATTATGGTTGATTAAATAGTTAATTAATTATTTATTAATTAATTAATTTATGTCGGTTATGGTTCCTTAAAGGCTAGAATGTGTATCTAAGTTTTTCATGTAATTAGATGGCAGACTATCATCTTCGTCTTGGAATTATTATTTAATTTTAAATTTAGAAAAATTTTGTAATTAAATAATCATTCGGAGAAGACGAATCTAGAAGGCGGATCTAGAAGATGGATGATGATGCTCCCAAGTATTTCCTGAGTCTCTAATTTTAGGTTTTTGAATTGTTGACAATAAAATTGATAAATTGCATTAAAAATTGTATTTTTTGAAATGGGTGATTTCTGCTCGGTCGGCATGCGAACCCTCTAGTTCGGAGGTCGATGGTTGTAGATCGGTAGGCCAAACGTGACGTTTGACAGGTCGATAATGGGGCAAAAAATAGGTGGCTCTAGTGGCAGGCTGAACTTCTAGTTCAGCAGGCAGATCTATCATAAAACGGCTGGCCGATTTGTGAAGATCTGCAGGTAGGTGGGTCATGACTGGTAGGCCAATCATCCAAATTGGCTTGCCCACAGAGAGCTAGAAATTTCTCTAGAAAAGGTGTAGTTTTTCAATGCAGTTTTAATTTTATTTTTGGGACAATTCTGAGAGACATTAAATTTGGATATGACCAAAAATATGAACTATTCGATTCATGCGGGATTGAAGACTTGAAGATGGACATTACATGAAGAAAGATACAACTTGAGGATTCAAGGATGAAGAATCGATAATATGTTTCGATTATTCTCTTGTAATCTTTGTTTTCTATTCTCTAGGGTGGAACCATAATATTACAGTTATTTATTATTTTGCTTGTAGCTTTGCTTGATTGCTTTGCTTGTCTGCATTATAATTTGATTTGCCATGTATATTGATAACATGTCATAACATGTCTGCATAATAATTTGATTTGCCGCTCATATTAAAATTGTTCATGCATGTTCTTAAAATAAAACCTTGATTTCAAAAGATTGAGTGGGACAAGGTTTTCGAAGAGAGGACCTAAGGCCTCCATCATTGGTCTATAGGAAGAACATGGTGGTCCCGACCCCTAGGAAGGGATTTCTATTATGTACCAGTTTGGATCTCCGAAAGGATAAGGTATTTTAGCGTGATTTATGGTTGCACACCCCTAGGTGGTGATTATAAATCATGGATAAAAAATTGAAATGATGGTTATACACTCACGTTAATTTTATTATTAACCTCCCTTAGGAGCTCTTTTAATAAAATTAATGCCCAAAGAAATGATTATTAATATATGTTGAATCAGACGGGTCCTGGTTGGCATATATTAATCTGGAGGGGATCCGTGTTCTTGATTGAATTTGGCATGACTCCCCTAGGAGCTTGTTGAATTCTGAGTTGGGAATTATAGTTGTAAGGTTGTGATATTTTCAAGGTTTTGACATAAACACAATTGTATGTTTTGACATGATTGTGTAATCTTACTAAATTATTATGATATGTTTGCTTATGTTTAGTATATGATTCTTTATTGTAGATTAAAAATGTCTAAAAGCGCTTTATCTTTGATTCTTGATAAAAACCTATTAACCAGAGAGAATTATAATGATTAGAAACGAAACCTGGATATCGTCCTCTCCTTTAAGAAACTGAAATTTTTGCTGACAACCCTTTGTCTTCCCAAACCTATGGAAGATTCCACTAATGAGCAATTCTAAGCATACGATCATTGGAAAGATGCAAATGATCAGGCCCACTGCTATGTTATGGCTAGTATGAATAATGTGCTACAGGCTCAACATGAGGTTTATGAGACTGCTAGGCAGATCTTGGATAATCTTGAAGACATGTTTGGAGGCCAGGCCATAACAAAGCGACAAGGGACGGTTCAAAAACTCTTGAACTATAAACAGAGACGGGGGACATCTGTAAAGGAGCACATGATGTTGGTCATGGGTTACCTCGCTAAGGCTCAAACCAATGGAGTCAACATCGTTGTTGAAACTCAGATGACTATGGTCTTTGAGACTCTGTTAAAAGAATTTATTCTGTATAGAGCTACTTTTAATTTGAGCAATAAGCAGGATATGACTTTAACATAATTAATGAAACAGTTACAAGAGTTTGAACTGCTGATCAGGGAGTCTCTGAAGGTGGAGAGGCCAACATGGTAACTGCTTCTGGTTCCAATCCCAACTCTGGGAATGGAAAGAAACAACGAGCCAAGAACGGGAAGTCTTCTATTCCTGCTAACAACAAGAGGAAGAAGAAGAAGAAGAACCCCGAGAAGCTTAAGTGCTTCTTCTATGGGAAGGTCGGGCACATCAAGAAGCATTACAAGGACTTCGTTTCCAAAGGAGGTAGGTGTGATCTTTTGTATTTAGAAACTTGTTTGGTTGTGGAATCCAGTGACATTTGGGTCATAGATTCTGGTGCAACTAATCATGTTTGTGTTTCTCTACAGGCGTTCAAAGAAATGAGAAGTCTGCTACATAAAGACTTCACGCTTTGGATGGGCGATGGATCCTTGGTCTTAGCAGAAGTAGTGGGAGACATCTATATTTATTTTGATAATTATAGGAATTTAATTTTGTGAGATTATTTTTATGTTCCTAAATTTAAAAGGAATTTAATTTCTATAGCTTGTTTATTTAAAGACTCCTATTTGGTTTCTTTTAATGATAAAGTGGTGATTCGTAAAAACAAATCTTTTATCTGTTTAGGATGGATACAAAATAATCTATATTTTATCAAACATAGGATGGACTTACTGCTTAATGCTAAAATGAATGATAATAACTCTGAAAGACTTAAAACTTCTCACTTTAATAAGACTTATCTTTGGCATTTGTGCCTTGGTCATGTTAACCTGAATAGGATTCAAGGGTTGGTAAGAAATGGACCTTTTAGTCAGTTAAAGGTGGAATCTATACCTCAATGTGAATCTTATTTGGGGGGTAAAATGACCAAAAGACCATACAGGTCTAAGGGTAATAGAGCCGAAGGGGTTCTAGAACTTGTGCATAGTGATATTTGCGGACCAATGAACATCCGGGCATGGGGAGGGTATGAGTACTTTATCACTTTTATTGACGATTACTGAAGGTATAGGTATGTGTATCGATGCACCACAAAAGCGAAACTTTTGACAAGTTCAAGGAGTTTTGAGCTAAAGTGGAAAAGCAATTGGGTACACCTATAAAGGCACTTCGATCTGATCGAGGTGGAGAATACCTTTCTGATGAGTTCTTGGGATACTTATTAGAGAATGAGATTTTATCCTATTTGATTGCGTCGAGCACTCTACAGCAGAATGGCATAGCAGAATTATCATGGTATTTACTTTATGACCCAAAAATATATAATTATTTATACACGACAATAATATTTACTTTATGACCCAAAAATATTAATACACATGTAATTATCATGGTATCATTAATATTATAAAAAAAATAAAAAATATGTAACAACATTCATGTTATTATCAAGAATTTAAGTTTAGGGCATACATAGCTCTAGGACATTATAAAGATTATAAATTTAGGGCAAGTTGAAACAAAATAAATAAATAAATAAATACTTTAAGCTTATTATCACTTTTGACATGAACATCCCGAACACATAAAGAGGACAATATTTGGTATATAAACAATAAATAAATTCTTTATTGATAAAAATGTCTCCAAAAAGTTATTACATTTTTACTCCTTAGGACATACATGCCTAACAATCTCCCACTTGCACTAAGTGAGTAAATATGACAAATCTCGCATCCCCATAACTTCCACATGCCTCCCAAAGACTCTCCTAGTAAGTGTCTTCATAAAAGGATCAACTAAATTATGCTCTGATGTGATCTTAAACGCTTTGACATGCCTGTCCTCAATGAAGTCCTTTATTACATGATACTTCCAATCAATATGCTTACTCTTCTTGCGAAATATTGGTTTCTTAGCATTAGCTACCACTGCACTATTATCACAGTCAATGATACCGCCTTATCCATACCAGGAACTACCTCAAGATCCCCAAGGAACTTGCGGAGCCACAATGTTTCTTTTGAAGCATTACTAGCTGCCACACAGTCAGCCTCCATCGTTGAATCCTAAGTGCAATCTTGCTTCACACTTCTCCAACTGTTGGCATCGCCGCCTAGAGTAAACACAAAACCTGAAGTCGATTTCCTAGAATCCAGATAAGATTGAAAATCTGAGTCAGTATATCCTAGAGGAGTCAAGTCCTCACTCGAATATACAAGCATATACCCTTGAGTCCTTTTCAGGTACTTGAAAATATGCTTTACCGCAACCCAATGGTTTGGTCATTGATTTGCCTGAAATCGACTTAAATCCCGACCACAAAACAAATATCCGGTCTCGTGCAAAGCATAACATACATGAGACTACCCACTGCCGAAGCATAAGGCACCTTCTTCATGTATTCTATTTCTTCCTCAGACTTTGTAGAGTCTTTCTTACAAAGAGTAATTCCAGACCTAGATGGTTGCCCACCTTTCTTGGAATCCCGTATTGCAAACCTCTTGAGAATTTTATCTATGTAACTGGCCTAGGATAAAGCTATCATTTTGTTCTTGCTATCCCGGAAGATCTGGATAACGAGAAGAAAATTAGCCACACCTAAGTCTTTCATATCAAACTGCTTGGTGAACCATAATTTGACCGATGACAATGCCCCAACGTCATTGCCAATTAGCAAAATGTCACATACATAGAGTAGTAGAAAAACCACCTTTCTATCCTTAATGTGTTTATAAACACATGGCTCATCCACATTTTGTGAGAACCCATAAGTCTTGATTACCTGATCAAATCATATGTTCCAAGAATGAGAAGCCTACTTAAGTCTATAAATTGACTTTAGCAGCTTACAAACCTTACCCTCTTGACCCTTGACCTTGAACCTATCTAGTTGTTCTATATAAATGGACTCATCAAGATAGCCATTTAGAAAAGCTGTCTTGACATCCATCTGCCAAATTTCATAGTCAAGAGTAGTAGCTATGGACATGAGAATTTGGATGGACTTAAGCATGGCTACAGGCGAAAAGGTTTCCTCATAATCGATTCCTTCATTTTGCTTTTAACCCTTAGCTACTAGTCAAGCCTTAAAGGTTTTGACCTTTCCACCACTCCTTTTTTCCTCTTGTAGATCCACTTACACCCTATGGGTTTTACACCTTTGGAAAGATCCACAAGTTCCTAGACCTGATTAGTCTCCATAGACTTCATCTTTGTGTTCATGGCCTTGGTCCAAAGTTATGAATCAACATCCTCCATAGCCTCTATGTAAGTATAAGGATCATTGTCATGTTCATCCAGTTCAGCCAAAAAGACCTCCCCATTGAACATATACCTCTCAGGTTGACGCCCGATCCTCCCACTACGCCGAAGCCCCTTAGGTTGTTGTTTAGGTTCGTTTGGTTTCTCTACACTGATCAGAATGGTTTCATTTGGAACCTCCAGAGTGATCGGATCACTCCTTAACTCTTCAAGCACCACTTTACTTCGAGGCTTAAAGTTGTCCACCTAATTCTCCTCAAGGAAAGTTACATTAGTGGAAACCATGACATTATTTTCCTTTGGATTATAGAAATAACCCCCTTAGTCCCTTTTGGATATCTTACAAACACACAAACTTTCAAACGTGCTTCCAACTTATTCGCATCCTTAAATAGGACATGAGCCGAAACATCCCCATATGCGAATATGGTTTAAGGATGTCTTCCCACCCATCCACAACTTGTGAGGAGTTTTAGGGACCGATTTTGAAGGCACATTGTTTAAAAGATAACATGCGGTTTGTAGTGTATATCCCCAAAAGGACAAAGGTAATAATGAATAACTCATCATGGACCTTATCATATCTAATAAAGTCCTATTCCTTCTTTCACTATGCCATTCTACTGCAGAGTGCTCGGCGCAGTCAAATGGGATAAAATCCCATTCTCTAATAAGTGTCCCAAGAACTCATCAGAAAGGTGTTCTCCACCTCGATCAGATCAAAGTGCCTTTATGGGTGTACCCAATTGCTTTTCAACTTCAGCCCAAAATTCCTTGAACATGTCAAAAGTTTCGCTTTTGTGGTGCATCGATACACATACCCCTACCTTGAGTAATAGTCAATAAAAATGATAAAGTACTCATACCCTCCCCATGCCCGGATGTTCATTGGTCCGCAAACATCACTATGCACAAGTTCTAGAACCCCTTCAACCCTATTACCCTTAGACCTGTATGGTCTTTTGGTCATTTTAGCCTCCAAACAAGATTCACATTGAGGTATAGATTCCACCTTTAACTAACTAAAAGGTCCATTTCTTACCAACCTTTGAATCCTATTCAGGTTAACATGACCAAGGCGCAAATGCCAAAGACAAGTCTTATTAAAGTGAGAAGTTTTAAGTCTTTTAGAGTTATTATCATTCATCTTAGCATTAAGCAGTAAGTCCATCCTATGTTTGATACAATATAGATTATTTTGCATCCATCCTGAATAGATAAAAGATTTGTTTTTACGAATCACCACTTTATCATTAAAAGAAACCAAATAGGAGTCTTTAAATAAACAAGCTATAGAAATTAAATTCCTTTTAAATTTAGAAACATAAAAACAATCTCGCAAAATTAAATTTCTATAATTATCAAAGTAAAGATGGATGTCTCCCATTACTTCTGCTAAGACCAAGGATCCGTCGCCCATCCGAAGCGTGAAGTCTTTATGTAGCAGACTTCTCATTTCTTTGAACGCCTGCAGAGAAACACAAACATGATTAGGTGCACCAGAATCTATAACCCAAATGTCACTGGATTCCTCAACCAAACCAGTTTCTAAATACAGAAGATCACACCTACCTCCTTTGAAAAGGAAGTCCTTGTAATGCTTCTTGATGTGCCCGACCTTCCCATAGAAGAAGCACTTAAGCTTCTTGGGGTTCTTCTTCTTCGTCTTGCTCTTGTTGTTAGCAGGAATAGAAGACTTCTAATTCTTGGCCTATTACTTCTTTCCATTCCCAGAGTTGGGATTGAAACTAGAAGCAGCTACCATGTTAGCCTCTCCACTGCAGGAGCCTCCCTGATTAGCAGTTCAAACTCCTGTAACTGTTTCATTAATTCGGTTAAGGTCATATCCCACTTATTGCTTAAATTAAAAGTAGCTCTAAGTGGAATAAATTCCTTTGATAGAGTCTCAAAGACCATAGTCATCTAAGTTTCAGCATTGATGTCGACTACATTGGTTTGAGCCTCAGCGAGGTAACCCATGACCAACATCATGTGCTCCTTTACAGATGTCCCTGGCCTCTACTTACAGTTCAAGAGTTTTTGAAGCGCCCTTTGCCGATTTGTTATGGCCTGACCTCCAAACATATCTTTAAGATTATCCAAGATCTGGTTTGCAGTCTCATAATCTTCATGTTGAGCCTACAACACGTTATTCATGCTAGCCGTAACACAGCAGCGGGCCTGATCATTTGCATCTTTCCAGCGATCATATGCTTGGAATTGCTCATTAGTGGAATCGCTCGTAGGCTCGGGAGGGCAAGGGGTTGTCAGCACAAATTTTAGTTTCTTAAAGGAGATGATGATATCTAGGTTCTGTTTCCAATCATTATAATTCTCTCTGGTTAATAGGTTTTTGTTAAGTATCGAAGATAAAGCATTTTTAGACATTTTTAATCTACAATAAGAATCATATACCAAACATAAGCAAACATACAATAATAATTTAGTAAGATAACACAATCATGTAAAAACATACAAATGTATTTATGTGTCAAAACCTTGAAAATATCACAATCTTACAACGATATTTCCCAACTCAGAATTCAACAAGCTCCTAGGGGAGTCATGCCAAATTCAATCAGGAGCACAGATCCCCTGCTAATTAATATGTACCATCTAGGACCGTATGATCCAGTATATATTAATAATCATTTCTTTGGCCATTAATTTTATTAATAGAGCTCTTAGGGGAGGTTAATAATAAAATTAACGTGAGTGTATAACTATCATTTCAATATTTTATCCATGATTTATAATCACCACCTAGAGGTGTGCAACCATAAATTATGCTAAAATACCTTATCCTATCAGAGATCCAATCTAGTGCATGATAGAAATCCTATCCTAGAGGTTAGGACCACCATGTTCTTCCGATGGACCAACGATGGAGGCCGTAGGTCCTCTCTTCGAAAACCTTCTCCCACTCAATCTTTTGAAATCAAGGTTTTATTTCAAGAATGTGAATTTTAATATGAACGGCACTCCCTATTCTATATGACATGTTATCAATATACATGGCAAATCATATTATAATGCAAACAAGCAAAGCAATCAAGCAAAACTACAAGCAAAATAATAAGAACTGCAATATTATGGTTCCACCCTAGAGAATAGAAAACAAAGATTGCAGGAGAATAATCAAAACCTTGAAGCACTCAGGTTGTATCTTTCTTTATGTAAGGTCCATCTTCGAGTTTTCAATCTCGTATGAATCAAAAACTTCATATTTTCTGTTATATCCAAATGTAATGTCTCTCAGAATTTTCCCAAAAAAATAAAATGCATTAAAAACTGCACCTTTTCTAGAAAAATTTCTAGCTCTCTACCGGCAAGCCGATCTGGGTGATTGGCCTATTGGTCATGACCCATCGGCCTGCCGATCTTCACAGATCAGACTATCGATTCACGACAGATCGGCCTGCCAAGCCAGAAGTTCAACTTGCCACCAGAGCCACCTGATTTTCATCCCATTGTCGGCCTGCCAAACCTCACGTCTGGCCTGTTGATCTGCGACCATCGGCTTGCCGAATTGGATGGTTCGGCATGCCGACCGAGCAGAAATCACCCTTTCCAGAAAATACAATTTTTAATGCAATTCATCAATTTTATTTTCAACAATTCAAAAACATAAAATTAGAGACTCAAGAAATACCTGGGAGCACCATCATCTATCTTCTAGATCCATCATCTCCGAATGATTATTTAATTATAAAAAATTCTTACAAATTTAAAATTAAATAATAATTCTTAGATGGAGATGATAGTCCATCATCTAATTACATGAAAAACCTAGATACACATTGGAACCTCTAAGGAACCATAACTGGTATAAATTAATTAATTAATAATTAATTAAATAATAATTTAATCGACCATAATTAATTAATAAACACACACCACATAATCCATGACAACATAAACTCCTATAGAAACCTAGAGTGCCAACTATCTATAAAATTAAATTCAATCATAGAGAGATTAAGATCACAAAATTTATACATATAGTATGATCACAAACTCGTAAATTTATGTAAAAACTACGACTCTAATACCAATTGTTGGAAAAATACTAGGCAATGGAATTTTAAAAATTTTATATCAGAGTATTTTTTAAAATACAAGTTTGACATGCTATATGCATAAATTAACCAGATCTTACTAACCTCTGTATGCCTAAAAGCTCCTGCAATTAGTGAAGAGAAGTAACGTTCTAGAAGGACCTTAACCAACTGGCCTTCTTTGCTATTCACTATTCACGATCGGAGTGAGTGTAGGCTCACACGTACAGCTCTTCCTCTAGGTGATTCTCCTTCCAACCAATTGAGAGAACCCAAAGCTAATGTTCATGATTTGTGAAGACGAGCTCTCAGGGAGTTTTAGATTCTCACCAGCAGAATATCTCTCTTAATCTCTCAATTGATCTGAATAACTTATGTGACTTACTCCCTATTTATAGAGGTTGGGTCTAGGGTCAGTCCTCATTAGATTAGGTCTCAAAAATTCGAATCAGAATCAAATTCGGATCAATATATGATAAAATCCGTGCAAAAATGCGTAATATTTTTTCCACACATTGGCAGGCCAAACTTGTCCCATCGGCAGGCCAAACTTGAGGATTGGCATACCGAACTGTCAAAAAAGATCTCAGCGAATATTTTATTTTTCACCTTAGATTCTATAGGATAAAGTCTTAGTTTTAATTCAAATTACCCAATAGAAAAGTTATCTAATTAAAGTAACTTTATCTAGATAATCTCTAGGAAAATAAATGAATTCTTAGTAATTCTACAAGTTTATATTGATTTAATTTCTTCAAAATTAAATCAACTGATAAACAGATAAGAATTATCTGATCCTAATAATTCAACAAGTTTATCTTAAATTAATTTTATAGAAAAATTAATTCAACCAACAAACATACATGAAATATTTAATTCTTCAAAATTTTAACAAATCTAATAAACCTGACATAAGTCACCAATTATTGGAAAAGTACGCCGTATCGTTACAGGATGTTGTGAGCTAGCAAAGGGGACCAAATGGACCTATATTGTTTAAGCTCCTAATAATTATGAAACCTAATATCCTAGATATATATTTCATAATTATCAACTCTAACACTACTCTACTAAAAGCTTAGAGCTGCACTCTCGAATTACATACAATTTACGAAGCCTATATAGCTAAGTCTCCATGACATATCATAGTACATCGTATCCTAATAGGATTATCCATAACCGACTTAAGGACAAGTTCTGTCTTACCTTCCCGATTATTTTTATCTTACGTTCCATTATCTCACCATCGAAAAACTTACCATCCAAAGACAGTATACCATTTGGTTACACCTATGTATCCAAATGGTTGAGTGCTTTAGTTTTCCAATTACAGGATAACGCATATAAGAGGATATCACTACTCCTAAAGAGGAGCTATAGATTCCACATCTATGAATAACAGGTCTACACTATCAAGAGTCATGCCTTCAACGTACCGGCATACATACCACTATTAAGATGTGGGTGTCACCCTTTGGTACATCAAAAGACACAAGTCAAGACAACAGGCCCAATGTTTATCTTAGGATTAAGATATAATATAAATGCTTATCTAAAGTGACTCGATTTGACAAGACAAAATTATTAATCCAAATCTATTCACTTTATGTCCCGATCCAACACAGCGTCACCTATGACAACTTGCCAATGTTTCTATTCATGAAGTCCACCTCTGATTGCCAAGACAAACCATCTCCTAGTAGGGATATAAACAACATAATAATCTTTACATGAATAAAGCACCCAACTTTATTCTCCCAATTATGGATCTTATGATTTAGACCGTCACCTTAAGAATCGTGTCTTCTGCATAATCTGTCCATCATATGCCCAATTCTTAAAGGTTTAGACCAACAGTCTCAGACTTTTGTTTGGTTAACATACATTCAACAAATACGAACGTAAAGAGGACAAGATTTGGTATATAAATAATAAATAAATTCTTTATTGATAAAAATTTCTTTAAAGACTTATTACATTTTTACTCCTTAGGGCATACATGTCTAATAGTTTTTGGAATGGATAAGATGGTATCACTGTACTGTGATAACAGTGTGGTGGTAGCTAATGCTAAGGAACCAAGATTTTACAAGAGAAGTAAGCATATTGATCGAAAGTATCATGTGATAAAGGACTTCATTGAGGGCGGGCATGTCACCGTGTGCAAGATCGCGTCAGAGGACAATTTAGCTAATCCATTTACGAAGACACTTGCTGGGAGAGTCTTCGAGAGGCATGTGGAAGCTATGGGGATGCGAGATTTGTCATATTTACTCACTTAGTGCAAGTGGGCGATTGTTAGATATGCATGCCCTAAGGAGTAAAAATGTAATAATTTTTTGGAGATAATTTTATCAATAAAGAATTTATATATTGTTCATATACCGAATCTTGTCCTCTTTACGTTCATATTTGTTAAATGCATGTTAAGCAAGCAAAAGTCTGAGACTGTCAGTCTAAACTTTTAAGAATTGGGCATATGATGGACATATTATGCGGAAGACACATTCTTAAGGCGATGGTCTAAATCATAAGATCCGCAATCGAGGGAATAAAGTTGGGTGCTTTATTCATGCAAAGATTGTTATGTTGTCTATACCCTTTTGGGAGATGGTTTGTCTTGACCATCGGAGGTGGACTCCATGAATAGAAACATTGGCACGTAGTCATAGGTGATGATGTGTTGGATCGGGACATAAAGTAAATTTATTAGGATTAATAATTCTGTCTCGGCAAATTGATTCACTTTAGACAATCATTTGTATTGTATATTAATCTTGAGATGAAAAGTGGGCCCGTTGTCTTGACTTGTGTCTTTTGATGTACCAAAGGGTGACACCCACATCTTAATAGTGGTATGCATGCTGGTATGTTGGAGGCATGACTCTTGATATCGTAGACCTGTTATTTATAGATATGGAATCCATAGCTACTCTTTAGGAGTCGTGATATCCTCTTATATGTGTTATCCTGTAATTGGAAAACTAGAACACTCAACCATTTGGATATATAGGTGTAACCGAATGGTATACTGCCTTTAGATGGTAAGTTTTCTGATGGGGAGATAATGGAATGTAAGATAAAAATAATCGTGAAGGTAAGACAGAACTTGTCCTTAAGCCGACTATAGATAATCCTATGGGGATACGATACACTATGATATGTATGGAGACTTAGCTATACGGGCTTCGTAATTCTATGTAGTTTGAGAGTGCAGCTCCAAGCTTTTAGTGGAGTAGCATTAGAGTTGATAATTATGAAATATGTATCTAGGATATTGGGTTTCGTAATTGTTAGGAGCTTGAACAATATAGGTCCATTTGGTCCCCTTTGCTAGCTCACAACATCCTATAACGATACAGCGTGCTTTTCCAATAATTGGTGACTTATGTTAGATTTATTAGATTGGTTGAAATTTGGAAGAATTAAATAATTCATGTCTGTTTATTGGTTGAATTAATTTTGTGATAAAATTAATTCAAGATAAACTTGTTGAATTATTAGGATTGGATAATTCTTGTTTGTTTATCAGTTGATTTAATTTTGAAGAAATTAAATCAATATAAACTTGTAGAATTACTAGGAATTCATTTATTTTCCTAGAGATTATCTAGATAAAGTTGTTTTGATTAGATAACTTCTCTATTTGGTTATTTGAATTAAAACTGAGACTTTAACCTATAGAATCTCGGGTGGAAAATAAAGATTCGCTGAGATCTTTTTGGCAGTTTGTATGTAGATCCTTAAGTTTGGCCTACCAATAGGGCAAGTTCGGCCTGTCGATTTCGCAAATCAGCCTGCCGATGCACGGAGAAAAGATCACGCGTTTTCGTGCAGATTTCATCAGATATTAATCCGAATTTGATTCTGATTTGAATTTTTGACACCTTATCTGATAAGGACTGACTCTAGACCCAACCTCTATAAATAGGGAGTAAGTCTCATCAGTTATTTAGATCAATTCAAAAATTAAGAGTGATACTCTACTGGTGAGAATATGAAACTCCCTAAGAGCTCTTTTTCACAAATCACGAACATTAGCTTTGGGTTCTCTCAATTAGTTGGAAGGAGAGTCACCTGGAGGAAGAGCTGCACGTGTGAGCCCACACGCACTCCGATCGTGGATGAGAATAGCAAAGAAGACTAGTTGGTTAAGGCTCTTCTGGAACGTTACTGCTCTTCATAGATTGCGGGAGTTCTTCGGCATTCAAAGGTTAGTAAGATCCAGTTTATTTATGCACATAGCAGGTCAAACTTGTGTTTTGGAAAATACTCTAATATAAAATTTTTAAATTTCTACTGCATACTATTTTTCCAACAGTCCAATGCTCCAGCAGTATTAATAGATCTAATGAATAGGATATTTAAGGATTTCATGGACAATTTTGTTATAGTTTTTATCGATGGCATCCTTATCTACTCTTACTCTAGGGAGGAACATGTAGAGCACTTAAGTATTGTTTTAGGGCTTTTAAGGAAAAAGTCATATGCCAAGTTTAAGAAATGTGAATTTTGGCTGGAAAAGGTAGTATTTCTTGGACATGTTGAGTCAAAAGATTGAAATTTTATGGATCCTAGTAAGATTGAGGCAGTGACTAATTGACCTAAACAGACAATGACTCAGAGATTTGAAGTATCCTTGGTTTGGCAAGGTATTATAGAAGCTTTGTTGAGGAATTTTCAAAAATTGTTACTCTTCTTATGTAGTTAACTAGGAAAAATGTATAGTAAAAGTGGTTTGATGCATAGAGTGGTAAGTGCTGAGAACAAACAAGTGGATTTGTTGGAGTTGTACCTCTTAAATGTTCAAGTATAGAGAACATGCTAGATTTTGTGTGTGTGCATTAATGTCACTAATTTAAACAATAGTTGCAAGGGACTTACAGAAGTTAGAGCTACAAATAGTACCTTATGGGTTGATTAAAAGACCATCTGCAATGACATTATAACCCGCGTTATTAGAAAGGATTAAGCAGAAACAGAGTTCAGATTTTTTTCCTTTATCGATTAAAAGGGAAACTAAAGCATGTGAAAGGAAGAACTTCCAAATTTCTAGCCATGAAATGATTAGACTTGGAAGTAAATTGTGTGTTCCAAATATCTTAAGAAAGAGATAATGGAAGAAGCTCATGTTACTCCGTATTCGATACATCCTAGTATGAGGAAGATGTATAAAGATTTGGATAAAGAAAGATGTTGTTTAATTTGTGGAAGAATGTCTTACCTGTCAACTGGGAAAAGGAGAACATCAGAGACCAGCAGGTACCCTATAGCCCCGAGAGATTCCACATTGAAAATGGGAAGACATTGCGATCAATTTTGTGATAGGATTGCTAAGAACAAAAAATGAATATGATTCAATCTAGGTGATTATCGATAGACTGACAAAGTCAACCAATATCCTTCCTGCTCGCACTAATTACTCCATGGATTAGTACGCTTGATTGTATGTGAAAGAGATTATGAGACTACATGGGGCACTAGTGACTATTGTTTCAGATACCGATGCTTAGTTTACTTCTAACTTTTGGAAAGTTTGCCTAGAGTAATGTAATGCCCCAAAAATTAATTAAATGTTATTAGTAAGTAAAATGGTGTAATAGTGTGCCAAATTGTGGTTTAATTTTAATCTAAGAGTTTTTTTAATTATTTTCCTAATCAAATAGACTTTTAAATCATTTTGGGTTATTTTTATTTGTATTTTAAATATTTGAAACAAAATAAATTGTCAAATTACCAACAAGTCCCACTTAGGAAAAACCATGTGCAAGACATGGTTTCTCCTTCCTGGTTTGCTTTCCCTTCCCTCTATTTATCTCTCTCTTCCTCTCTCGTTTCCTCACTCACTCTCAACTCTCTCTCTCTCCCCCATGCGTCTCTCACTCACTCTGCCTCTCATTCTCTCTCAATTCCCTCTCAAATTTTTGAATCAAAATATCAAGCCTAAGCTTTGGATTAGTAGATTGGAGGCTCAAGAGGGTGATTGAGCAATCAAAAACACGATTCCAAGTTGAAATTTAAGGTTAGTTTTCGAATTTTAAAACTTTTTCAATTTTCTTGTATTTGAAATTTAAGTTTTTCTAAGCTTAGAAAACCATTGATCTAAGTTAGAGAAACTTAAAACAACTAGAATCTAAGTTTAGTTTGATAAAAAAAAAAGGATTAAAATTAAGATTTTCATTTTTCTCTATTTTTGGGATTTTTTAAGATTTTTGTGTAAATCTTGTTTTAATGCTTTAAAAAGTAATCTACTATGTTTTTCTATCAACTATGATCATTATTTATGCCTGGAATTTGAGAAAACAAGTTGAATTTTGAGATTTGGGCTCGGGAGGTCGAGAACTCGTGCTTGGAAATTTATGGAATTTTCCAGTTTGGTAGGCCAAACATCGTGTTCGGCAGGCCCAATTCATGGGTTCGACAGGCCGGATTATACATTCGGTTGGCTGAACCTAGCAAAGTTCGGCCGACCAGACTTGGTTTTCCAACAGGCCGAACTGTACAGTTCGGCCGGTGGAACCAAGGTGACCGACAAGCTGATCGGGCACGGTGGAATTTTGTGATTTTCATCCATTTTTACTGTTTTGAACCCTGATTGGGATTTTAACCTTATAAAATGATTTTATAAATACGAATGGCACACTAGGACACCATGAAATGATTTAGCAACATAGAATGTCTTAAGCTAGATGCAGATACTGATAAATTTAATTATTATACACTTAAGGCTGTTTGTGGATCCGCGGAGCTAAAGTATAGCAGACCGAAAATTCGGTGTGGGACATCGGCAAGAGTATTGAGGTAGGACTTCTACCCATTTCTTTGGTAACTTAGTTTTAAATGATTTTGGCCTTAAAAAGGGTTTTTATTGAAATGTTTTCAATGGTTGATTGAAAAAGGAATTTTTATCAATTATTTTTATAAACTGTGGATTGAGGTGAATTTCATAATGAACCTCATAATGAATGCAAATGAAAATACCTGATAAAGGGGTTTTAAACAATGATAGAAATGAATATAAGGGCATAATGCCATATTAGAGATCGGGTCGTGTAGCGTGCGACCTTGGGGGCAAGTCTTGAAACCTTGCTGGGCAACTACGGTGGTGTTATACATGTGGTTTGCTTAGGAAAAGAAAATGGTATTCTTTTTGGTTGACCTATAAATGATTTGGTAAGAAAAAATTTTATTAAATTTTATTTATGTATTTAAGTCTATTTTCAAAATGAAATTTTCTTCTGAAATTAATTGTTTCTAAAAATATAGTCTTATTGAGCCTTTCATTCATGTTTTATTTGTTTTAAAACTTTCTGCCCCTTTCTAGGTGGATATCAGCTTAGGATCGGAGAAGAATCCACAGACAGGATACAGGAGCCTTATAAGAAACTAATATGTTATTTAAATTGTAAAAATCAAGGCATGTAATATTTTAACTCCTTTCCTTTTATTTAGGACTGTGGTTGTAATATAATATAGTCAGTACCATGCATGTGTACAAGATGTAGGTTAGTGGGACCCATTCTCATTTCTTCTCATTTCTTTATTACTTCCTTATTGTTCACTTTGATATTTCTATTTGTTTAATAAATATAAGTGCTTGCTTTAAAAAGGTTTTAAAATTTCCACATTTTCATGATTAATTTAGATTCTAAAACTCATGTTTTAACTAAATCTCCACTTAATCAACTTAATTAACCCACCACATCACTACCCATACTGTGGGGCGTGACAGAATTGTGCACACATAGGTACGACAATGAAATACTAATGACAGTCAAACTTTTGTTTTCAGAAGTGAGAGAATGGCACCAAGACATTGTTCGACAGCTGATGCTAAGTTCGAAAATGATGAGGACATGACGAGAGCTATGTCTGTTGCATTGCAGTAGATGGCAGCGAGGGCAAGACCAAATGATTTTGAGGCTAGTCACTGGCATTCGTACTTTAAGGAATTTTGACGTGCGTCTGTACCGACTTTCAATGGAAATGGGGACCTACAAGTGGCTGAGTATTGGCTCGACTCGATCGTGAAACACCTGGATACCCTTGGCAGGCCAGCAGAATATGGTGTGGAGTTTGCAGCATATAAATTCGAAGGTGGTGCCAATACCTGGTGGAACCAGGCTAAGCGCTTGGAAAACAATGGTAACATCAGTTGGGATAGGTTTAAGGAGTTGTTCTACGATTGAATTTTCCGCAAGGGTATAGAGACTAGAAAGCGGCTGAGTTTTAAAGATTGCAACATGGTGATATGTCAGTTTGGGAATATGAGGCAAAGTTCAATGAGCTGGCTAAGTTTGCTCCATCAGCAGTGGCTTCGAAGCGTGAAAGGTGTATCAAATTTCAAGAAGGACTCAAAGCTTCTATTTGATGACAGGTAGTTGCCCTGTAATTGTCACACAGCACAGTACGGGAGGTGATGTGGCGGGTTATTAAGGTTAATTAAATGAAAATTTAATTAAAACATGAGTTTAAGATTTAAATTAATTATGAAAATATGGAAAGTTTTAAATCCTTTTTGAGAAAGCATTCATAATCATTAAACAGATAAGAACATTGAGGCAAACATTAAGTAAGAAATAAAACAATAAAAAGATGTGAGTATGGGTCCCATTGACCCACAATTTGTGCACACACATAGTACTGACAATATAATAATACAACCACAGTCCAAGTAAAAAGAAAGTTAAACTGTTACATGCCTTGATATAATAATTAAACAACCTACTAGGTCCTTCTACTGCTCCTGAGTTTGATCTGTGGGGTCCTCTCTAAACCTAAGCTGAAATCTACCTAGAGGGGTTTAAAACAGATAAAACATGAGCGAAAGGCTCAATAGGACTATATTTTAAGAAACATCAAATTTAAAAGGAAATATCAATATTCAAGAAACTATTTAAGAGAAAACTTGAATGAATAGGTTTAAACAAAATCATTCTTGCTTCAAACAGTTTATTGGTTGACTAGAAAGAACAATCATTTCCTTTTCCTAGGCAAACCACATATATAACACCACCGTAGTGGCCCAGTTGGGTTTCAAGACCTGCCTCCAAGGTCGCACACTACACGGCCTGATCACTGATATGGCATCATGCCCTTATATTCATTTCTATTATCATTTAAACCTAATTACTAGGTATTTTTATTTACATTTATTATAGGGTCCATTATGAAGTTCACTTCAATTCATGGTTTATAAAAATAACCGATAAAAATTCCTTTTTCAATTTTTGAGACCAAAATCATTTGAAAACTTTGCTACCAAGGAAAGGACTAGAAGTCCTAACTAAACACTCGTGCCGGTGTCCCAAGCTGAAATCCCGGTCCGCTATACGTTAGCTTTGTCGAACCACAAACGACCTTAAATAGAAACTAGGTCTATCAGTGTCTAGTTTAAGATATTCTACATTGCCAAACTATTTCATGGTGTCCTAGTGTGCCATTTGCATTCATAAAATCATTTTATAAAGTTGGAATTTCAATCGGGGTTCAAAGTAATGAAAACAGATGAAAAATCACTAAATTTTTCCTTGTTCGTTTGGCCTGCCGGTCACCCTGGTTCGGCCGGCCCAACTGTGCAGTTTGGCCTGTCGAAGGACCAGGTCCAATTGGCCAAACTTTTCCAGGTTCAGGCCTACCAGACGGATGAATCTAGCCTATTGAACCCTTGAATTTGGCCTATCAAACACGAAGTTCGGCCTAACAAACTGGAGAATTCTAGAATTTTTGAAGCATGGGTTCTCGGCCATCTAGTGTCTAAATCTTCATTTTGACCTATTTTTCTTAGTTCTCACGCATGGAAAACAATCATAGATGATAGAAAAACATAATAGGACACTTTTAAACTCATTTAAACAAGATTTGCACACAAAATCCAAGAAAATATGAAAATAGAGAAAAATGGAGAAAAATGAAAAATCTTGATTCGAATCCGATTTTCTTCAAACAAAGCTTAGATCCTAGTTGTTCTAAGTTTTTCTAACTTAGATCAAAGGTTTTCTAAGTTCAAATAAGCTTAAATTTCAAAATGCAAGAATTAAAATATTGAAAAAGTTTTGAAATTTGAAAACTAACCTCGAATCAGAGCTTTAAATCACGTTTTCGGTTGCTCAAACACGTTCCCGGGCCTCCAATCTACCAAACCAAAGCTTGGGGCTCGATTTAACTCAAAGATTTTGAGAGAAAATGAGAGAGAAAGGGAGAGGCAAAGTGAGAGAGAGTGATGCACAAGAGAAAGAGAGGGAGAGCTGAGAGAGAGAGAGAGAATGAGAGGAAGAGAAGGGAGAGTGAGAGATATAAATAGAGAGAAAAAGTGGATAGTTTTACTGTACAGAAACTATGTGCCGCCCATGGTTTTGTAAAACAAAACATATTTGACATTTAACAACTTGTTATGTTCTAAATATTCAAAATGACAATTAAAGTAATTAGAAACAACTAGAGATCTTTAAAATAATCAAAACAACTTTAAACTCAAAAATTTCACCAAATGATTAAATTAAGTTTAAAATATTCATTATGGCACACTAATATACTATTTCACATTCTAATATCATTTAATAAATTTCGGGACGTTACAACTCCCACCCCTAAAAGAAATTTCGCCCTCGAAATTTACATATCATTTTAGAAACAAAACAAATGCGAATACAACTCCTGCATGCTCGACTCTAATTCCCAAGTGGCTTCATCAGCCTAGTGATGCTGCCACACGACCTTTACTAACGATATATCACGACGATGCAAACTGATTACTTTTTGATTGATAATCTGAATCGGCACTTCCTCTTACGGCATGTCTTCCTGAACCTGTACATCGCAAAATGAAACTATCTTGCTCTACTCAAGCGGACCACTTCCTAAGCATCGACACGTGGAACACATCATGAACATGAGATAATTTAGGGGGAAGGTTGAGCCGATAAGCGACTACACCAACACACTGAGTAATCTCGAATAGTCCAACATATCTCGGTGCAAGCTTACCACTCACTCTGAACCGGATAATGCCTTTACAAGGCGATACTTTCATGAGAACACAATCTCCTACCACAAATTCCAAGGGTCGACATCTTCTATCCGTATAACTCTTCTGTCGACTCTGAGCTACCATCAATCAATCTCGAATTACGACGACTTTCTTGTTGCTATCACAAATCTCATCAGGCCCAAGAATAACCCTATCCTCCGGTTCTGTCCAACACACTAGTGACCTACACGGTCGCCCCTACAATGCCTCAAATGGTGCCATACCAATGCTTGCTTGGTAGTTGTTGTTGTACGTGAATTTTGCCACATGCAAATATTCTTCCTGTTCCTGTAGAAGTCTAACGCACAAGCACGCAACATGTCCTCGAGAATCTGAATAACTCGCTCAGATTACTCATCGGTCTGAGGATGAAAAGCCGTACTGAAATTTAAATTTGTACCTAAAGCCTCCTGAAAGCTCCTCCAGTACTTAGCATTGAACCTGGTGCCTCTACCGGATGTGATGAACAAGGGAACTCCGTGGAACCACACTATATTCTATAGATATAATTGCTCGAGAACTTTCCTCGAACACATCGACCTGAATGGGATGAAATGTGTTGATTTTGTTAACTTGTTGACCACAACCCAAATCGTATTGTGCTTTTGCTCCGTCCTCGACAAACCTGTAAGGAAATCCATCGTTACGTGCTCCCATTTCCACCCTGGAATAGGAAGCAGTTAAAGCTGACCTGCTATCTTTTGATGCTCGGCTTTCACCTAAAGCCACGTCGTACACTTGGCTACGTATTCCCGGATGTCCTTCTTCATTCCTCTCCACCAATATTGCCTCTTCAAATCATGATATATCTTCGTGCTCCCTGGATGAATGGCGAACTGAGACTTGTGGGCTTTGTCCATAACGGCTTTCGTCACCTCTGCGATTACTGGAACTACTAAGTGCTCTTGGAAGTACAACTATCCATCTGCATGAATCCTCCATTCTTCAAATTGCTCTCCGTCTTGAATCCGCGTCCAAATCCCTCATAGATGTTGGTCCTGCCACTTATTCTGTTTCACCATCTGAACAATAGCCGGGGTCGTCTCCATATGATACACCGAAGCTCGATCGTAGTCTTCATAATACTATAGCCCGTACTCACTCACCGTCACATCTCTCTTCCAATCTTCAAGAGCCAAACAAGCGAGCATCCTTGAAGACTTCCTGCTAAGTGCATCCGTAACCACATTAGCTTTCATGGGATGATACTACAGCGCAAAATCATAATCCTCCATGTACTCCATCCATCTTCGCTGCCTCAAGTTGAGATTCCTGTGAGTGAATAGATACCTCAAGCTCTTATGATCGGAGAAAACCTAAAATGTTGCTCCATACAAATAACACCTTCAAATCTTCAGCGCGTGAATCACCGCTACGAGCTCCAAATCATGAGTAGGATAATTCCAATCGTGAGGTCGTAGTTGTCTCGATCCATACGCTACCACACATCCATGTTGCATCAACATGCACCCAAGCCCACATCTTAAAGCATCTGTATAAACCTCGTACGGCTCATCACTACTGGAAATAACCAATACTAGGGCTGAAGTCAACCAATTCTTTAATTCTTGAAAAGCGAGCTCACATTCTTCATCCTACTCAAACCTAATGTTTTTCCTGATCAATCTTGTAAATGGCGCTGCGATCTTTAAGAAATCCTTTACAAATTTTCTGTAATACCCTACAAGACCCAAGAAACTATGGATTTCTGCTACATTTCTTGGTCGTTTCCATTCCACTATGGCTTCTATCTTCGATAGATCCACTGAAATACCATGCCCAGAGATGACATGACCCAGAAACTTAACTTCTGTTAATCAAAACTCACACTTTTCTTTCTTGGCATACAACTGGTGCTCCCACAGAGTCTAAAGCATGATCTTGATATGCTACTCATGCTCCTCCCAAGTCTTAGAATACACTAGAATATCATTAATGAACACGATCACGAACTGATCCAGATAAGGCCTAAATATCCTATTCATCAAATCCATGAGAGCTACCGGAGCATTTGTTAACCCAAATGGCATCACCATAAACTCAAAGTGTCCATACCGGGTCCTAAAAGCTATCTTGGGAATATCTTCCTCCTTTATCCTGAGCTGATGGTACCTTGACCGCAGATCAATCTTTGAGAAGTACCGCAAACCTCCTAACTAGTCGAACAACTCATCGATCCTAGGCAAAGGATACTTATTCTTCACCATGACACGATTAAGTTGCTGATAATCTATACACAACCTGAGAGTCCCATCATGTTTCTTAGCAAACAAAACCAATGCTCCCCATGGCAATGTACTATTCTGAATATAACCTTTATCAGCAAGCTTCTAAAGTTGCTCTCTCAATTCTTTCATTTCTGCCAGTGCCATCCGATAAGGTGCTATTGAAATCGATGTTGTTCTTGGAAGCAACTCAATACCAAACTCAATCTCCCAATGTGGTGGTAATCTTGGCAACTCGTTAGAGAAGACATCTTCATACTCATCAATCACTAGGATTACTGCATTTCTTCTCAAGGCATAGGGCTTTATCTCTAGGTTCATAAAGAAGGCATAGCAAGCTAGGTTCTTCCGCCCTCCTAGACATGTTTTCACGAGACGTTCACCTCATTAATCGATCACCACCACCTAGGTAAGTGATCATCGATCCCCCTATCAGACACTAGGGTTACTTTCCTAAGTTGACAATCTACAACTACGTTGTATCTAGACAACCAGTCCATTCCTA
Organism: Artocarpus heterophyllus; assembly: GCA_025403435.1. NCBI lineage: Eukaryota > Viridiplantae > Streptophyta > Magnoliopsida > Rosales > Moraceae > Artocarpus > Artocarpus heterophyllus. Next base: position 31,143,967 of record CM046337.1, read on the forward strand.
AAATTACATCATATGGCCTCACGGGGAGTACAATCAAATCACCCTTCAATATCTCATCCCCAATCCTTATTTTACAAGCATTACATACACAATTCACACACACCTGCCCCAAGGGTGAAGCTATAACTAGGGGTTTATTAAACTTTTCTATCTCCAATCCCAAGGCATGTGCAAAGGAACTTGAAATGAGAGAATGGGTGGCACCTGTATCAAATAAAACATGAGCTAAGGATTGAGAAACTAGGATCGTACCATCGACAACCGCATTGCTAGTCTGGACATCTAAACTCTCCATTCCTGAGTTATAAGGCAAACCACCTGATGTCTAATAGGAGCCTTGAGCCCTTTCTAAAACTTAATGCATTTCTCACGTTTTGATGCCACTACCGATGGAGCAAACCTAGCCAACTCATTAAACCTTGACTCATATTCCCAAACTGACAAGTCACCCTACTGCAACTTGTAAAATTCAGCCAGCCTTCTGGTCTCTATACCCTTGTGGAAAATATCAATCATAGAACAACTCCTTGAACCTATCCCAACTGATGTTACCATTGCGTTCCAAATGTTAGCCTACTTCCACCAGGTGTTGGCGCCACCTTCAAACTTATATGCAACAAACTCAAACGATACTCAACTGGTACACTAAGGGTATCCAAATACTTCATGATCGAATCTAACCAAGACTCGACCACCTACGGGTCCCCATTCCCGTCGAAAGTCAGAATAAATGTACACCAGAATTCCTTAAAATATGTATGCGACGACTAACATCAGAATCGTCGAGCCTAGCCCTGACCGCCATCTGCTGGAATGTAGCAAACATAGCTCTCATCATACCCTCATCATTTCCAAGCACGGTGTCAGCTGTCGAACATTGCCTAGATGTCATTCTCCTCACTTTGAAAACAAAATTTGAACTGTCAGTGGTATTTTATTGTCGTACTTATGTGTGCACAATTCCCAAGGTTCATAACCTTGAGCTCTGATACCATTCTGTCACGCCCCGCAGTACGGGAGGTGACGCGGTGGGTTATTAAGGTTAATTAAACAAAATTTAATTAAAACATGAGTTTAAGATTTAAATTAATTATGAAAATATGGAAATTTTTAAATCCTTTTTGAGAAAAGCATTCATAATAATTAAAAGATAAGAACATTGAGGCGAAACATTAAGTAAGAAATAAAATAATAAAAGATGTGAGTATGGGTCCTATTGACCTACAATTTGTGCACACACATAGTACTGATAATATAATAATACAACCACAGTCCGAGTAAAGAGAAAGTTAAAATGTTACATACGTTGATATAATAGTTTAAATAACCTACTAGGTCCTTCTATTGCTCTTGAGTTCAATCTGTGGGGTCCTCCCTAAACCTAAGCTGAAATCCACCTAGAGGGGAAAGGGTTTAAAACAGATAAAACGTGAGCGAAAGGCTCAGTAGGACTATGTTTTAAGAAACATCAAATTTAAAAAGAAATATCATTATTCAAGAAATTATTTAAGAGAAGACTCAAATAAATAAGTTTAAACAAATCATTCTTGCCCAAAATAGTTTATTGGTTGACCAGAAAGAACATCATTTCCTTTTCCTGGGCAAACCACATATATAATACCACCATAGTAAGCCCCAGTTGGGTTTCGGGACCTACCCCCAAGGTCGCACGCTACAACGACCCGATCTCTGAAATGGCATCATGCCCTTACATTCATTTCTATTATCATTTAAACCAATTACCAGGTATTTTCTTTTACATTTATTATAGGGTCCATTATGAAGTTCACTTCAATTAACGGTTTATAAAAATAACCGATAAAAATTCCCTTTTAATCAATCATTGAAAAACATTTTGATAAACCCTTTTTGAGACCAAAATCATTTGCAAACTTGGCTGCCAAGGAAAGGCGTAGAAGTCTTACCTCAACACTTGTGCGGTGTCCCATGCTGTAATCCCGGTCTGCTATATGTTTAGCTCCTCGGAACCATGAACGACCTTAAATAGAAACTAGGTCTATCAATATCTAGTTTAAGATATTCTACATTACCAAACTATTTCATGGTGTCCTAGTGTGCCATTTAAATTCATAAAATCATTTTATAAAGTTGGAATTTCAATTGGGATTCAAAACAGTAAAAACGAATGAAAAATCACAAAATTTTCCTTGTTTGGTCGGCCTGCCAGTTACCCTAGTTTGGCCTGTCGGAGGACCAGGTCTGGTCGGCCGAACATTTCTAGGTTCTACCTACCGAACAGATGAATCCGGCCTATCGGATGGATGAATCTAGCCTGCCAAACCCTTGACTCTGTCTTACCAAACATGAAGTTTGGCCTGTTGAACTAAAGAATTCCAGAATTTTTCAAGCACAGGTTCTCGGCCATCCCATGTCCAAATCTTCATTTTGACCTATTTTCTCAGTTTTCCAGGCGTGAAAAACAATCATAGATGATAGAAAAATATAATAGGACACTTTTAAACTCATTTAAACAAGATATGCACACAAAATTCCAAGAAAATCCAAAAATAGAAAAAAATAGAGAAAAATTAAAAATCTTGATTCGAATAGGTTTTCTTCAAACAAAGCTTAGATCCTAGTTGTTCTAAGTTTCTATAAATTAGATCAAAGGTTTTCTAAGTTCAAATAAGCTTAAATTTCAAATGCAAGAAAAATTGAAATAATTGAAAAGGTTTTGAAATTTGAAAACTAACCTTGAGTCAGAGCTTTAAATCACATTTTCGTTGCTCTAACAATGTTCCCGAACCTCCAATACACTAAACCAAAGCTGGGGCTCGATTTAACTCAAAGATTTTGAGTGAAAACGGGGGAGAAAGGGAGAAGTAGAGTGAGAGACAGTGATGCATGGGAGAGAGAGAAGGAGAGCTGAGAGAGAGAGAGAATGAGAGGAAGAGAGGGAGAGTGAGAGATATAAATAGAGAGGAAAGTGTGTAGTTTTAACTGGTGCAAAAACCGTGTGTTGCCCACGGTTTTGTAAAAGAAAACATATTTGACATTAATAAATTGTTATGTTCTAAATATTCAAAATGACAATTAAAATAATTAGAGACAACTAGAGATCTTTAAAAATAATCAAAAACATCTTTAAACTCAAAATTTCACCATATGATCAAATTAAGTTTGAAATATTCTATGGCACCCTAATCTACCATTTCACATTCTAATATCATTTAATAAATTTCGGGACATTACATTGACTCATGAATTTTGGTGAGCTGTGTCGTTAGTAATATATGTGGAAAACAACTATGTGTAGTATTATGAGGATCAGCCAAGACGTCAGGAGGGCCACAGAGGAGTGGCAAGAGAAGCAACCAGTGTCAACCAACTTCGAAAAGAACAAACAGGGTAGCAATGACAGTGGTAGCAGCAGTTTCATCAAGCCGCGGGCGCAACAACCCTATAGCTTTCACTGTCACTATTGCCAGTAACTAGGACACATCAAGAGGAATTGCCCATTAGGAGTGTCGCTTAGGACTTCAGGCCAAAGAAAGAGCTAGTCATCAGCCTCAATCTTGGACCCTACCTCCGACTCAGCAGTTCCCTCAGCTTCAGTTCTACAGTTCCCTCCCTAGTAACTTCCATATCCAGCACAAGGACATCAATCGTAGAACTGTCAGTGCAATGCCCTGCAGTGCCGAGCATCGAGTATAGCTAGCATGTAGTCATCTCCATCGTAACAGTGTCGGTCGGCTAATCCAGGACCTAGCAATACTGGTAGAGGAAAAGGGAAGACTCTAGTGCAGTTCATACCATGATGACAAGGAGTTCAGATGCCCAAACCAACAATGCAGTTGTCGACGGTACTATCTAGTTTCTCAATCTCTAGCTCATGTTTTGTTCGATACTAGTGCCACTCATTCTCTCATTTCAAGATCTTTTGTATATGCATTGGGATTAGAGATAAAAGAGTTTGATGACCTAGTTATAGCTTTACCCTTGGGGTGGGTGTGTGTAAACTGTATTTGTAAAGCCTATAAAATAAAAATTGGGGATAAAATTTTTAAGAGTGATTTGATTGTAATCCCCATGAGTTCATATGATGCAATCCTAAGAATGGACTGGCTATCCAGGTTTAATGTAGTGGTAGATTGTCAGCTTAGGAAAGTAACCCTAGTGTCTGATAGGGGGACAACGATCACTTACCATGGTGGTGGTGACCAGTTAATGAGTGAGCGTCTCATGAAGTCATGTCTCAGAGGGCACAAGAATCTAGTTTGTTATGCCTTTCTTACAAGTCTAGAAGGAGAGCCCAGTGCCTTGAGATGAAATACAACGACACCAATGGTGGATGAATTTAAAGATGTCTTCCCCGACAAGTTGCCAGGATTACCACCTCATCGGGAGATTGAATTTGGTATCGAGTTGCTTGTGGGTACAACACCGATTTCTATAGCACCTTATCAGATGGCGTTGGCAAAAATGAAGGAATTAAGAAAGCAACTTCAGGAGCTTGCTAATAAGGGATTCATCTAGAATAGTACATCACTGTGGGGAGCACCGGTTTTGTTTGCTAAGAAGCATACGGAACTCTCAGTTGTGTCATCGTTATCGACAGCCTGAATCGAGTCACGGTGAAGAATAAGTATCCTCTCTCTGCCCAGAATCGATGAATTGTTTGATCAGTTGGAGGTTGCGCGGTACTTTTCAAAGATAGATTTATGGTCGGGATACCATCAACTCAAGATTAAAGAAGAGGACATCCCCAAAACAGCTTTTAGGACTCGGTGTGGACATTTTGAATTTCATGTGATGCTGTTTGAATTGACGAATGCTCTAGCGGCTTTCATGGACTTAATGAACAGGATATTCAGGCCCTATGTTGATCAGTTCGTGATCGTATTTATCGATGATCTTGGTTTATTCTAAGACTTGGGAGGAGCATGAGCAGCATCTCAAGATTGTGCTTCAGACTCTACGGGAGCACCAACTATACGCTATGAAAGAGAAGTGTGAGTTTTGGTTAACAGAAGTTAAGTTTCTAAGGCTTGTCATCTCCGAGCATGGTATCTCAATGGATCCTTCTAAGTGGAAGCCATAGTGGAATAGAATGACTAAGAAATGTGGTCGAAATTCATAGTTTCTTGGGACTTGCAGGGTATTACAAGAAATTTATAAAGGATTTCTCAAGATAGCAGCGCCGCTGACAAGATTGATTAAGAAGAATGTCAAGAGTGGGATGAAGAATTTGAGTTCACTTTTCAGGAATTAAAGAATCAGTTAACTTCAACCCCAGTATTGATCATCCCTAACAGCGATGAGCCGTACGAGGTATACACAGATGCTTCAGGACATGAACTTGGGTGCGTGTTGATGCAACATGGATGTGTGGTGGCGTATGGATCAAGACAACTACGAGCTCATGAGCGGAACTACCCTACTCACGACTTGGAGCTCGCAGCAGTGATTCACACGCTAAAGATTTAGAGATGCTATCTGTACAGGGTGACATTTTAGGTTTTCTTTGACCACAAGAGTTTGAAGTATCTGTTTACTCGAAGGGATTTAAAATTGAGGCCACGAAGGTGGATGGAATACATGGAAGGTTATGATTTTACACTGTAGTACCATCTCAGGAAAGCTAACGTAGTCATGGATGCACTTAGTAGGAAATCTTCAGGGATTCTCGCTTGTTTGGCTCTTGAAGATTGTAAAAGAGATGCAACGATGAGTGAGTACAAGCTATAGTATTACGAAGGCTATGATCGAGTTTTGGTGTACCACATGGAGGCGACCCTAGCCCCTACCCAAATGGTGAAACAAAATCAATGGCAAGAACAACATCTATTGGGAATCTGGATGCGAATTCAGAATAGAGAGCGATTTAAAGAATGGAGGATTCATTCGGATGGATCATTGTACTTTAGGGAGCATCTGGCAGTTCCAACAATTGCAAAAGTGATGAAAGCTATAATGGATGAGGCCCATAGATCTCAGTTCACCATTCATCCAGGAAGCACGAAGATGTATCGTGACTGAAGACGCAATATTGGTGGAGAGGTATGAAGAAAGACATTCAAGAATACATGGCCAAGTGTGCGACTTGTCTTCAAGTAAAAGCTGAGCATCAGAAGTTAGCAAGTTAGCTTCAGCCACTTCCTATTCCAAGGTGGAAATGGGAGCACGTGACTATGGATTTTCTTACCGGTTTGCCAAGGATGGAGCAATGACATGATGCAATTTGGGTCATGGTCGATAAGTTAATGAAATCGGCACATTTCATCCCATTCAGGTCGACATGTTTAAGAAGGATTCTTGAGAAATTGTACCTGTAGAATATAGTGAGATTACACGGAGTTCCTTTGTCCATCACTTTAGATCAAGACACCAAGTTTAATGCCAAGTATTGGAGGAGCTTTCAGGAGGCTTTGGGAACATATTTGAATTTCAACACAACATTTCATCCTTAGACCAATGAGTAATCTGAGCAGGTTATTTAGATTCTAGAGGACATGTTGCGTGCTTGTGTATTAGATTTCGACGGAAACTGGAAGAAATATTTGCATATGGCAAAGTTTGCATACAACAGCAGCTGTCAATCGAGCATTAGCATGGCACCATTTGAAGCACTTTATGGATGACCATGTCTGTCACTGGTGTGTTGGGCTGAATCAAAAGATAGAATCATTCTCGGGCCAGATGAGATTCATGAGAGTAATGAGAAGGTCACCGTAATTCAAGATCGATTGAAGACAACTCAGAGTAGACAGAAGAGTTACGCAGATTGGAGACATCGACCCTTGGAATTTGAGGTAAGAGATTTTGTTCTCTTGAAGGTATCACCTCGTAAAGGCATCTCGCAGTTTGGGGTAAGTGGTAAGCTTACACCAAGGTATGTTGGACCATTCGAGCTCATGCAACGCGTTGGAGTGGTTGCTTATCGACTTGATCTTCCTCCAGAGCTTTCTCACGTTCACGATGTATTTCACGTGTCGATGCTTCAGAAGTGTCTGCCTGAGCAGAATAAGATAGTTTCATTTCACGATGTATAGATTCAAGAAGACACGACATATGAGGAAGTGTCAACTCAGATCATCTATTGGAAAGTGATTAGTTTGCATCGTTGCAATATCTCATTAGTAAAGGTCATGTGGTAGCATCATGGGGTTGATGAAGCCACCTGGGAATTAGAGTCAAATATGCAGAAGCTGTATCCGTATTTGTTTTGATTCTGAAACAATTTGTAAATTTCGAGGGCGAAATTTCTTTTAGGGGTGGAGAATTGTAACGCCACAAAAATTAATTAAATGTTAATAGTAAGTAAAATGGTGTAATAGTGTGCCAAATTGTGGTTTAATTTTAATCTAAGAGTTTTGTAATTATTTGTCCTAATCAAATAGATTTTTAAATCATTTTGGGTTATTTTTATTTGTATATTAAATATTTGAAACAAAACAATTTGTCAAATAACCAACAAGTCCCACTTAGAAAAATCATGTGCGGGACATGGTTTCTCCTTCCTGGTTTGCTTTCCCTTCCCTCTATTTATCTCTTTCTTCCTCTCTCCTTTCCTCACACTCTCTTAGCTCTCTCTCTCTCTCCCGTGCGTCTCTTTCTCACTCTGCCTTTCATTCTTTCTCATTTCCCTCTCAAATTTTTTAATCAAAATATCAAGCCCAAGCTTTGGATTAGTAGATTGGAGGCTCAGGAGCATGATTGAGCAACCAAAAACATGATTCCAAGTTTAAATTCAAGGTTAGTTTTTGAATTTGAAAACTTTTTCAATTTTTCTTGTATTTTGAAATTTAAGCTTTTCTAAGCTTAGAAAACCATTGATCTAAGTTAAAGAAATTTAAAACAACTAGAATCTAAGCTTAGTTTGATAAAAAATGGATTAAAATGAAGATTTTTCATTTTTCTCTATTTTTCTCTATTTTTGGGATTTTTCAAGATTTTTGTGTAAATCTTGCTTTAATGCTTTAAAGAGTAATCTACTAAGTTTTTCTATGAACTATGATCATTATTTATGCCTAGGATTTGAGAAAACAGGTTGAAATTTGAGATTTGGGCTCGGAAGGCCGAGAACCCATGCTTGGAAATTTTTGGAATTGTCTAATTCGGTAGGCCGGATTATACGTCTGGCAGACTGAACCAAAAAAGTTTGGCCGGCCGGACCTAGTTTTCCAGTAGGCCAAACTGCACAGTTGGTCGGCTGAACCATGGTGACCAGCAAGCCGAACGGGCATGGTGGAATTTTGTATTTTCATCCATTTTTACTGTTTTGAACCCCGATTGAAAGTTTAACCTTATAAAATGATTTTATAAATACGAATGGCATAATAGGACACCATGAATGATTTAGCAATGTAGAATGTCTCAAGCTAGATATAGATATTGATAGATTTAGTTATTGTACACTTAAGGTTGTTCGTGGATCTACAGAGCTAAAGTATAGCGGACCAAAAATTTGGTGTGGGACACAGGCATGAATATTGAGGTAGGACTTCTACCCATTTCTTTGGTAACCTAGTTTCAAATGCTTTTGGCCTTAGAAAGGGTTTTTATCAAAATGTTTTCAACGGTTGATTGAAAAAGGAATTTTTATCGATTATTTTTATAAACCGTGGATTGAGGTGAATTTCATAATGAACCCCATAATGAATGTAAATAAAAATACCTGGTAAATGGGTTTTAAATAATGATAGAAACAAATATAAGGGCATGATGCCATATCAGAGACCGGGTCATGTAGCGTGTGACCTTAGGGGTAGGTCCTGAAACCCAGCTAGGCCACTACGGTAGTGTTGTATATATGGTTTGCCTAGGAAAAGAAAATGGCATTCTTTCTGGTCGACCTATAAATGATTTGGTAAGAACAAATTTTATTTATGTATTTAAGTTTATTTTCTAAATGAAATTTTCTTCTAAAATTAAATGTTTCTAAAAATATAGTCCTACTAAGCCTATCGCTCATGTTTTATTTGTTTTAAAACTTTCCCGCCTTCTAGGCGGATATCAGCTTAGGATTGGAGAAGAATCCATAGACAGGACACAAGAGCATTAGAAAAAACCAGTAGGTTATTTAAATTGTAAAAATCAAGGCATGTAATTTTTTACTCCTTTCCTTTTGTTTGGGACTATGGTTGTAATATAATATTGTCAATACCATGTATGTGCACAAGATGTAGGTCAGTGGGATCTATTCTCATTTCTTCTCATTTCTTTATTACTTCCTTATTGTTCACTTTGATATTTCTATTTGTTTAATAAATATAAGTGCTTGCTTTAAAAAGGTTTTAAAATTTTCACATTGTCATGATTAATTTAGATTCTAAAACTCATGTTTTAACTAAATCTCCACTTAATGAACTTAATTAACCCGCCACGTCACTACCCGTACTGCGGGACGTGACAGCAATAGGGACTAAGTTGCCTTTAGTATAGTGTTCCATCCTCAAACAAATGGTCAATTAGAGAGGAATATTCAAATTTTGATTGATGTGTTAAGAGCAAATGTTCTTGATTTTCATAAGTCTTAGAATGAATGCCTACCTTTGGCTGAATTTTCATAGGATAATAGCTACCAAGCTACTATTGTTATGGCACCTTATGAGGCATGTATGGTAGAGTGTAGGTCCCTAGATCATTGGGATGACATGTGTGAAAGAACTTATTTTGGTTTAGAATAGGTACAGAAAACAAGAGACAATTCAAAAGATCCATAGAAGAATGTTAATTGCTTAAAGTAGGCAAAAGAATTGCGTGAATGTTAAGAAAAGAGATGTGGAATTTGAAGTAGAAGATAACATCTTCTTAAAAATTACGCCAATGAAAGGAGTGAAAAGATTTAGAAAGAAAGAAAATTAAGTCCAAGATAAATTGCTCTATAATATTGTGGAAAGAGTTTGAAAAGTGACTTACAGATTGGCCTTATCATCATCATTGCATGGGGTATATGATGTCTTCCATGTATCAATGTTAAGTATGTACCAAGTGCATCATATGTCTTATGAAGAACAACCTTTTCAAATTCTTTATAGCATGGAAAGGAATTGTGAAATAAAACAATGTCATTAGTTAAAGTCCTATGGCAAAGTCATTTAGCAAAGGAAGCAACATGGGAGCTGGAAGATGAAAGGAGATTTAAATATCTGAACCTATTTGGGTAAGTGAAATTTTGAGAATGAAATTTTTATAAAGAGAGGAGAGTTGTACATGTAAAAATAAATATTCTTTACAGTAGATTGATGATTTGTTTGAGCAGTTTTGGGGAGCCACAACATTTTATAAGATTGATTGATGATTTGTTTGAGCAATTTTAGGGAGCCACAACATTTTATAAGATTGATATGCAGTTAGGTTATCACCAGTTGAGGATTAAGGAAGGTGATATACCAAAGACTGCTTTTCAAACTAGATATGGTAATTGTGAATTCTTGGTCATGCCATTTAGGTTGACCAATGCTCTAGAAGTAGTTATTGATCTATTGAATAGGATTTATACAGACTTCTTGGACAATTTCGTTATAGTTTTTATTGACGACATCCTTAGCTACTCTCGCTCGATGGAGGAACATGTAGAGCATTTGAGGACTATTCTAAAGACTCTTAAGGAAAAGCAGTTGTATACCGAGTTTAAGAAATGTGAACTTTGGCTAAAAGGGGAGCATTTCTTGGATATGTTGTGTCAAAAGGTGGAATTTCTATGGATCCTAGTAAGATTGAGGCCGTAACTAATTGTTAAGGGAAGGTATTATTGGAGATTTGTTAAGGGAATTTCAAAAATTTCCATTCCTATTATGCAGTCAACTAGGACAAATGTATAGTATAAGTGGTCTGATGCATCTGAAACCAGCTTTCAGAAGTTAA